>JACYXH010000820.1:0-155000 GCA_026745465.1 Lota lota
TTAATGGTTGTTCAGACCTTATATTAACATCAACTTGGTGAAGCACCATCGTTTTTAACACAAAAAAACACGTTGATGCTCAGAAACACATTGTGCTCAAAAAGTGATTCTCTTGCTCTGAAAAGCATTTTCCGCACATAAAAAAGTGGTATGTTGCCTTTTTCCCAATTTAAATGGAAAAGTGTAACTAAGCTTGTTAATGACTGTTTAGACCTTAAACCAACATATTTTGGTGAAGCACCATCGTTTTTAAAACAAAATACCATGTTTATGCTTTGAAACACATTGTGCTCAAAAAGTGATTTTCTCGCTCTGAAAGCATTTTCCGCACGTAAAAATATGGTTGTTGCTTTTTTCTCACTTTAAATGGAAAAGTGTAACTAAACTTGTTTAGACCTTATACTAACATCAACTAGTGAATCTCCGTCCTTTTTAACACAAAAAAACAAGTTTATGCTCAGAAACAATTGTGTGCTCAAAATGTGATTCACTCGTTTTGAAAAGCATTTTCCGCACATACAAAAAGTGGTATGTTGCCTTTCTCCCACTTTAAATGGAAAAGTGTAACTAAGCTTGTTAATGGTTGTTTAGACCTTATTCCAACATCAACTAGTGAAGCAATATCGTTTTTCACACAAAATACCATGTTTATGCTTTGAAACACATTGTGCTCAAAAAGTGATTCTCTTGCTCTGAAAAGCATTTTCCGCACATAAAAAAGTGGTATGTTGCCTTTCTCCCACTTTAAATGGAAAAGTGTAACTAAGCTTGTTAATGGTTGTTTAGACCTTATATTAACATCAACTTGGTGAAGCACCATCGTTTTAAACACAACATACCATTTTAATGCTCAGAAACACATTGTGGTCCAAAAGTGATTCACTCGTTTTGAAAAGCATTTTCCGCACATAAAAAAGAAATGTTGCCTTTCTCCCACTTTAAATGGAAAAGTGTAACTAAGCTTGTTAATGGTTGTTTAGACCTTATTTAACATCAACTTAGTGAAGCACCATCGTTTTAAACACAACATACCATTTTAATGCTCATGAACACATTGTGCTCAAAAAGGTATTTTCTCGCTTTGAAAGCATTTTCCGCACATAAAAATATGGTTATGTTGCTTTTTTCCCAATTTAAAATGGAAAAGTGTAACTAAGCGTGTTAATGGTTGTTCAGACCTTATATTAACATCAACTTGGTGAAGCACCATCGTTTTTAACACAAAAAAACACGTTGATGCTCAGAAACACATTGTGCTCAAAAAGGGATTCTCTTGCTCTGAAAAGCATTTTCCGCACATAAAAAAGTGGTATGTTGCCTTTTTCCCAATTTAAATGGAAAAGTGTAACTAAGCTTGTTAATGACTGTTTAGACCTTAAACCAACATATTTTGGTGAAGCACCATCGTTTTAAAAACAAAATACCATGTTTATGCTTTGAAACACATTGTGCTCAAAAAGTGATTCTCTTGCTCTGAAAAGCATTTTCCGCACATAAAAAAGTGGTATGTTGCCTTTCTCCCACTTTAAATGGAAAAGTGTAATTAAGCTTGTTAATGGTTGTTTAGACCTTATACTGACATCAATTAGTGAAGTCCAATCGTTTTAAACACAACATACCATTTTAATGCTCAGAAACACATTGTGCTCAAAAAGGTATTTTCTCGCTCTGAAAGCATTTTCCGCACGTAAAATTATGGTTATGTTGCTTTTTCCTCAATTTAAATGGAAAAGTGTTACTAAGCTTGTTAAGGGTTGTTTAGACCTTATACTGATATCAATTAGTGAAGCACCATCGTTTTAAACACAACATACCATTTTAATGCTCAGAAACACATTGTGGTCCAAAAGTGATTCACTCGTTTTGAAAAGCATTTTCCGCACATAAAAAAGAAATGTTGCCTTTCTCCCACTTTAAATGGAAAAGTGTAACTAAGCTTGTTAATGGTTGTTTAGACCTTATTTAACATCAACTTAGTGAAGCACCATCGTTTTAAACACAACATACCATTTTAATGCTCATGAACACATTGTGCTCAAAAAGGTATTTTCTCGCTTTGAAAGCATTTTCCGCACATAAAAATATGGTTATGTTGCTTTTTTCCCAATTTAAAATGGAAAAGTGTAACTAAGCTTGTTAATGGTTGTTCAGACCTTTTATTAACATCAACTTGGTGAAGCACCATCGTTTTTAACACAAAAAAACACGTTGATGCTCAGAAACACATTGTGCTCAAAAAGGGATTCTCTTGCTCTGAAAAGCATTTTCCGCACATAAAAAAGTGGTATGTTGCCTTTTTCCCAATTTAAATGGAAAAGTGTAACTAAGCTTGTTAATGACTGTTTAGACCTTAAACCAACATATTTTGGTGAAGCACCATCGTTTTAAAAACAAAATACCATGTTTATATGCTTTGAAACACATTGTGCTCAAAAAGTGATTCTCTTGCTCTGAAAAGCATTTTCCGCACATAAAAAAGTGGTATGTTGCCTTTTCTCCACTTTAAATGGAAAAGTGTAATTAAGCTTGTTAATGGTTGTTTAGACCTTATTATTAACATCAACTTGGTGAAGCACCATCGTTTTTAACACAAAAAAACACGTTGATGCTCACAAACACATTGTGGTCCAAAAGTGATTCACTCGTTTTGAAAAGCATTTTCCGCACATAAAAAAGAAATGTTGCCTTTCTCCCACTTTAAATGGAAAAGTGTAACTAAGCTTGTTAATGGTTGTTTAGACCTTATTTAACATCAACTTAGTGAAGCACCATCGTTTTAAACACAACATACCATTTTAATGCTCATGAACACATTGTGCTCAAAAAGGTATTTTCTCGCTTTGAAAGCATTTTCCGCACATAAAAATATGGTTATGTTGCTTTTTTCCCAATTTAAAATGGAAAAGTGTAACTAAGCTTGTTAATGGTTGTTCAGACCTTATATTAACATCAACTTGGTGAAGCACCATCGTTTTTAACACAAAAAAACACGTTGATGCTCAGAAACACATTGTGCTCAAAAAGGGATTCTCTTGCTCTGAAAAGCATTTTCCGCACATAAAAAAGTGGTATGTTGCCTTTTTCCCAATTTAAATGGAAAAGTGTAACTAAGCTTGTTAATGACTGTTTAGACCTTAAACCAACATATTTTGGTGAAGCACCATCGTTTTAAAAACAAAATACCATGTTTATGCTTTGAAACACATTGTGCTCAAAAAGTGATTCTCTTGCTCTGAAAAGCATTTTCCGCACATAAAAAAGTGGTATGTTGCCTTTCTCCCACTTTAAATGGAAAAGTGTAATTAAGCTTGTTAATGGTTGTTTAGACCTTATACTGACATCAATTAGTGAAGTCCAATCGTTTTAAACACAACATACCATTTTAATGCTCAGAAACACATTGTGCTCAAAAAGGTATTTTCTCGCTCTGAAAGCATTTTCCGCACGTAAAATTATGGTTATGTTGCTTTTTCCTCAATTTAAATGGAAAAGTGTTACTAAGCTTGTTAAGGGTTGTTTAGACCTTATACTGATATCAATTAGTGAAGCACCATCGTTTTAAACACAACATACCATTTTAATGCTCAGAAACACATTGTGGTCCAAAAGTGATTCACTCGTTTTGAAAAGCATTTTCCGCACATAAAAAAGAAATGTTGCCTTTCTCCCACTTTAAATGGAAAAGTGTAACTAAGCTTGTTAATGGTTGTTTAGACCTTATTTAACATCAACTTAGTGAAGCACCATCGTTTTAAACACAACATACCATTTTAATGCTCATGAACACATTGTGCTCAAAAAGGTATTTTCTCGCTTTGAAAGCATTTTCCGCACATAAAAATATGGTTATGTTGCTTTTTTCCCAATTTAAAATGGAAAAGTGTAACTAAGCTTGTTAATGGTTGTTCAGACCTTTTATTAACATCAACTTGGTGAAGCACCATCGTTTTTAACACAAAAAAACACGTTGATGCTCAGAAACACATTGTGCTCAAAAAGGGATTCTCTTGCTCTGAAAAGCATTTTCCGCACATAAAAAAGTGATATGTTGCCTTTTTCCCAATTTAAATGGAAAAGTGTAACTAAGCTTGTTAATGACTGTTTAGACCTTAAACCAACATATTTTGGTGAAGCACCATCGTTTTAAAAACAAAATACCATGTTTATATGCTTTGAAACACATTGTGCTCAAAAAGTGATTCTCTTGCTCTGAAAAGCATTTTCCGCACATAAAAAAGTGGTATGTTGCCTTTCTCCCACTTTAAATGGAAAAGTGTAATTAAGCTTGTTAATGGTTGTTTAGACCTTATTATTAACATCAACTTGGTGAAGCACCATCGTTTTTAACACAAAAAAACACGTTGATGCTCACAAACACATTGTGGTCCAAAAGTGATTCACTCGTTTTGAAAAGCATTTTCCGCACATAAAAAAGAAATGTTGCCTTTCTCCCACTTTAAATGGAAAAGTGTAACTAAGCTTGTTAATGGTTGTTTAGACCTTATTTAACATCAACTTAGTGAAGCACCATCGTTTTAAACACAACATACCATTTTAATGCTCATGAACACATTGTGCTCAAAAAGGTATTTTCTCGCTTTGAAAGCATTTTCCGCACATAAAAATATGGTTATGTTGCTTTTTTCCCAATTTAAAATGGAAAAGTGTAACTAAGCTTGTTAATGGTTGTTCAGACCTTATATTAACATCAACTTGGTGAAGCACCATCGTTTTTAACACAAAAAAACACGTTGATGCTCAGAAACACATTGTGCTCAAAAAGGGATTCTCTTGCTCTGAAAAGCATTTTCCGCACATAAAAAAGTGGTATGTTGCCTTTTTCCCAATTTAAATGGAAAAGTGTAACTAAGCTTGTTAATGACTGTTTAGACCTTAAACCAACATATTTTGGTGAAGCACCATCGTTTTAAAAACAAAATACCATGTTTATGCTTTGAAACACATTGTGCTCAAAAAGTGATTCTCT
Organism: Lota lota; assembly: GCA_026745465.1. Taxonomy (NCBI): domain Eukaryota; kingdom Metazoa; phylum Chordata; class Actinopteri; order Gadiformes; family Lotidae; genus Lota; species Lota lota. The sequence continues at coordinate 4,988 of JACYXH010000820.1, forward strand.
TGCTCTGAAAAGCATTTTCCGCACATAAAAAAGTGGTATGTTGCCTTTCTCCCACTTTAAATGGAAAAGTGTAATTAAGCTTGTTAATGGTTGTTTAGACCTTATACTGACATCAATTAGTGAAGTCCAATCGTTTTAAACACAACATACCATTTTAATGCTCAGAAACACATTGTGCTCAAAAAGGTATTTTCTCGCTCTGAAAGCATTTTCCGCACGTAAAATTATGGTTATGTTGCTTTTTCCTCAATTTAAATGGAAAAGTGTTACTAAGCTTGTTAAGGGTTGTTTAGACCTTATACTGATATCAATTAGTGAAGCACCATCGTTTTAAACACAACATACCATTTTAATGCTCAGAAACACATTGTGGTCCAAAAGTGATTCACTCGTTTTGAAAAGCATTTTCCGCACATAAAAAAGAAATGTTGCCTTTCTCCCACTTTAAATGGAAAAGTGTAACTAAGCTTGTTAATGGTTGTTTAGACCTTATTTAACATCAACTTAGTGAAGCACCATCGTTTTAAACACAACATACCATTTTAATGCTCATGAACACATTGTGCTCAAAAAGGTATTTTCTCGCTTTGAAAGCATTTTCCGCACATAAAAATATGGTTATGTTGCTTTTTTCCCAATTTAAAATGGAAAAGTGTAACTAAGCTTGTTAATGGTTGTTCAGACCTTATATTAACATCAACTTGGTGAAGCACCATCGTTTTTAACACAAAAAAACACGTTGATGCTCAGAAACACATTGTGCTCAAAAAGGGATTCTCTTGCTCTGAAAAGCATTTTCCGCACATAAAAAAGTGGTATGTTGCCTTTTTCCCAATTTAAATGGAAAAGTGTAACTAAGCTTGTTAATGACTGTTTAGACCTTAAACCAACATATTTTGGTGAAGCACCATCGTTTTAAAAACAAAATACCATGTTTATGCTTTGAAACACATTGTGCTCAAAAAGTGATTCTCTTGCTCTGAAAAGCATTTTCCGCACATAAAAAAGTGGTATGTTGCCTTTCTCCCACTTTAAATGGAAAAGTGTAATTAAGCTTGTTAATGGTTGTTTAGACCTTATTATTAACATCAACTTGGTGAAGCACCATCGTTTTTAACACAAAAAAACACGTTGATGCTCACAAACACATTGTGGTCCAAAAGTGATTCACTCGTTTTGAAAAGCATTTTCCGCACATAAAAAAGAAATGTTGCCTTTCTCCCACTTTAAATGGAAAAGTGTAACTAAGATTGTTAATGGTTGTTTTGACCTTATACTGACATCAATTAGTGAAGCACCATCGTTTTAAACACAACATACCATTTTAATGCTCATGAACACATTGTGCTCAAAAAGGTATTTTCTCGCTTTGAAAGCATTTTCCGCACATAAAAATATGGTTATGTTGCTTTTTTCCCAATTTAAAATGGAAAAGTGTAACTAAGCTTGTTAATGGTTGTTCAGACCTTATATTAACATCAACTTGGTGAAGCACCATCGTTTTTAACACAAAAAAACACGTTGATGCTCAGAAACACATTGTGCTCAAAAAGGGATTCTCTTGCTCTGAAAAGCATTTTCCGCACATAAAAAAGTGGTATGTTGCCTTTTTCCCAATTTAAATGGAAAAGTGTAACTAAGCTTGTTAATGACTGTTTAGACCTTAAACCAACATATTTTGGTGAAGCACCATCGTTTTAAAAACAAAATACCATGTTTATGCTTTGAAACACATTGTGCTCAAAAAGTGATTCTCTTGCTCTGAAAAGCATTTTCCGCACATAAAAAAGTGGTATGTTGCCTTTCTCCCACTTTAAATGGAAAAGTGTAACTAAGCTTGTTAATGGTTGTTTAGACCTTATTTAACATCAACTTAGTGAAGCACCATCGTTTTAAACACAACATACCATTTTAATGCTCATGAACACATTGTGCTCAAAAAGGTATTTTCTCGCTTTGAAAGCATTTTCCGCACATAAAAATATGGTTATGTTGCTTTTTTCCCAATTTAAAATGGAAAAGTGTAACTAAGCTTGTTAATGGTTGTTCAGACCTTATATTAACATCAACTTGGTGAAGCACCATCGTTTTTAACACAAAAAAACACGTTGATGCTCAGAAACACATTGTGCTCAAAAAGGGATTCTCTTGCTCTGAAAAGCATTTTCCGCACATAAAAAAGTGGTATGTTGCCTTTCTCCCACTTTAAATGGAAAAGTGTAATTAAGCTTGTTAATGGTTGTTTAGACCTTATACTGACATCAATTAGTGAAGTCCAATCGTTTTAAACACAACATACCATTTTAATGCTCAGAAACACATTGTGCTCAAAAAGGTATTTTCTCGCTCTGAAAGCATTTTCCGCACGTAAAATTATGGTTATGTTGCTTTTTCCTCAATTTAAATGGAAAAGTGTTACTAAGCTTGTTAAGGGTTGTTTAGACCTTATACTGATATCAATTAGTGAAGCACCATCGTTTTAAACACAACATACCATTTTAATGCTCAGAAACACATTGTGGTCCAAAAGTGATTCACTCGTTTTGAAAAGCATTTTCCGCACATAAAAAAGAAATGTTGCCTTTCTCCCACTTTAAATGGAAAAGTGTAACTAAGCTTGTTAATGGTTGTTTAGACCTTATTTAACATCAACTTAGTGAAGCACCATCGTTTTAAACACAACATACCATTTTAATGCTCATGAACACATTGTGCTCAAAAAGGTATTTTCTCGCTTTGAAAGCATTTTCCGCACATAAAAATATGGTTTATGTTGCTTTTTTCCCAATTTAAAATGGAAAAGTGTAACTAAGCTTGTTAATGGTTGTTTAGACCTTATATTAACATCAACTTAGTGAAGCACCATCGTTTTAAACACAACATACCATTTTAATGCTCATGAACACATTGTGCTCAAAAAGGTATTTTCTCGCTTTGAAAGCATTTTCTGCACATAAAAATATGGTTATGTTGCTTTTTTCCCAATTTAAAATGGAAAAGTGTAACTAAGCTTGTAAATGGTTGTTCAGACCTTATATTAACATCAACTTGGTGAAGCACCATCGTTTTTAACACAAAAAAACACGTTGATGCTCAGAAACACATTGTGCTCAAAAAGTGATTCTCTTGCTCTGAAAAGCATTTTCCGCACATAAGAAAGTGGTATGTTGCCTTTTTCCCAATTTAAATGGAAAAGTGTAACTAAGCTTGTTAATGGTTGTTTAGACCTTATATTAACATCAACTTGGTGAAGCACCATCGTTTTTAACACAAAAAAACACGTTGATGCTCAGAAACACATTGTGCTCAAAAAGTGATTCTCTTGCTCTGAAAAGCATTTTCCGCACATAAAAAAGTGGTATGTTGCCTTTCTCCCACTTGAAATGGAAAAGTGTAATTAAGGTTGTTAAGAGTTGTTTAGACCTTATACTAACATCAACTAGTGAATCTCCGTCGTTTTTAACACAAAAAACAAGTTTATGCTCAGAAACAATTGTGTGCTCAAAATGTGATTCACTCGTTTTGAAAAGCATTTTCCGCACATACAAAAAGTGGTATGTTGCCTTTCTCCCACTTTAAATGGAAAAGTGTAACTAAGCTTGTTAATGGTTGTTTAGACCTTATTCCAACATCAACTAGTGAAGCAATATCGTTTTTCACACAAAATACCATGTTTATGCTTTGAAACACATTGTGCTCAAAAAGTGATTCTCTTGCTCTGAAAAGCATTTTCCGCACATAAAAAAGTGGTATGTTGCCTTTCTCCCACTTTAAATGGAAAAGTGTAACTAAGCTTGTTAATGGTTGTTTAGACCTTATATTAACATCAACTTGGTGAAGCACTATCGTTTTAAACACAACATACCATTTTAATGATCAGAAACACATTGTGGTCCAAAATTGATTCACTCGTTTTGAAAAGCATTTTCCGCACATAAAAAAGAAATGTTGCCTTTCTCCCACTTTAATGGAAAAGTGTAACTAAGGTTGTTTTGACCTTATACTGACATCAATTAGTGAAGCACCATCGTTTTAAACACAACATACCATTTTAATGCTCAGAAACACATTGTGCTCAAAAAAGGTATTTTCTCGCTCTGAAAGCATTTTCCGCACGTAAAATATGGTTATGTTGCTTTTTTCTCACTTTAAATGGAAAAGTGTAACTAAGCTTGTTAAGGGTTGTTTAGACCTTATACTGACATCAATTAGTGAAGCACCATCGTTTTAAACACAACATACCATTTTAATGCTCAGAAACACATTGTGCTCAAAAAGGGATTATCTTGCTCTGAAAAGCATTTTCCGCACATAAAAAAGTGGTGTGTTGCCTTTTTCCCAATTTAAAATGGAAAAGTGTAACTAAGCTTGTTAATGGTTGTTCAGACCTTATATTAACATAAACTTGGTGAAGCACCATCGTTTTAAACACAACATACCATTTTAATGCTCATGAACACATTGTGCTCAAAAAGGTATTTTCTCGCTTTGAAAGCATTTTCCGCACATAAAAATATGGTTATGTTGCTTTTTTCCCAATTTAAAATGGAAAAGTGTAACTAAGCTTGTTAATGGTTGTTCAGACCTTATATTAACATCAACTTGGTGAAGCACCATCGTTTTTAACACAAAAAAACACGTTGATGCTCAGAAACACATTGTGCTCAAAAAGTGATTCTCTTGCTCTGAAAAGCATTTTCCGCACATAAAAAAGTGGTATGTTGCCTTTTTCCCAATTTAAATGGAAAAGTGTAACTAAGCTTGTTAATGACTGTTTAGACCTTAAACCAACATATTTTGGTGAAGCACCATCGTTTTTAAAACAAAATACCATGTTTATGCTCATGAACACATTGTGCTCAAAAAGGTATTTTCTCGCTCTGAAAGCATTTTCCAGCACGTAAAAATATGGTTGTTGCTTTTTTCTCACTTTAAATGGAAAAGTGTAACTAAACTTGTTTAGACCTATACTAACATCAACTAGTGAATCTACGTCGTTTTTAACACAAAAAAACAAGTTTATGCTCAGAAACAGTTGTGTGCTCAAAATGTGATTCACTCGTTTTGAAAAGCATTTTCCGCACATACAAAAAGTGGTATGTTGCGTTTCTCCCACTTTAAATGGAAAAGTGTAACTAAGCTTGTTAATGGTTGTTTAGACCTTATCCTAACATCAACTAGTGAAGCTCCATCGTTTTTAACAAAAACAAACATGTTTATGCTCAGAAACACATTATGATCAAAAAGTGATTCTCTTGCTCTGAAAAGCATTTTCCGCACGTAAAAAAGTGGTGGGTTGCCTTTTTCCAACTTTAAATGGAAAAGTGTAACTAAGCTTGTTAATGGTTGTTTAGACCTTATATTAACATCAACTTAGTGAAGCACCATCGTTTGAAACACAACATACCATTTTAATGCTCATGAACACATTGTGCTCAAAAAGGTATTTTCTCGCTCTGAAAGCATTTTCCGCACATAAAAATATGGTTGTTGCTTTTTTCTCACTTTAAATGGAAAAGTGTAACTAAACTTGTTTAGACCTTATACTAACATCAACTAGTGAATCTCCGTCGTTTTTAACACAAAAAAACAAGTTTATGCTCAGAAACAATTGTGTGCTCAAAAAGTGATTCTCTTGCTCTGAAAAGCATTTTCCGCACATAAGAAAGTGGTATGTTGCCTTTTTCCCAATTTAAATGGAAAAGTGTAACTAAGCTTGTTAATGGTTGTTTAGACCTTATATTAACATCAACTTGGTGAAGCACCATCGTTTTTAACACAAAAAAACACGTTGATGCTCAGAAACACATTGTGCTCAAAAAGTGATTCTCTTGCTCTGAAAAGCATTTTCCGCACATAAAAAAGTGGTATGTTGCCTTTCTCCCACTTGAAATGGAAAAGTGTAATTAAGGTTGTTAAGAGTTGTTTAGACCTTATACTAACATCAACTAGTGAATCTCCGTCGTTTTTAACACAAAAAACAAGTTTATGCTCAGAAACAATTGTGTGCTCAAAATGTGATTCACTCGTTTTGAAAAGCATTTTCCGCACATACAAAAAGTGGTATGTTGCCTTTCTCCCACTTTAAATGGAAAAGTGTAACTAAGCTTGTTAATGGTTGTTTAGACCTTATTCCAACATCAACTAGTGAAGCAATATCGTTTTTCACACAAAATACCATGTTTATGCTTTGAAACACATTGTGCTCAAAAAGTGATTCTCTTGCTCTGAAAAGCATTTTCCGCACATAAAAAAGTGGTATGTTGCCTTTCTCCCACTTTAAATGGAAAAGTGTAACTAAGCTTGTTAATGGTTGTTTAGACCTTATATTAACATCAACTTGGTGAAGCACTATCGTTTTAAACACAACATACCATTTTAATGATCAGAAACACATTGTGGTCCAAAATTGATTCACTCGTTTTGAAAAGCATTTTCCGCACATAAAAAAGAAATGTTGCCTTTCTCCCACTTTAATGGAAAAGTGTAACTAAGGTTGTTTTGACCTTATACTGACATCAATTAGTGAAGCACCATCGTTTTAAACACAACATACCATTTTAATGCTCAGAAACACATTGTGCTCAAAAAGGTATTTTCTCGCTCTGAAAGCATTTTCCGCACGTAAAAATATGGTTATGTTGCTTTTTTCTCACTTTAAATGGAAAAGTGTAACTAAGCTTGTTAAGGGTTGTTTAGACCTTATACTGACATCAATTAGTGAAGCACCATCGTTTTAAACACAACATACCATTTTAATGCTCAGAAACACATTGTGCTCAAAAAGGGATTATCTTGCTCTGAAAAGCATTTTCCGCACATAAAAAAGTGGTGTGTTGCCTTTTTCCCAATTTAAAATGGAAAAGTGTAACTAAGCTTGTTAATGGTTGTTCAGACCTTATATTAACATAAACTTGGTGAAGCACCATCGTTTTAAACACAACATACCATTTTAATGCTCATGAACACATTGTGCTCAAAAAGGTATTTTCTCGCTTTGAAAGCATTTTCCGCACATAAAAATATGGTTATGTTGCTTTTTTCCCAATTTAAAATGGAAAAGTGTAACTAAGCTTGTTAATGGTTGTTCAGACCTTATATTAACATCAACTTGGTGAAGCACCATCGTTTTTAACACAAAAAAACACGTTGATGCTCAGAAACACATTGTGCTCAAAAAGTGATTCTCTTGCTCTGAAAAGCATTTTCCGCACATAAAAAAGTGGTATGTTGCCTTTTTCCCAATTTAAATGGAAAAGTGTAACTAAGCTTGTTAATGACTGTTTAGACCTTAAACCAACATATTTTGGTGAAGCACCATCGTTTTTAAAACAAAATACCATGTTTATGCTCATGAACACATTGTGCTCAAAAAGGTATTTTCTCGCTCTGAAAGCATTTTCCACACGTAAAAATATGGTTGTTGCTTTTTTCTCACTTTAAATGGAAAAGTGTAACTAAACTTGTTTAGACCTTATACTAACATCAACTAGTGAATCTACGTCGTTTTTAACACAAAAAAACAAGTTTATGCTCAGAAACAGTTGTGTGCTCAAAATGTGATTCACTCGTTTTGAAAAGCATTTTCCGCACATACAAAAAGTGGTATGTTGCGTTTCTCCCACTTTAAATGGAAAAGTGTAACTAAGCTTGTTAATGGTTGTTTAGACCTTATCCTAACATCAACTAGTGAAGCTCCATCGTTTTTAACAAAAACAAACATGTTTATGCTCAGAAACACATTATGATCAAAAAGTGATTCTCTTGCTCTGAAAAGCATTTTCCGCACGTAAAAAAGTGGTGGGTTGCCTTTTTCCAACTTTAAATGGAAAAGTGTAACTAAGCTTGTTAATGGTTGTTTAGACCTTATATTAACATCAACTTAGTGAAGCACCATCGTTTGAAACACAACATACCATTTTAATGCTCATGAACACATTGTGCTCAAAAAGGTATTTTCTCGCTCTGAAAGCATTTTCCGCACATAAAAATATGGTTGTTGCTTTTTTCTCACTTTAAATGGAAAAGTGTAACTAAACTTGTTTAGACCTTATACTAACATCAACTAGTGAATCTCCGTCGTTTTTAACACAAAAAAACAAGTTTATGCTCAGAAACAATTGTGTGCTCAAAAAGTGATTCTCTTGCTCTGAAAAGCATTTTCCGCACACAAAAAAGTGGTATGTTGCCTTTTTCCCAATTTAAATGGAAAAGTGTAACTAAGCTTGTTAATGGTTGTTTAGACCTTATATTAACATCAACTTGGTGAAGCACCATCGTTTTAAACACAACATACCATTTTAATTATCAGAAACACATTGTGCTCAAAAAGGTGTTTTCTCGCTCTGAAAGCATTTTCCGCACGTAGAAATATGGTTATGTTGCTTTTTTCTCACTTTAAATGGAAAAGTGTAACTAAGCTTGTTAAGGGTTGTTTAGACCTTATACTGACATCAATTAGTGAAGCACCATCGTTTTAAACACAACATACCATTTTAATGCTCAGAAACACATTGTGGTCCAAAAGTGATTCACTCGTTTTGAAAAGCATTTTCCACACATAAAAAAAAATGTTGCCTTTCTCCCACTTTAAATGGAAAAGTGTAACTAAGCTTGTTAAGGGTTGTTTAGACCTTATACTAACATCAACTAGTGAATCTCCGTCGTTTTTTACACAAAAAACAAGTTTATGCTCAGAAACAATTGTGTGCTCAAAATGTGATTCACTCGTTTTGAAAAGCATTTTCCGCACATACAAAAAGTGGTATGTTGCCTTTCTCCCAATTTAAATGGAAAAGTGTAACTAAGCTTGTTAATGGTTGTTTAGACCTTATTCCAACATCAACTAGTGAAGCAATATCGTTTTAAACACAACATACCATTTTAATGCTCATGAACACATTGTGCTCAAAAAGGTATTTTCTCGCTCTGAAAGCATTTTCCGCACATACAAATATGGTTATGTTGCTTTTTTCTCACTTTAAATGGAAAAGTGTAACTAAGCTTGTTAATGGTTGTTTAGACCTTATATTAACATCAACTTGGTGAAGCACCATCGTTTTAAACACAACATACCATTTTAATGCTCAGAAACACATTGTGGTCAAAAAGGTATTTTCTCGCTCTGAAAAGCATTTTCCGCAGGTAAAAATATGGTTATGTTGTTTTTTTCTCACTTTAAATGGAAAAGTGTTACTAAGCTTGTTGATGGTTGTTTAGACCTTATACTAACATCAACTAGTGAATCTCCGTCGTTTTTAACACAAAAAAACAAGTTTATGCTCAGAAACAATTGTGTGCTCAAAATGTGATTCACTCGTTTTGAAAAGCATTTTCCGCACTTACAAAAAGTGGTATGTTGCCTTTCTCCCACTTTAAATGGAAAAGTGTAACTAAGCTTTTTAATGGTTGTTTAGACCTTATTCCAACATCAACTAGTGAAGCAATATCGTTTTTCACACAAAATACCATGTTTATGCTTTGAAACACATTGTGCTCAAAAAGTGATTCTCTTGCTCTGAAAAGCATTTATCCGCACATAAAAAAGTGGTATGTTGCCTTTTTCCCAATTTAAATGGAAAAGTGTAACTAAGCTTGTTAATGGTTGTTTAGACCTTATTATTAACATCAACTTGGTGAAGCACCATCGTTTTAAACACAACATATCATTTTAATGATCAGAAACACATTGTGCTCAAAAAGGTATTTTCTCGCTCTGAAAGCATTTTCCGTACGTAAAAATATGGTTATGTTGCTTTTTTCTCACTTTAAATGGAAAAGTGTAACTAAGCTTGTTAATGGTTGTTTAGTCCTTATATTAACATTAACTTAGTGAAGCACCATCGTTTTAAACACAACATACCATTTTAATGCTCAGAAACACATTATGATCAAAAAGTGATTCTCTTGCTCTGAAAAGCATTTTCCGCACATAAAAAAGTGGTATGTTGCCTTTTTCCCAATTTAAATGGAAAAGTGTAACTAAGCTTGTTAATGGTTGTTTAGACCTTATATTAACATCAACTTGGTGAAGCACCATCGTTTTAAACACAACATACCATTTTAATGCTCATGAACACATTGTGCTCAAAAAGGTATTTTCTCGCTCTGAAAGCATTTTCCGCACATACAAATTTGGTTAAGTTGCTTTTTTCTCACTTTAAATGGAAAAGTGTAACTAAGCTTGTTAAGGGTTGTTTAGACCTTATACTAACATCAACTAGTGAATCTCCGTCGTTTTTAACACAAAAAAACAAGTTTATGCTCAGAAACAATTGTGTGCTCAAAATGTGATTCAGTCGTTTTGAAAAGCATTTTCCGCACTTACAAAAAGTGGTATGTTGCCTTTCTCCCACTTTAAATGGAAAAGTGTAACTAAGCTTGTTAATGGTTGTTTAGACCTTATTCCAACATCAACTAGTGAAGCAATATCGTTTTTCACACAAAATACCATGTTTATGCTTTGAAACACATTGTGCTCAAAAAGTGATTCTCTTGCTCTGAAAAGCATTTATCCGCACATAAAAAAGTGGTATGTTGCCTTTTTCCCAATTTAAATGGAAAAGTGTAACTAAGCTTGTTAATGGTTGTTTAGACCTTATATTAACATCAACTTGGTGAAGCACCGTCGTTTTAAACACAACATACCATTTTAATGATCAGAAACACATTGTGCTCAAAAAGGTATTTTCTCGCTCTGAAAGCATTTTCCGCAAGTAAAAATGTGGTTATGTTGCTTTTTTCTCACTTTAAATGGAAAAGTGTAACTAAGCTTGTTAATGGTTGTTTAGACCTTATCCTAACATCAACTAGTGAAGCTCCATCGTTTTTAACAAAAACAAACATGTTTATGCTCAGAAACACATTATGATCAAAAAGTGATTCTCTTGCTCTGAAAAGCATTTTCCGCACATAAAAAAGTGGTATGTTGCCTTTTTCCCAATTTAAATGGAAAAGTGTAACTAAGCTTGTTAATGGTTGTTTAGACCTTATATTAACATCAACTTGGTGAAGCACCATCGTTTTAAACACAACATACCATTTTAATGCTCATGAACACATTGTGCTCAAAAAGGTATTTTCTCGCTCTGAAAGCATTTTCCGCACATACAAATTTGGTTAAGTTGCTTTTTTCTCACTTTAAATGGAAAAGTGTAACTAAGCTTGTTAAGGGTTGTTTAGACCTTATACTAACATCAACTAGTGAATCTCCGTCGTTTTTAACACAAAAAAACAAGTTTATGCTCAGAAACAATTGTGTGCTCAAAATGTGATTCACTCGTTTTGAAAAGCATTTTCCGCACTTACAAAAAGTGGTATGTTGCCTTTCTCCCACTTTAAATGGAAAAGTGTAACTAAGCTTTTTAATGGTTGTTTAGACCTTATTCCAACATCAACTAGTGAAGCAATATCGTTTTTCACACAAAATACCATGTTTATGCTTTGAAACACATTGTGCTCAAAAAGTGATTCTCTTGCTCTGAAAAGCATTTATCCGCACATAAAAAAGTGGTATGTTGCCTTTTTCCCAATTTAAATGGAAAAGTGTAACTAAGCTTGTTAATGGTTGTTTAGACCTTATACTGACATCAATTAGTGAAGCACCATCGTTTTAAACACAACATACCATTTTAATGCTCAGAAACACATTGTGGTCCAAAAGTGATTCACTCGTTTTGAAAAGCATTTTCCGCACATAAAAAAGAAATGTTGCCTTTCTCCCACTTTAAATGGAAAAGTGTAACTAAGCTTGTTAATGGTTGTTTAGACCTTATATTAACATCAACTTAGTGAAGCACCATCGTTTTAAACACAACATACCATTTTAATGCTCAGAAACACATTGTGGTCAAAAGGGTATTTTCTCGCTCTGAAAAGCATTTTCCGCAGGTAAAAATATGGTTATGTTGCTTTTTTCTCACTTTAAATGGAAAAGTGTAACTAAGCTTGTTATTGGTTGTTTAGACCTTATACCAACATCAACTAGTGAAGCTCCATCGTTTTTAACACAAAGAACCATGTTTATGCTCAGAAACACATTGTGGTCCAAAAGTGATTCACTCGTTTTGAAAAGCATTTTCCGCACGTAAAAAAGAAATGTTGCCTTTTGACTTTTTTAAAGTGGGAGAAATCCCACTTTAAATGGAAAAGTGTAATTAAGCTTGTTAATGGTTGTTTAGACCTTATATTAACATCAACTTGGTGAAGCACCATCGTTTTAAACACAACATACCATTTTAATGCTCAGAAACACATTGTGGTCCAAAAGTGATTCACTCGTTTTGAAAAGCATTTTCCGCACGTAAAAAAGAAACGTTGTTTCTCCCACTTTAAATGGAAAAGTGTAACTAAGCTTGTTAATGGTTGTTTAGTCCTTATATTAACATAAACTTAGTGAAGCACCATCGTTTTAAACACAACATACCATTTTAATGCTCATGAACACATTGTGCTCAAAATGTGATTCACTCGTTTTGAAAAGCATTTTCCGCACATACAAAAAGTGGTATGTTGCCTTTCTCCCACTTTAAATGGAAAAGTGTTACTAAGCTTGTTGATGGTTGTTTAGACCTTATTCCAACATCAACTAGTGGAGCAATATCGTTTTTCACACAAAATACCATGTTTATGCTTTGAAACACATTGTGCTCAAAAAGTGATTCTCTTGCTCTGAAAAGCATTTTCCGAAAGTAAAAAAGTGGTATGTTGCCTTTTTCCCAATTTAAATGGAAAAGTGTAACTAAGCTTGTTAATGGTTGTTTAGACCTTATTATTAACATCAACTTGGTGAAGCACCATCGTTTTAAACACAACATACCATTTTAATGATCAGAAACACATTGTGCTCAAAAAGGTATTTTCTCGCTCTGAAAGCATTTTCCTCACGTAAAAATATGGTTATGTTGCTTTTTTCTCACTTTAAATTGAAAAGTGTAACTAAGCTTGTTAAGGGTTGTTTAGACCTTATACGGACATCAATTAGTGAAGCACCATCGTTTTAAACACAACATACCATTTTAATGCTCAGAAACACATTGTGGTCCAAAAGTGATTCACTCGTTTTGAAAAGCATTTTCCGCACATAAAAAAGACATGTTGCCTTTCTCCCACTTTAAATGGAAAAGTGTAACTAAGCTTGTTAATGGTTGTTTAGACCTTATATTAACATCAACTTAGTGAAGCACCATCGTTTTAAACACAACATACCATTTTAATGCTCATGAACACATTGTGCTCAAAAAGGTATTTTCTCGCTCTGAAAGCATTTTCCGCACATAAAAAAGTGGTATGTTGCCTTTTTCCCAATTTAAATGGAAAAGTGTAACTAAGCTTGTTAAGGGTTGTTTAGACCTTATTCCAACATCAACTAGTGAAGCAATATCGTTTTTCACACAAAATACCATGTTTATGCTTTGAAACACATTGTGCTCAAAAAGTGATTCTCTTGCTCTGAAAAGCATTTTCCGCACATAAAAAGGTGGTATGTTGCCTTTTTCCCAATTTAAATGGAAAAGTGTAACTAAGCTTGTTAAGGGTTGTTAAGACCTTATACTAACATCAACTAGTGAATCTCCGTCGTTTTTAACACAAAAAACAAGTTTATGCTCAGAAACACATTATGATCAAAAAGTGATTCTCTTGCTCTGAAAAGCATTTTCCGCACATAAAAAAGTGGTATGTTGCCTTTTTCCCAATTTTAATGGAAAAGTGTAACTAAGCTTGTTAATGGTTGTTTAGACCTTATATTAACATCAACTTGGTGAAGCACCATCGTTTTAAACACAACATACCATTTTAATGCTCATGAACACATTGTGCTCAAAAAGGTATTTTCTCGCTCTGAAAGCATTTTCCGCACATACAAATTTGGTTAAGTTGCTTTTTTCTCACTTTAAATGGAAAAGTGTAACTAAGCTTGTTAAGGGTTGTTTAGACCTTATACTGACATCAATTAGTGAAGCACCATCGTTTTAAACACAATATACAATTTTAATGCTCAGAAACACATTGTGGTCCAAAAGTGATTCACTCGTTTTGAAAAGCATTTTCCGCACATAAAAAAGAAATGTTGCCTTTCTCCCACTTTAAATGGAAAAGTGTAACTAAGCTTGTTAATGGTTGTTTAGACCTTATATTAACATCAACTTAGTGAAGCACCATCGTTTTAAACACAACATACCATTTTAATGCTCATGAACACATTGTGCTCAAAAAGGTATTTTCTCGCTTTGAAAGAAATTTCCGCACATAAAAATATGGTTATGTTGCTTTTTTCCCAATTTAAAATGGAAAAGTGTAACTAAGCTTGTTAATGGTTGTTCAGACCTTATATTAACATCAACTTGGTGAAGCACCATCGTTTTAAACACAAAAAAACACGTTGATGCTCACAAACACATTGTGCTCAAAAAGGGATTATCTTTCTCTGAAAAGCATTTTCCGCACATAAAAAAGTGGTGTGTTGCCTTTTTCCCAATTTAAAATGGAAAAGTGTAACTAAGCTTGTTAATGGTTGTTTAGTCCTTATATTAACATCAACTTAGTGAAGCACCATCGTTTTAAACACAACATACCATTTTAATGCTCATGAACACATTGTGCTCAAAATGTGATTCACTCGTTTTGAAAAGCATTTTCCGCACATACAAAAAGTGGTATGTTGCCTTTCTCCCACTTTAAATGGAAAAGTGTTACTAAGCTTGTTGATGGTTGTTTAGACCTTATTCCAACATCAACTAGTGGAGCAATATCGTTTTTCACACAAAATACCATGTTTATGCTTTGAAACACATTGTGCTCAAAAAGTGATTCTCTTGCTCTGAAAAGCATTTTCCGAAAGTAAAAAAGTGGTATGTTGCCTTTTTCCCAATTTAAATGGAAAAGTGTAACTAAGCTTGTTAATGGTTGTTTAGACCTTATTATTAACATCAACTTGGTGAAGCACCATCGTTTTAAACACAACATACCATTTTAATGATCAGAAACACATTGTGCTCAAAAAGGTATTTTCTCGCTCTGAAAGCATTTTCCTCACGTAAAAATATGGTTATGTTGCTTTTTTCTCACTTTAAATTGAAAAGTGTAACTAAGCTTGTTAAGGGTTGTTTAGACCTTATACGGACATCAATTAGTGAAGCACCATCGTTTTAAACACAACATACCATTTTAATGCTCAGAAACACATTGTGGTCCAAAAGTGATTCACTCGTTTTGAAAAGCATTTTCCGCACATAAAAAAGACATGTTGCCTTTCTCCCACTTTAAATGGAAAAGTGTAACTAAGCTTGTTAATGGTTGTTTAGACCTTATATTAACATCAACTTAGTGAAGCACCATCGTTTTAAACACAACATACCATTTTAATGCTCATGAACACATTGTGCTCAAAAAGGTATTTTCTCGCTCTGAAAGCATTTTCCGCACATAAAAAAGTGGTATGTTGCCTTTTTCCCAATTTAAATGGAAAAGTGTAACTAAGCTTGTTAAGGGTTGTTTAGACCTTATTCCAACATCAACTAGTGAAGCAATATCGTTTTTCACACAAAATACCATGTTTATGCTTTGAAACACATTGTGCTCAAAAAGTGATTCTCTTGCTCTGAAAAGCATTTTCCGCACATAAAAAGGTGGTATGTTGCCTTTTTCCCACTTTAAATGGAAAAGTGTAATCAAGCATTTTAATTTTTCTTTAGACCTTAAACCAACATATTTTGGTGAAGCACCATCGTTTTTAAAACAAAATACCATGTTTAAGCTTTGAAACACATTTCGCTCAAAAAGTGATTCTCTTGCTCTGAAAAGCATTTTCCGCACATAAAAATATGGTTATGTTGTTTTTTTCTCACTTTAAATGGAAAAGTGTAACTAAACTTGTTAATGGTTGTTTAGACCTTATTCCAACATCAACTAGTGAAGCAATATCGTTTTTCACACAAAATACCATGTTTATGCTTTGAAACACATTGTGCTCAAAAAGTGATTCTCTTGCTCTGAAAAGCATTTTCCGCACATAAAAAAGTGGTTTGTTGCCTTTTTCCTAATTTAAATGGAAAAGTGTAACTAAGCTTGTTAATGGTTGTTTAGACCTTATATTAACATCAACTTGGTGAAGCACCATCGTTTTAAACACAACATACCATTTTAATGCTCATGAACACATTGTGCTCAAAAAGGTATTTTCTCGCTCTGAAAGCATTTTCCGCACATACAAATTTGGTTCAGTTGCTTTTTTCTCACTTTAAATGGAAAAGTGTAACTAAGCTTGTTAAGGGTTGTTTAGACCTTATACTAACATCAACTAGTGAAGCACCGTCGTTTTTAACACAAAAAAACAAGTTTATGCTCAGAAACAATTGTGTGCTCAAAATGTGATTCACTCGTTTTGAAAAGCATTTTCCGCCCATACAAAAAGTGGTATGTTGCCTTTCTCCCCCTTTAAATGGAAAAGTGTAACTAAACTTGTTAATGGTTGTTTAGACCTTATTCCAACATCAACTAGTGAAGCAATATCGTTTTTCACACAAAATACCATGTTTATGCTTTGAAACACATTGTGCTCAAAAATTGATTCTCTTGCTCTGAAAAGCATTTTCCGCACATAAAAAAGTTGTAGATTGCCCTTTTCCCACTTTAAATGGAAAAGTGTAATCAAGCATTTTAATTTTTGTTTAGACCTTAAACCAACATATTTTGGTGAAGCACCATCGTTTTTAAAACAAAATACCATGTTTATGCTTTGAAACACATTTCGCTCAAAAAGTGATTCTCTTGCTCTGAAAAGCATTTTCCGCACATAAAAATATGGTTATGTTGCTTTTTTCTCCCTTTAAATGGAAAAGTGTAACTAAACTTGTTAATGGTTGTTTAGACCTTATACTAACATCAACTGGTGAAGCATGGTATTTTGTTTTTAAAACAAAATACCATGTTTATGCTCATAAACACATTGTGGTCAAAAAGGTATTTTCTCGCTCTGAAAAGCATTTTCCGCACATAAAAATATGGTTATGTTGTTTTTTTCTCACTTTAAATGGAAAAGTGTAACTAAGCTTGTTAAGGGTTGTTTAGACCTTATACTGACATCAATTAGTGAAGCACCATCGTTTTAAACACAACATACCATTTTAATGCTCAGAAACACATTGTGGTCCAAAAGTGATACACTCGTTTTGAAAAGCATTTTCCGCACATAAAAAAGAAATGTTGCCTTTCTCCCACTTTAAATGGAAAAGTGTAACTAAGCTTGTTAATGGTTGTTTAGACCTTATATTAACATCAACTTAGTGAAGCACCATCGTTTTAAACACAACATACCATTTTAATGCTCATGAACACATTGTGCTCAAAAAGGTATTTTCTCGCTCTGAAAGCATTTTCCGCACATACAAATTTGGTTAAGTTGCTTTTTTCTCACTTTAAATGGAAAAGTGTAACTAAGCTTGTTAAGGGTTGTTTAGACCTTATACTAACATCAACTAGTGAAGCAATATAGTTTTTCACACAAAATACCATGTTTATGCTTTGAAACACATTGTGCTCAAAAAGTGATTCTCTTGCTCTGAAAAGCATTTTCCGCACATAAAAAAGTGGTATGTTGCCTTTTTCCCAATTTAAATGGAAAAGTGTAACTAAGCTTGTTAATGGTTGTTTAGACCTTATATTAACATCAACTTGGTGAAGCACCATCGTTTTAAACAAAACATACCATTTTAATGATCAGAAACACATTGTGCTCAAAAAGGTATTTTCTTGCTCTGTAAGCATTTTCCGCACGTAAAAATATGGTTATGTTGCTTTTTTCTCACTTTAAATGGAAAAGTGTAACTAAGCTTAAGGGTTGTTTAGACCTTATACTGACGTCAATTAGTGAAGCACCATCGTTTGAAACACAACATACCATTTTAATGCTCAGAAACACATTGTGGTCCAAAAGTGATTCACTCGTTTTGAAAAGCATTTTCCGCACATAAAAAAGAAATGTTGCCTTTCTCCCACTTTAAATGGAAAAGTGTAACCAAGCTTGTTAATGGTTGTTTAGACCTTATATTAACATCAACTTAGTGAAGCACCATCGTTTTAAACACAACATACCATTTTAATGCTCATGAACACATTGTGCTCAAAAAGGTATTTTCTCACTCTGAAAGCATTTTCGCACATACAAATTTGGTTAAGTTGCTTTTTTCTCACTTTAAATGGAAAAGTGTAACTAAGCTTGTTAAGGGTTGTTTAGACCTTATTCCAACATCAACTAGTGAAGCAATATCGTTTTTCACACAAAATACCATGTTTATGCTTTGAAACACATTGTGCTCAAAAAGTGATTCTCTTGCTCTGAAAAGCATTTTCCGCACATAAAAAAGTTGTAGATTGCCTTTTTCCCACTTTAAATGGAAAAGTGTAATCAAGCATTTTAATTTTTGTTTAGACCTTAAACCAACATATTTTGGTGAAGCACCATCGTTTTAAAAACAAAATACCATGTTTATGCTTTGAAACACATTTCGCTCAAAAAGTGATTCTCTTGCTCTGAAAAGCATTTTCCGCACATAAAAATATGGTTATGTTGCTTTTTCTCCCTTTAAATGGAAAAGTGTAACTAAACTTGTTAATGGTTGTTTAGACATTATACTAACATCAACTGGTGAAGCATGGTATTTTGTTTTTAAAACAAAATACCATGTTTATGCTCATAAACACATTGTGGTCAAAAAGGTATTTTCTCGCTCTGAAAAGCATTTTCCGCACATAAAAATATGGTTATGTTTTTTTTCTCACTTTAAATGGAAAAGTGTAACTAAGCTTGTTAAGGGTTGTTTAGACCTTATACTAACATCAATTAGTGAAGCACCATCGTTTTAAACACAACATACCATTTTAATGCTCAGAAACACATTGTGGTCCAAAAGTGATACACTCGTTTTGAAAAGCATTTTCCGCACTTAAAAAACAAATGTTGCCTTTCTCCCACTTTAAATGGAAAAGTGTAACTAAGCTTGTTAATGGTTGTTTAGACCTTATATTAACATCAACTTAGTGAAGCATCATCATTTTAAACATAAAATACCATTTTAATGCTCATGAACACATTGTGCTCAAAAAGGTATTTTCTCGCTCTGAAAGCATTTTCCGCACATACAAATTTGGTTAAGTTGCTTTTTTCTCACTTTAAATGGAAAAGTGTAACTAAGCTTGTTAAGGGTTGTTTAGACCTTATACTAACATCAACTAGTGAATCTCCGTCGTTTTTAACACAAAAAAACAAGTTTATGCTCAGAAACAATTGTGTGCTCAAAATGTGATTCACTCGTTTTGAAAAGCATTTTCCGCACATACAAAAAGTGGTATGTTGCCTTTTTCCAACTTTAACTGGAAAAGTGTAACTAAGCTTGTTAATGGTTGTTTGTACCTTATATTAACATCAACTTGGTGAAGCACCATCGTTTTTA
The DNA here is from genome assembly GCA_026745465.1 of Lota lota. Classification (NCBI taxonomy): domain Eukaryota; kingdom Metazoa; phylum Chordata; class Actinopteri; order Gadiformes; family Lotidae; genus Lota; species Lota lota. The sequence goes on from JACYXH010000820.1 coordinate 24,436, forward strand.
ACAAAAAAAACACGTTGATGCTCAGAAACACATTGTGCTCAAAAAGTGATTCTCTTGCTCTGAAAAGCATTTTCCTCACATAAAAAAGTGGTAGGTTGCCTTTTTCCCACTTTAAATGGAAAATTGTAACTAAGCTTGTTAATGGTTGTTTAGACCTTATATTAACATCAACTTGGTGAAGCACCATTGTTTTAAACACAACATACCATTTTAATGCTCAGAAACACATTGTGGTCAAAAAGGTATTTTCTCGCTCTGAAAAGCATTTTCCGCAGGTAAAAATATGGTTATGTTGCTTTTTTCTCACTTTAAATGGAAAAGTGTAACTAAGTTTGTTATTGGTTGTTTAGACCTTATACCAACATCAACTAGTGAAGCTCCGTCGTTTTTAACACAAAGAACCATGTTTATGCTAAGAAACACATTGTGGTCCAAAAGTGATTCACTCGTTTTGAAAAGCATTTTCCGCACGTAAAAAAGAAATGTTGCCTTTTGACTTTTTTAAAGTGGGAGAAATCCCACTTTAAATGGAAAAGTGTAATTAAGCTTGTTAATGGTTGTTTAGACCTTATATTAACATCAACTTGGTGAAGCACCATCGTTTTAAACACAACATACCATTTTAATGCTCAGAAACACATTGTGGTCCAAAAGTTATTCACTCGTTTTGAAAAGCATTTTCCGCACGTGAAAAAGAAATGTTGTTTCTCCCACTTTAAATGGAAAAGTGTAACTAAGCTTGTTAATGGTTGTTTAGTCCTTATATTAACATCAACTTGGTGAAGCACCATCGTTTTAAACACAACATACCATTTTAATGCTCATGAACACATTGTGCTCAAAAAGGTATTTTCTCGCTCTGAAAGCATTTTCCGCACATACAAATTTGGTTAAGTTGCTTTTTTCTCACTTTAAATGGAAAAGTGTAACTAAGCTTGTTAAGGGTTGTTTAGACCTTATACTAACATCAACTAGTGAATCTCCGTCGTTTTTAACACAAAAAAACAAGTTTATGCTCAGAAACAATTGTGTTCTCAAAATGTGATTCACTCGTTTTGAAAAGCATTTTCCGCACATACAAAAAGTGGTATGTTGCCTTTCTCCCACTTTAAATGGAAAAGTGTAACTAAGCTTGTTAATGGTTGTTTAGACCTTATTCCAACATCAACTAGTGAAGCAATATCGTTTTTCACACAAAATACCATGTTTATGCTTTGAAACACATTGTGCTCAAAAAGTGATTCTCTTGCTCTGAAAAGCATTTTCCGCACATAAAAAAGTGGTATGTTGCCTTTTTCCCAATTTAAATGGAAAAGTGTAACTAAGCTTGTTAATGGTTGTTTAGACCTTATATTAACATCAACTTGGTGAAGCACCATCGTTTTAAACACAACATACAATTTTAATGATCAGAAACACATTGTGCTCAAAAAGGTATTTTCTCGCTCTGAAAGCATTTTCCGCACATAAAAATATGGTTATGTTGCTTTTTTCTCACTTTAAATAGAAAAGTGTAACTAAACTTGTTAAGGGTTGTTTAGACCTTATACTAACATCAACTGGTGAAACATGGTATTTTGTTTTTAAAAATAAATACCATGTTTATGCTCATAAACACATTGTGGTCAAAAAGGTATTTTCTCGCTCTGAAAAGCATTTTCCGCACATAAAAATATGGTTATGTTGCTTTTTTCTCCCTTTAAATGGAAAAGTGTAACTAAACTTGTTAATGGTTGTTTAGACCTTATACTAACATCAACTGGTGAAGCATGGTATTTTGTTTTTAAAACAAAATACCATGTTTATGCTCATAAACACATTGTGGTCAAAAAGGTATTTTCTCGCTCTGAAAAGCATTTTCCGCACATAAAAATATGGTTATGTTGTTTTTTTCTCACTTTAAATGGAAAAGTGTAACTAAGCTTGTTAAGGGTTGTTTAGACCTTATACTGACATCAATTAGTGAAGCACCATCGTTTTAAACACAACATACCATTTTAATGCTCAGAAACACATTGTGGTCCAAAAGTGATACACTCGTTTTGAAAAGCATTTTCCGCACATAAAAAAGAAATGTTGCCTTTCTCCCACTTTAAATGGAAAAGTGTAACTAAGCTTGTTAATGGTTGTTTAGACCTTATATTAACATCAACTTAGTGAAGCACCATCGTTTTAAACACAACATACCATTTTAATGCTCATGAACACATTGTGCTCAAAAAGGTATTTTCTCGCTCTGAAAGCATTTTCCGCACATACAAATTTGGTTAAGTTGCTTTTTTCTCACTTTAAATGGAAAAGTGTAACTAAGCTTGTTAAGGGTTGTTTAGACCTTATACTAACATCAACTAGTGAAGCAATATAGTTTTTCACACAAAATACCATGTTTATGCTTTGAAACACATTGTGCTCAAAAAGTGATTCTCTTGCTCTGAAAAGCATTTTCCGCACATAAAAAAGTGGTATGTTGCCTTTTTCCCAATTTAAATGGAAAAGTGTAACTAAGCTTGTTAATGGTTGTTTAGACCTTATATTAACATCAACTTGGTGAAGCACCATCGTTTTAAACAAAACATACCATTTTAATGATCAGAAACACATTGTGCTCAAAAAGGTATTTTCTTGCTCTGTAAGCATTTTCCGCACGTAAAAATATGGTTATGTTGCTTTTTTCTCACTTTAAATGGAAAAGTGTAACTAAGCTTAAGGGTTGTTTAGACCTTATACTGACGTCAATTAGTGAAGCACCATCGTTTGAAACACAACATACCATTTTAATGCTCAGAAACACATTGTGGTCCAAAAGTGATTCACTCGTTTTGAAAAGCATTTTCCGCACATAAAAAAGAAATGTTGCCTTTCTCCCACTTTAAATGGAAAAGTGTAACCAAGCTTGTTAATGGTTGTTTAGACCTTATATTAACATCAACTTAGTGAAGCACCATCGTTTTAAACACAACATACCATTTTAATGCTCATGAACACATTGTGCTCAAAAAGGTATTTTCTCACTCTGAAAGCATTTTCCGCACATACAAATTTGGTTAAGTTGCTTTTTTCTCACTTTAAATGGAAAAGTGTAACTAAGCTTGTTAAGGGTTGTTTAGACCTTATTCCAACATCAACTAGTGAAGCAATATCGTTTTTCACACAAAATACCATGTTTATGCTTTGAAACACATTGTGCTCAAAAAGTGATTCTCTTGCTCTGAAAAGCATTTTCCGCACATAAAAAAGTTGTAGATTGCCTTTTTCCCACTTTAAATGGAAAAGTGTAATCAAGCATTTTAATTTTTGTTTAGACCTTAAACCAACATATTTTGGTGAAGCACCATCGTTTTAAAAACAAAATACCATGTTTATGCTTTGAAACACATTTCGCTCAAAAAGTGATTCTCTTGCTCTGAAAAGCATTTTCCGCACATAAAAATATGGTTATGTTGCTTTTTCTCCCTTTAAATGGAAAAGTGTAACTAAACTTGTTAATGGTTGTTTAGACATTATACTAACATCAACTGGTGAAGCATGGTATTTTGTTTTTAAAACAAAATACCATGTTTATGCTCATAAACACATTGTGGTCAAAAAGGTATTTTCTCGCTCTGAAAAGCATTTTCCGCACATAAAAATATGGTTATGTTTTTTTTCTCACTTTAAATGGAAAAGTGTAACTAAGCTTGTTAAGGGTTGTTTAGACCTTATACTAACATCAATTAGTGAAGCACCATCGTTTTAAACACAACATACCATTTTAATGCTCAGAAACACATTGTGGTCCAAAAGTGATACACTCGTTTTGAAAAGCATTTTCCGCACTTAAAAAACAAATGTTGCCTTTCTCCCACTTTAAATGGAAAAGTGTAACTAAGCTTGTTAATGGTTGTTTAGACCTTATATTAACATCAACTTAGTGAAGCATCATCGTTTTAAACATAAAATACCATTTTAATGCTCATGAACACATTGTGCTCAAAAAGGTATTTTCTCGCTCTGAAAGCATTTTCCGCACATACAAATTTGGTTAAGTTGCTTTTTTCTCACTTTAAATGGAAAAGTGTAACTAAGCTTGTTAAGGGTTGTTTAGACCTTATACTAACATCAACTAGTGAATCTCCGTCGTTTTTAACACAAAAAAACAAGTTTATGCTCAGAAACAATTGTGTGCTCAAAATGTGATTCACTCGTTTTGAAAAGCATTTTCCGCACATACAAAAAGTGGTATGTTGCCTTTTTCCAACTTTAACTGGAAAAGTGTAACTAAGCTTGTTAATGGTTGTTTGTACCTTATATTAACATCAACTTGGTGAAGCACCATCGTTTTTAACAAAAAAAACACGTTGATGCTCAGAAACACATTGTGCTCAAAAAGTGATTCTCTTGCTCTGAAAAGCATTTTCCTCACATAAAAAAGTGGTAGGTTGCCTTTTTCCCACTTTAAATGGAAAATTGTAACTAAGCTTGTTAATGGTTGTTTAGACCTTATATTAACATCAACTTGGTGAAGCACCATTGTTTTAAACACAACATACCATTTTAATGCTCAGAAACACATTGTGGTCAAAAAGGTATTTTCTCGCTCTGAAAAGCATTTTCCGCAGGTAAAAATATGGTTATGTTGCTTTTTTCTCACTTTAAATGGAAAAGTGTAACTAAGTTTGTTATTGGTTGTTTAGACCTTATACCAACATCAACTAGTGAAGCTCCGTCGTTTTTAACACAAAGAACCATGTTTATGCTAAGAAACACATTGTGGTCCAAAAGTGATTCACTCGTTTTGAAAAGCATTTTCCGCACGTAAAAAAGAAATGTTGCCTTTTGACTTTTTTAAAGTGGGAGAAATCCCACTTTAAATGGAAAAGTGTAATTAAGCTTGTTAATGGTTGTTTAGACCTTATATTAACATCAACTTGGTGAAGCACCATCGTTTTAAACACAACATACCATTTTAATGCTCAGAAACACATTGTGGTCCAAAAGTGATTCACTCGTTTTGAAAAGCATTTTCCGCACGTGAAAAAGAAATGTTGTTTCTCCCACTTTAAATGGAAAAGTGTAACTAAGCTTGTTAATGGTTGTTTAGTCCTTATATTAACATCAACTTGGTGAAGCACCATCGTTTTAAACACAACATACCATTTTAATGCTCATGAACACATTGTGCTCAAAAAGGTATTTTCTCGCTCTGAAAGCATTTTCCGCACATACAAATTTGGTTAAGTTGCTTTTTTCTCACTTTAAATGGAAAAGTGTAACTAAGCTTGTTAAGGGTTGTTTAGACCTTATACTAACATCAACTAGTGAATCTCCGTCGTTTTTAACACAAAAAAACAAGTTTATGCTCAGAAACAATTGTGTTCTCAAAATGTGATTCACTCGTTTTGAAAAGCATTTTCCGCACATACAAAAAGTGGTATGTTGCCTTTCTCCCACTTTAAATGGAAAAGTGTAACTAAGCTTGTTAATGGTTGTTTAGACCTTATTCCAACATCAACTAGTGAAGCAATATCGTTTTTCACACAAAATACCATGTTTATGCTTTGAAACACATTGTGCTCAAAAAGTGATTCTCTTGCTCTGAAAAGCATTTTCCGCACATAAAAAAGTGGTATGTTGCCTTTTTCCCAATTTAAATGGAAAAGTGTAACTAAGCTTGTTAATGGTTGTTTAGACCTTATATTAACATCAACTTGGTGAAGCACCATCGTTTTAAACACAACATACAATTTTAATGATCAGAAACACATTGTGCTCAAAAAGGTATTTTCTCGCTCTGAAAGCATTTTCCGCACATAAAAATATGGTTATGTTGCTTTTTTCTCACTTTAAATAGAAAAGTGTAACTAAACTTGTTAAGGGTTGTTTAGACCTTATACTAACATCAACTGGTGAAACATGGTATTTTGTTTTTAAAAATAAATACCATGTTTATGCTCATAAACACATTGTGGTCAAAAAGGTATTTTCTCGCTCTGAAAAGCATTTTCCGCACATAAAAATATGGTTATGTTGTTTTTTTCTCACTTTAAATGGAAAAGTGTAACTAAGCTTGTTAATGGTTGTTTAGACCTTATACTAACATCAACTAGTGAAGCTCCGTCGTTTTTAACACAAAGAACCATGTTTATGCTCAGAAACACATTGTGGTCCAAAAGTGATTCACTCGTTTTGAAAAGCATTTTCCGCACGTAAAAAAGAAATGTTGCCTTTCTCCCACTTTAAATGGAAAAGTGTAATTAAGCTTGTTAATGGTTGTTTAGACCTTCTATTAACATCAACTTGGTGAAGCACCATCGTTTTTAACACAAAAAACACGTTGATGCTCAGAAACACATTGTGCTCAAAAAGTGATTCTCTTGCTCTGAAAAGCATTTTCCGCACATAAAAAAGTGGTATGTTGCCTTTTTCCCAATTTAAATGGAAAAGTGTAACTAAGCTTGTTAATGGTTGTTTAGACCTTATATTAACATCAACTTGGTGAAGCACCATCGTTTTAAACACAACATACCATTTTAATGCTCAGAAACACATTGTGCTCAAAAAGGTATTTTCTCGCTCTGAAAGCATTTTCCGCACGTAAAAATATGGTTATGTTGCTTTTTTCTCACTTTAAATGGAAAAGTGTAACTAAGCTTGTTAAGGGTTGTTTAGACCTTATACTGACATCAATTAGTGAAGCACCATCGTTTTAAACACAACATACCGTTTTAATGCTCAGAAACGCATTGTGGTCCAAAAGTGATTCACTCGTTTTGAAAAGCATTTTCCGCACGTAAAAAAGAAATGTTGCCTTTCTCCTACTTTAAATGGAAAAGTGTAACTAAGCTTGTTAATGGTTGTTTAGACCTTATATTAAGATCAACTTAGTGAAGCACCATCGTTTTAAACACAACATACCATTTTAATGCTCATGAACACATTGTGCTCAAAAAGGTATTTTCTCGCTCTGAAAGCATTTTCCGCACATAAAAATATGGTTAAGTTGCTTTTTTCTCACTTTAAATGGAAAAGTGTAACTAAGCTTGTTAAGGGTTGCTTAGACCTTATACTAACATCAACTAGTGAATCTTCGTCGTTTTTAACACAAAAAAACAAGTTTATGCTCAGAAACAATTGTGTGCTCAAAATGTGATTCACTCGTTTTGAAAAGCATTTTCCGCACATACAAAAAGTGGTATGTTGCCTTTCTCCCACTTTAAATGGAAAAGTGTAACTAAGCTTGTTAATGGTTGTTTTGACCTTATTCCAACATCAACTAGTGAAGCAATATCGTTTTTCACACAAAATACCATGTTTATGCTTTGAAACACATTGTGCTCAAAAAGTGATTCTCTTGCTCTGAAAAGCATTTTCCGCACATAAAAAAGTTGTAGGTTGCCTTTTTCCCACTTTAAATGGAAAAGTGTAATCAAGCATTTTAATGGTTGTTTAGACCTTAAACCAACATATTTTGGTGAAGCACCATCGTTTTTCACACAAAAAAAAAAATTATGCTCAGAAACATTGTGCTCAAAAAGTGATTCTCTTGCTCTGAAAAGCATTTTCCTCACATAAAAAAGTGGTAGGTTGCCTTTTTCCCACTTTAAATGGAAAATTGTAACTAAGGTTGTTAATGGTTGTTTAGACCTTATACCAACATAAACTGATGAATCACCAGCGTTTTTAACACAAAAAACCACGTTTATGCTCAGAAACACTTTGAGGTCAAAAAGTGATTCTCTTGCTCTTAAAAGCTTTTACCGCAACATAAAAAAGTGGTATGTTGCCCTTTTCCCACTTTAAATGGTAAAGTGTAACTATGCTTGTTTAGACCTTAAACTAACATCAACTGGTGAAGCATGGTATTTTGTTTTTAAAACAAATGCTTATGCTCATAAACACATTGTGGTCAAAAAGGTATTTTCTCGCTCTGAAAATTATTTTCCGCACATAAAAATATGGTTATGTTGCTTTTTTCTCACTTTAAATGGAAAAGTGTAACTAAGCTTGTTATTGGTTGTTTAGACCTTATACTAACATCAACTAGTGAAGCTCCGTCGTTTTTAACACAAAGAACCATGTTTATGCTCAGAAACACATTGTGGTCCAAAAGTGATTCACTCGTTTTGAAAAGCATTTTCCGCACGTAAAAAAGAAATGTTGCTTTTCTCCCACTTTAAATGGAAAAGTGTAATAGAGCATTTTAATGGTTGTTTAGACCTTATACCAACATATTTTGGTCAAGCACCATCGTTTTTCACACAAAAAAACATGTTCATGCTCAGAAACACATTGTGTGCTCAAAATGTGATTCTCTTGCTCTGAAAAGCATTTTCCGCACGTAAAAAAGAAATGTTGCCTTTCTCCCACTTTAAATGGAAAGTGCAATTAAGCTTGTTAATGGTTGTTTAGACCTTATATTAACATCAACTTGGTGAAGCACCATAGTTTTTAACACACAAAACCATGTTTATGCTCAGAAACACATTGTGCTCATACCAATATATACCATGGTATGGTATATATTAACTCCCACTCCTCCTCATTTACAGCAGCTTTCGCTTCCAGTCTAAGCTTCTAAGCTTTCTGAAATTATTATAACTTTCTTCTCCCAGTGAAAGAGTAGGGAAGGGGTGAACTTGGTGTGAGCTTGGGGTCATCTTGGGTGAACTTGGGCTGAGCTTGCTTTGAATTTGCAGCAGCCTTTGTGTGCCATTGTGGGAAAAACACAGGTGGTTTGGAATGCTCATACCCTCACCCCCTGGGTAGTAAATAACATCATTGGGGGAGTTTAAAGGGAGTGGGTGTGTGCTAGGTTAGTATTGCTTTCATCCGTCGCGGCATACACATTTTTCTCAACATGGACGTTGCATCAGCAGAGCTCCAGGACACTGTAAAGCAGCCAACTCTAGGTATGTGGAGTTATCATTCACCACAATATATCCATGGGTCTATGGAGGTGGACATTAAGCACAACATGCTCAGTCTTGGAAAATGTTCTGAAAGAATGTTAAGTAGTTTTGAGTTAGATTACATGCCATGTTTTGTTTTCTTCCATACCTTGTTTGGAAGAACAGTGAAGTGTTATTATTTATCTTAGCCATGTTCTGTTTTGTGTTAGGGCTACAAGCTAAAGAGAGAGGATGTAGAGCATTCGCAATGTGCGTTCGAATGTGCTCCTATGGCAGCCACCGTACTTGAATGAGCATGCGCGGTGGTGGGTGCGCCCCTCTAGGTATTCTGTTAGTCACGCAATGTTGGTCTACGACTTACCATTGTGTTAAATAAAAGTAATACTGTTACAAAGTATTCCCTCCGTGTCAGGTCATTCAACAGATATCATCCAAACAAACAAAAACCAAACCGGTTCAAAAACTCTAGGATAACGTCGTTCACAAGACCCTGAAACACAGCTGGAGCATTGGTGAGACCAAAAGGCATTAGGAGGTACTCGTAATGACCACTGGGAGTGTTGAAAGCGGTCTTCCATTCATCCCCCTCCCTTATCCTCACCAAATGATAAGCGTTTCTAAGGTGTAGCTTGGAAAATATCTTGGCACCTTACAAGAGCTCGAAAGCAGAGGAGAAAAAAAGGAAAGGGGTACCTGTTCTTGATTGTGATGTACTCAGGCCTCGGTAGTCAATGCAGGTACGCAGAGTCTTATCCTTCTTGCCAACAAAGAAAAATCCAGCTCCCGCCGGGAAGAGGACGGAAGAATGATGCCGGACGCAGGGGAAGAGTCAATGTATTCCTTCATTGCCTCCCTCTCTGGCGCTGACAATGAATAGAGACGTCCTCTGGGGGCTGAAGTTCCGGGGAGCAGATCAATGGAACAGTCATAGGGTCGGGTGAGGAGGCAGGGAGATGGCACGGGCCTTGCTGAACACCTCCTTGAGGTCGTGGTAACAGGACGGAACCCCACAGAGATCCGGAACTTCGGTGACTGAAGATGTCGGAAAAGGTGAGGTGGGAAGAGACTCCGGAGACGCAGGAACCCTGGGTCGAACAGGCTCTGTGACAGAAACAGATGGGAGACAGGCAGCACATCCCTTGCCCCAACCCGTAACCTCTCCAGTGGACCAGTCTATGTGAGGGTTATGTTTGGTGAGCAAGGGAAACCCCAGAATAAGAGGATGTAACAGAGTTGAACAAGTGGAAACTCAGAAGTTCAGTGTGATTCTTGGCTATGATAATCTTAATAGGCTGAGTATGAGAGAGTATAGAGCAGTAGCTACTAATGGCTTGGGTAAGGGAACTAAATGAAGTCCAAGTCTCTTAGCTAACCTCCAATCCATAAAGCTCTCATCAGCCCCAGAGTCCACTGATACTGGGTGAAAAAAGGTATGGGAAGGAATAACTAGCTCCTGAGTGAATGGTCGAGGGAGAAAAACAGAGGACGTGGTTCGGCTCACCAGTAACCTCTTCTTCACGGGTGAGCCTTTCTTTTAATGGACACGCAGACAGGAAGTGACCAAGTTGTGAACAGTAAATTCACACGCTGTTGCTCCTCAAGAATGACCCTTGCTCTCCCCATCTGCATTGGCTCCTGTGGAGCAGTTGGGGGAGAAATCGACGAGTAGTCAAGTGCCACGAAGAAACGTGATCGGCAGCTGACTGCCCTCTCTGGACGGGAGAGAAAACAGCCCTGGATCTTTCCCTCTCTCTCCCGGAGACGATTGTCAATCCTAATGACTAGGGCAAATAAGGAATCCAGGTCCGGAGGAAGCTCAAGAGGAGCCAACTGGTGTCGGATGGTGTTGGATGGTGTTGGACAGCCCGAACAGGAAGGCATCAAACAGGGCCGAAGAGTTCCAACCGCAGCTGCCAGGGTTCGAAACTCGATGGTGAAATCAGAAGCCCGCCTGATGCAGACCCATCAAAGTTCTCGCTGCCTCACGACCTGGGGTAGTGTGATCAAAGATCTTGTAGAGAGTGTCGGTGAATAAATCCAGGGAAAAACAGAGGGGAGAACTCCTGGACCACTGGCCAGTGAGGTGAGAGATGATGTAAGCCACCTTTGCGCGCTCCGTCTGGAAAGAAGGTGCCAGTAGCTCAAAATGTAGCCCACACTGGACCAGGAACTACCGGCAATTCCTGGAGTCGCCGGAAAAACGTTCCGGTCGGGAAAGACGAGGAACCGTGACTGGCATAGGAGATGGAACAGGTTGAGAAGCAGGAACAGGAACAGAGTCATTGGTCGAGGCTGGTGCTGGAGCCGGTACAGCGATCGCCAGACTTTCCATTAACTGTTGAAGTTGGTCATTCAAACTAATTAAACTAACCTGACCGCAGATGGATGACTGAAAACTCTCATTGTGTTCCGCCATCTCCCTTACTCCCAGGCAGATTGAGGTGAGTTGGTCCTCGTGATGGTGAATCTGCTTCCCTTGTGCTCGCAACGTGGCATGCATAGAGTCAGAGTCGGCTGAGTCCATTGTAGTGGCCAGTTCGTACTGTAAGAACTAGGTGAACCACAGGGAAAAAAAACTCAAAAGCACGACTCAGAGGCAACAGTCTGGATAGTAAGAATTGTCTTTACTAAGAAGCAAGGGTCGGTACACGGGTAATCATGACAATCAGGCAAACAATCCGGCAGGGAGTAGACAGGCGTAGTGGTTCGGTACACGGGTAATCAGTAGGAGGTCAGGCAAACAATCCGGCAGGGAGAAGGCAAAGGCGTAGTCGGGAATAACAGGCAGGAATCAAAAACCAGGAATTGTAAAAATCACTAGGAGTAATGCTGGAACGTTTGACACAGAGGAACAAAGACGAACTGGCACAGAGGAAGGGAAACACACAGACTAAATACACTAGGAGGAAACTGTTAATGATGTGACATGTGTTGGGACTTAATGTTTTCTTGCTTATGATTTCATTGTAGGGTATGGATTTTAACTTGAGACGGGTGCCCCCCCTTTTATTACGAGCTCCAGTGATAACAAACTCTAATGCATCATCTGTCAAACTTGTGTCATTACTCTGCATGACTTAGGCTATCTAATCAGTGTTGTCATCGTCCAGCCTGTACAGCCTGTACATCACTGATATTATCACTATTGCCCCCATGCACACCATCCAGACCGTCTATCTGTTCTACTAGGGCTAGCGCCTCTAGCGCCCCATGCATATACTCCTCTAGCTTATTTACAACAGACTCATTTAACAACTCGTCAAGACCTGCGTTGCTAAGGTCTATATTCTCATCACACAATTCATTTAGCTGTTCAGCTATGGTAAACGAATAATGTCCACAACACATATGATCCAGCAAGGTAACATGATCAAACCTATTCAACATCTCCTCAAGACACGCATCCATAATGTTTCCATTCTCAAAAACATAACTAGACTCTATATATACAACACGTTTACATCTCCTCTCGGGGTTGCCATCTATAGACTTGTATTTTCTTTTTCTGGGACTCATTGTGTATTTATAGATTACCTATATAATAACCACCTAAATGTAACGTATACCACACATCCCAAAAGTAAAAAGTAAACAACAAAAATAATAATAGAAAACAATTAAATAAAAAGAAACGCTATACAACAAATCAACAGATGTTTTTAAGTCACATGTGCCATTCATCACAAACCCGTATCGTCTCCGTCCCCTAACAACGAACAACTTTATCAAACAAATATAAGACAGTTACACAAAGTCAGTGACCTGATATGTCTAATGATATAACTGTGTTTTTTAGGATATACTCACAATAGATCAGTGGCATGTTGGCAGCTTGGTGTCTCGATGTTTTGTAAAAAAAAACAAAAGTCTTGTAACACGTTCTCTACATTTGTATATTCTTACGTGACACATTCGACCCTATCGATAACCATTGGTCATTGTTCTAACCCATATGTTTGGTTCATCGGATGTAGACATGCCTCTAATTAGATCTCTCTAAAACAATACAGTTTGTCTAAAAGGCCCTGCACGGTGTTTGCCGTGGATATAGTAACTGTCATTATAAGATAAAAGCTATATACAAATGATATAAAACATTGTTTATATAAATATAATATACAAATCATATACATTTTTTGTTTATAGGGAATATACGTTTCTCCTTGCATCCAGAGATGTCTCCCTTTCGTTGTACTAATTGAGTGGTGCTAGTACGCACATTCATTACAGATCGCAGCCTGCGTTTTCTCAGTGTAACTAACCCCAATGATGTCATATCCCACCCCACTGGGGGGCTATGGCGTGGTCAACCAGATCTTTTAATAACCCAGTATTCAGCATAAACAACTGCCCACTGTGATGGAAAATTACCCAAGGCCCTATTCCGGTCCCTATTCCAATGATGTCATTTACTACCCCCGTGGGTGTGGGTACGAGGATCCCCCCCCCCCCCCCCCCCCCCACCTGTGTTTTCCCTCAATGCCACAAAGGCTGCTGCAAATTCAACCCAAGCTCACCCCCAAGTTCACCCCTACCCTTTCTCTGGAAGAAAAAAATTAGAAACATTTCCGTGTCTTGTTTTGTATGCTTTGTACAAAACAATAAAATGCAGGACGACAGGATATTCATAAACGTAGCTCTCTATTAACTAGCTATAATGTGTCCCTGGCCATGATCATCTTTTAGAATGACCTCACCACCTGGGTGGTCTTAACCAATCATAGCACAGTATGATATGACAGTATAATGCATCCAATTACAATTCAGTATGCTGACACATATGAATATTACATCCCCCTTGTTGAAAAAAAAACAATATGTAGAACAATAAAGCGTTTCTTTTGAATATATGCTCTGTAGTTTGAACTCGAGGTAAGTAACCATTTAAACTGCACCACTGCATCAACATAACAGACAAACAATGATTCAGCATACTGTTACTTTTAGAACAAATATTTCTCAGCAACTCAGCTTTTCACTGTAGCAATGACATCTCAACATATCAAACAAATATCATACCAAAGCATTTCAAGTTAACTTTCAATAACAAGTTTACAGTCTGGAACTCTTTTTAGGGCAGCGATCCGCCTACACCCTTTGACATTTCACAGGTCTAGGACAGCTCTAGGCTTGACCTCTCTTCCTGACCTTGTGTGATATGAACCTGGGCATGCTTCTGTGTCAGTCAACAGTTCTTGTGGTGTTGCAGGTAAGTATGGTGTATGTTGTGTTGTGTCTGTGTTTAGTCCACCCCGTTCTCTGTCAGGGGAACAGTTCATCTCGTCAGTGTGTTGTTCTTTTGTGTTCAGTAGGTGACGACGATTGCGGCGGTACACCGCTCCTTCTGCGGGGCGAACGAGATATGAACGTTCAGTGTCAGCTGGTTGGATGACGACTGCTGGCTTCCAGTAGCCATGCTCCTGGATTCTAACTGACTCTCCGTCGTTCAGTAGTGGCAGTGGTCTGGCTGACCTGTCATAGTATCGCTTTTGCTGTTGTTGTCTCTGTGCACGTTTTGCATGCACTTCCTTGTAGCTGACGACCTCAGGTTGCAGCTGCTGTTTGGTGCTGGGAAGGATTGAGCGAAGTCTGCGGCTCATCAACAGCTGGGCTGGTGATTTGAAGTTGTCAACTGGAGTGTTGCGGTATTCAAGGAGACTGAGGTAAGGGTCTCTCTTGTCTGCTTTTGCTTTGTCCATGAGTGATTTAGCGATCTGCACAGATTTTTCAGCAAGGCCATTACTTTGAGGGTAATGTGGGCTTGTGGTGACGTGTGTGAACTCCCATGCTTTTGTGAAGGATTCAAACTCACTTGATTTGTAACAGGGCCCATTGTCAGATATTAAATTCTCTACAATGCCATGCCTGGCAAATGCTGCTTTCAGCTTGTGTATCACAGCTGCAGATGTGGTGCTGTGAAGCTTGTCGAGTTCGAAGTATCTGCTGTAGTAGTCCACTGTTATAATGTAGTCCTCGTTGTTCCACGTGAACAGATCTGTTGCCACGACCTGCCAGGGTCGGTCTGGGATACGGTGAGGTAACATTGGCTCTTTGGTGTTTGAGGGGCGTCGTTCAAGACAGGTGGGGCATTTACCAACCATGTCCTCTATTTGTTTGCACATTCCGGGCCAAAACAAAATGTCCCGTGCTCTCTGTTTGCACTTTTCCATGCCCATGTGTCCAGCATGGATCTTTGTCAAAATCTCTTCTCTGAGACTGGTAGGAATGATGATTTTCTCTCCTTTGAAAATTATTCCGTTGATCTGTGATAGTTCGTCACGATGGTTCCAGAACTCTGAGACGCTCTGAGGGCATTTTCTCCTCTCCTCAGGCCATCCTGACTGTATGACTTTCCTCAGCTGTGTGAGTTGTGTGTCTTTTTCTGTTTCTGCTCGGATCTCCTTCAGTTTTGTGTCACTAACTGGTAAGTTACTGTACACAGTGTGCACCTGCATGTCCATGCCTTCACTGAGGCTGCTGTCCTTGTAGGTAAGAAACTTCCTGGAGAGTGTGTCTGCGACAGGGATGTCTTTGCCTGGACGGTGAGTGATTGTGAAGTCGTATTTTTGTAGTTGAAGGATCATTCTCTGTAGCCTTGGCGGGGCTGCGGCTAATGGTTTCCTCATGATTGACTCGAGGGGCTTGTGGTCTGATTCCACAATGACTTGTCGTCCATAGACATACTGATGGAAACGCTTACATCCGAACAGAATGGCGTACAGCTCCTTTTCGATTTGAGCGTAGTTGATTTCACAGTCTGTGAGAGATTTGGAAGCGTAGCCGATGGGTTTTCCTTCTTGCAATAGCACTGCCCCTAGTCCATACTTTGACGCGTCCACCTGAAGTCTGAGCTCTTTGTTGGGGTCGTAGTAGGCAAGGATTGGTCCTGGTTCTCTCGTGATCAAGTCTTTCACTTTCTGGAAAGCGATGTAATGTTGGTTGTCCCAGAGGAACTCACTGGACTGCTTTAGCAGCTGACGCAGGGGGTGCATTAGCATTGGAGAGGCTGGGTGCGAACTTGGCTAAGTAGTTGACCATGCCAAGCACTGTTTCCAGCTCTGCGCGGTTCTTTGGTGGCTCCATTTCCTTTATGGCTGAGATCTTCTGCGGATCTGGCTTGATTCCATTCGCTGTGAGAAGATGTCCGAAGTAGCTGACCTCTGTAGCGCCGACTGTGCTCTTCTCGGGGTTGAGCCGGACTCCTCTCTCGCGGGACCTTTGCAGCATCGCGTTGAGGTTTCTGTCGTGTTCCTCTTTGGTTCGACCATAGACAAGGATGTCGTCCACAATTGCCATGACTCCGTCGAGGCCTTCGTACACCTCGTCGATCTTTCGCTGAAACTCGTCTTGGGCTGAGATAATCCCAAAAGGCAGGCAACGGAACCTGTAGCGTCCAAACGGTGTGTTGAACGTTGTGAGCTTAGATGACTCTTCTGTGAGCTTGATAGCCCAGTAGCCTGATCTGGCGTCCATGACACTGAAGTAGCGTGCGCCCGCTAGCTTGTGTGTGATGCCATCTAGCGTCGGTAAGGGGTAATGGGGGCGTTTGATAGCCTTGTTCAAGTCTCTTGGGTCGAGACATACTCTGAGCTTGCCTGTGCGTAGTTTCTCCACCACCACTAACGCGTTGACCCAATCCGTCGGTTCTGTAACCTTGGTGATGATGTCAGATTGCTCCATGCTCTCCAACTCTTTCTTCAGACGGGCGCGGAGAGCAAGTGGAATCTTTCTCGGTGGGTAGACCCCAGGGGTTGCGTCTGGGTCAAGGTGAATGGTACATTCTCCTGGGAATAGTCCTATTCCTGTAAAAACATCAGCAAACTCCTCCATGACATTCTCTATCTCTACTGGTGCTAGCTTAAAAACTGATAAAACTAGCTTGATAAGGTCCATGTCTAAACATGCTTTAAGACCTAGCACTGCAGGTGCTCGAGTGTCGACAACGTAAAATTCCAACATCATGTCCCTTTCCTTGTATTTGCATTTGAGAGTGCATGTGCCTTTTACTGGGAGCTGTTCACCACCATAACCAGTTAGTCTGCGCGTGGTGGGCTGTAGCTCACACTCAGATGTCAAGCTTCTGTACTTACTCAGAGGAATAATGTTTACTTGTGCACCAGTGTCTAGTTTGAATTTTAGCTCTGTGCCTTGTCTTCCTATCTCAATGTCAGCAAAGGCTTGCTCTGTCTCTGATATCTGACGTTTCTGTGTCACTGAATCAATAAACAGTTCATCAGCATTTGACTCTTTGATTGACATTTCATCTTCACTGGACTGTATGGACTGTTTTTCCACGGTAAACTCTGCACACTTTTGCAAAGTGATTCCATTTTCCACATTTTCCACATTTAGTACACTGTTTGCCTTTGGCTGGGCAATTCCCCTGTTCGCCATGCACTTTGTATCCACAATATCCACAAGTTTTGGGGCGTTTGGAGTCTGTGTCGCTCTGTCTTGGAGTTCTGTCTGTCTCCATTCTGAAACATGCTCTCTGGGCACTGGAGGTGTGCTTTGATGTCTGCCTGACTGCGTGCACTGCTTGTTCACGTGATGCGCTCGTGCTGCCGCCTGAAATGGTTTTCATCTGAACCTGTACTAGCTCGTGAGATCTGGCTATGTCGATAGCTTTGTCCAGCGTTAACTCTGATCCAACATTCAAAAGTTTCTCTCTCACTCGCGGTAAGTGTATTCCAAATACAATACGGTCCCTGACCATCTCACCCTTGTTTGCATAATCACAGTCTTTCACAAGCAGACGTAGCTCAGTGACAAACTGTTCAAACGATTCGCTAGCGCCTTGTACCTTCTCATGGAATTTGTACCTAGCGAAAATTGTATTGGTCTTTGGCACAACATATGCTTCAAAACGATCGTAGTATGTTTTCAGTACCTTTGATTCAGCCTCGGTAAGTGTCCATGTGTTGTAAATGTCTCTCCCTTTTTCCCGATCCAGAGGAGCAGGTAGCTGCACTTTTCCTCTTCTCCTCTTTCCTTCAGAGGACTCGTGAACATCAGCTCCACATGCTGTTTGAACTTACGCCATGCATCGGGTAGATTTGTAGACCCCCAATCCATTCGAGGTGAAGGAACTCCAGCAAAATCCATCTTTTAGTCCTTTTACTCTGACACCATGTCTTGTTTTGTATGCTTTGTACAAAACAATAAAATGCAGGACGACAGGATATTCATAAACGTAGCTCTTTATTAACTAGCTATAACTGGCATGTCCATGTGTCCCTGGCCATGATCATCTTTTAGAATGACCTCACCACCTGGGTGGTCTTAACCAATCATAGCACAGTATGATATGACAGTATAATGTATCCAATTACAATTCAGTATGCTGACACATATGAATATTACATTCCGGAACTAATTAGTTTTGATGTTCAAGTTGTTATGTGCACATAGTGGCCTATTTGTCTTTTTAACTATCTAACTCCCCACAGCTGCCTGTTTTCCTGTATTCCTTCATTGTGCTCTGTTCTCATGTGAGAAACTCCTGAGCAAGCTCCTCTCCCCAATTACGTGTTCGGCCTTGACTGCCTATCCTCTCCCCAGACCAGGTGTCCAGCCTTAACTGTGCATTGAACCCGTTATAGATAGTAAATGGCGGCATCTCGTGATAGCTCTGAGATGTTGTTTACTCCACTCTACAAAAAGGGCTTCCCGTCTCCATTCAGTGCGCTTTTTCTCGAGAACTCTGCTCTGTGTGACGTTGCCTTTGAAACTATGTCTTTTAAATGCTGCAGCGTCTGAAATAAATCAACTACGGATATCAATTTGTCTTAGCTTTTATTAGACACCAGTTATTTAATTTGCTACAAAACTGTGCGTTCACACCAAAATCTAAGCAAACATTTTACTTCCGAGTTTGATCGTGCAAACTTCAAAACACTCAATTTATTCTCAACCATGGCCGAGATAACCACCATTGCGAGTCTTTACTTGTTGTGGAAGTACAAAAGACGTTGGAGAACCATCATTTATGGGTTCATAACAATATCCGGAGGCGCACACCCGTCTTCTCCAGGAGCTGCGTCTGGATGACTGCCACTTCCAGCGCTACTTGAGGCTGACTAGGGCCCAGTTTGATGACCTGCTATATAGGATCGGTGACAGGATTTCTCGGTTGGACACCAACTACAGACGTTCCATCCCAGCTGCAGAGTGCCTGACTATCTGTCTCCGGTAAGTGGTAGTTTCATAATTTGTGTGTCAAAATCGATACATAAACCGGTATAACAATCTTAGAAGAAACAGTTGGTGTATTTAAGCTATTGTTTATTTTTTTATTTTTTTGATGGATCATTAGCTATTTTTTTATCCACCTGGGCAGCCATATCAATAAAATACTACTACCAA
The DNA here is from genome assembly GCA_026745465.1 of Lota lota. Lineage (NCBI taxonomy): Eukaryota > Metazoa > Chordata > Actinopteri > Gadiformes > Lotidae > Lota > Lota lota. Next base: position 43,689 of record JACYXH010000820.1, read on the forward strand.
CACATCTTATGTAGACTATCACTTTAACTAATTTCAATTAAATGTTTTCTATGCTGCAGAAACCTAGCCATTGGTGACTCATTCAGGACCATCGTGAATAGCTTCCGTGTTGGGGTCTCCACTGTCTCCGGCATTGTCCCTGATGTTGCCACTGCTATCTGTCTCGTGGAGGAGTTCATGGCTGTGCCCACCACAGATGAGTGGAGGTACATTGCAGGGAGGTTTGAGGAGCGGTGGAATTTTCCTATCTGCTGTGGAGCACTGGATGGCAAGCATGTAGTTCTCAAAGCCCCTGCTAACTCAGGATCCCAGTTCTACAACTACAAGGGAACGTTGTCTCTTGTTCTCTTGGCAGTTGTGGATGCCGAATATTGTTTCCGGGTGATTGATGTCGGGGGCTATGGAAGAACCAGGGATGGTTTTACATCCACTGGACAGACATGGCCGCGTCCTACCTGCTTCCCTAGGTAGAGAACAGTCCCTTTCCCAAAATCACATTTAGCCAGATTTAGGGTCAAGCACGTATACAACCTCTTAAAAACCTCCCGTAACGTTGCTACGTGATCACTCGAATCACTAGAGTACACTACAATATCGTCCAAGTAAACCTTGTAATTTGGGGCATCACCAAGTACCACATTGATTAGCCGCTGAAATGTAGCTGGGGCATTGCACATTCCGATTTGCATCACGGTGTACTGTAAAAAGTAGTCAGGTGTTACAAAAGCCGATTTCTCTGAGGCTTCTTGTGTCAAGGGAACCTGCCAATATCCCTTGAGCATATCAAGCTTGCTACATAAATCAAAGGGCCAATCTCATCTACACAGTCATCAATTAAAGGTGGAGGATAAGCGTCAGGGACTGTAACAGCATTTACTCTACATAAGTCCATACAGAACCATGGGCTTCCGTTTGCGTTTATGTCCAATAGACATATGCAACTTGGTTTAGCAAGTCCATTCTCCAACAGGCACTCTACCTCCCTTTTCATAACTTCCCTCTTAACTTTACCCTGTATGCTCTCTGCTTAGTAGAAGTAGCTTAATGTCATGTGCTAGAACTGATGTCTGAGAAGGTATAGCATTAAAAAGGCAGGGGAAATCTAGAATTAATTAATTCAATATCCTTCCTTTTACTAGTATACAGATGTTACTAGGTGTTGTCAGCAAATCTGACAACACCTTCGAATTTGCCAGTCTGGCGCCTTGTGGAGAAAGCACTATGCAGGGCGAAATCATCCTCATCACCCCCTTAAGAAAGATCAGGGTGGAAACTGCTGCATTACCCAAGACAACAGACCTTGTAGCCTTGGCTTGGTATCCACTGGGGAATCTTCTGAGGCATAATACTTCTTCAGCATATTTACATGGCAAACACGGGACTGACGTCTGTGTCCTGGGGTCCGTATGATGTAGTCAGTCTTACCAAGTTTCTTCTTTATAACATATGGATCAGAGAAACTTGCAGATACCGCAGAACCAGGGATTGGCAATGACATCAAAACTTTTTCACCTGGCTGAAAGGATCTAGTATGTGCTTTCTTATCATACTGCCTCTTCTAACTGGGAAGAGTTCAACACATCCTTTGCTAGAGGGTAAGCCATATTCAACACTCTTTAAACTGGTGAAAATACTCCGGAAACTTGTGAGAGCACTCTCTAGTGTTGACCAAAGTCTCTTTAAGTACCTTCAGAGGTCCTCTGACCGAGTATCCGAACACAAGCTCAGCAGGACTAAACCCAAGGGACTCCTGTGTAGTTTCACGTCCTGCAAACAGAACAAGAGACACAGCCTCATCCCAGTCTTTTACAGAGTCAAGACAGTGCTTACGAAGTATGGACTTCAGGGTTTGATGAAACCTTTCTAAGGCGCCCTTAGACTGAGGATGGTAAGCACTGGAAAATCTGTGCTCAATGCCCAAAGTTTTCATCACCTGTTTAAACCTTTTGGATTTGAAATTTGTACCTTGATCAGTTTGTACTAGTCTAGGCAAACCAAATGTTGAAAAAAAAAACGTAATTAAAGCCTTAATGACAACCTGAGCAGTGATTTCTTGCAAGGGGATGGCTTCTGGAAACCTGGTGGCAGAACACATTACAGTCAACAGAAACTGATTCCCTGACTTACTTTTAGGCAAAGGCCCAACACAATCGATAATCACAGTCTCAAATGGTTCTCCCATGACAGGGATAGGACAAAGCGGGGCTAGAGGAATTACTTGATTCGGCTTCCCTGTCATTTGGCAAGTGTGGCATGCACGGCAGTTACTGGTAACATCTTTCTTTAAACCAGGCCAAATAAAAGTCTACTCCCTCAACTGGTAGAGCTTTGCAGACTGCCACCTTGAAGAATCCAGTTAGCAGGTCACAGCGAACATCGACCTGATGCAATGGTACAGGTACAAACCCCATCTCAATACCTTGTACTATAACGTTAGAATGGCAAGAAGAGTGCTCAGTTAGGGGTAAGACATCTGACAGCATAACTTACTGAGAACCCCTGGTATCTCTCAAAATCCTGACTGACCACTGATCTTCAGGTTCTCCAGTCAATGAAAGAAATGCCAAAAAGAGGAAAGGTTTGAAACATTGGTCTGAACAACCAGATTTTCATTTAACTCTCCTCCAGAAGAGTGAACTGGAATGCTTTGTAGTAAAACTACGCATTTTGCTTGTAGTGGACGAGTAGAGAATGAGCTAGGTGAATGCTTTTAGTTTTTTAACATAAAACAGTCATTAGCAATGTGCCCTTTCTTATGGCAATAGTAGCACTTCACGCCAGTCTCGCTGAGGTTCCTTCTTTGTGAGAGACAGATGAAAGGTCCCACAGCCTGTGACCTTATTGGCCTAAATGTTGACTGCTTATCTGAGGGACTGTGAGTAAACACATTTCTATGTGTAGGAGCCATTCTTTAACCATTTCTTTGTTTGAATTTATTATAAATAAGTTTTGCCTATTCTTCTTAAGTTGTGCCCTCTACAGGTCAGGTCAAAAGGTATAAAATAGGAAGGCGATGGAGGTGGAGGTGTGGCCGACTGGGAGCGCATGGCTTTTTGACCTTACTAATGAACAGCTGCACCTGAAGCTAAAAATATCCAGTCTGTCTTATAATTTATTTTTATTTTAGATAAAGGATCTGTACTAATCTTTCTGTTGAAATAAAAGTACCATTTATACTTCAACATTACTCTCTTGGATATTTGTTTGTTTTTGGTTTAGTGGAACAAACAAGCGTCAACTATTTCCCCAGTCAACACCAAGGTGACAAAGAACAAAAATAAACAAAATAAAGACAAAATAGTCACTACACTATGGTTTAAAACAAACTCATCGGCTAAAATGGCCACCTTTGTCAGGGAACTCACTTTCTGCTCATTAAGATACATAACAATCTTCTCTGGTAGCAATGATTGAAAATATTCTAGCATTACGAGTTGTCGGAGAGACTCAAAATTGGATGCCTTGGTAGAAGAACACCATTTATCAAAGATAAGCCCCTTATCCCTTACAAACTCTACAAATGTCTGGCTATTTCCTTTGCTATGATTATGAAACCTTTGGCGATAGGCTTCAGGCACAAGTTCATATGCACAAAGTACTGTTTCTTTAATAGTCTCATAGTTCATGCACTCCTCAAACAAAAGGGAGGAAACTACTTCCTGTGCCTTGAAAACTAACTTACAAAAAAGTAAGATCGGCCACACATCTACACACATTTACATTGAATCTAGTTAGATTCATTTAACGTATGGCCAAATTGGAGTTGGTCAAAAATGGGTCACGTTATGACACGACGTCCTCGATCGCGACAATGGCCGTCAAAACCCACCAAACATTTTGACGTCCAGGCAGCGCCGATGCAACATCGGTACATGACGACGCCAGAGAGTTTATTTTTGAGGCAGTTAGGAAAGGTTCTATTTAATGTAGGCTACGCCGTCTAGGCTTAGCTTAGCTTGTCCCGTGCGCGCACTCACGTGCACTGAAAATTTCAGTAATGCACCAATCAACGTGGGCACCGCCTATATTCCCCACGGCACCTTGTATATAACGCGGCGCACAGCAGCGTTCGTTCTCCCCCTTTCTTTCAGCAATTGCTTGAACCAGTCATCTACCAGTCTACGACTTCGACCATATACGGATGAAGAAATGCAGCGGCGGCATGACGGGGCCGTTCCTCTGCGGGCTCTGTCACGCCACCGCTGGATTTCTTCATCGTAGATGGTCGAAGTAGTAGACTGGTAGATGACGGCCCCATCCCGCCCCCCGGCAGAGCCACGCCATTCGCTGATCAATTTACACGGTTCCCTGATGGCGCCAGTAATGGTTTTTCACCGTCTTAGCAGGGTGGAGGGGTGGACCACAACACAGGCGGGAGGGATACCTCGCTTGCAGTCACCCCTACTAGCGCTCCTCTGTCCAGACGCCGTATGGCATCCGAACATAAAGATGCTGCCTCTCGACCGTCCCCAAAATCAGCTTGCCGCTTTGTGGGACAGATCGTGTGTCTGTGCCTCACAAAGCGCTGCGGATGTCAACAACATAACCTGCTCTGCTCTGTCTGTCAGCTGTGACAACCCGGCTCCAGCGCAGCGCCCCAGGCGGCGCAGGGGAACGGTGATAGATGGAGTTTACCACTGCTCTCCGGAGGATCGCACACTGGAGCTCATTATCGCTGATTGCACTCAACGTAATGGAAGACACCTGCGACGGAGGAGGAAAGAACGCCGATATACGCGGCACTCGGCGTGGCTTGAAAGGAGAGATCCCTCGGCAGCAACAGGGTGCGTGAACGTCTGACGACAGGGAGACGAGGACCCCGCTTAAGTCGGCGAAAGACCGAGCGGATAAGAGGGGATCCCTCGGCCGCAGACCACGGAGAGCTGCGTGTGTTCGATGACCAAGAGACGAGAATACCGCTGGTAGTATCGACCCGCGAGAATAAACCAAGGGTACACGGTAACCCCCGACGGCCGTCTCTGAACTTCCTGGGAGAAGACGAGGCCAACGCGACGGAGAGCGTTGTCGCCAATTAATGAACTTTTGATTTATGGTAGGCATGGCCTAACCAGTATTATTTATGGTTAAATTAATACGCCTTTGTGGCTTAAACAGACTTCTGCCTTGTGTTCTCTGGGGGGAGACGACCACGTAGTTAAGCCGGGTTGCCACAAAGCCATGACAGTTAGAAAGGAGTAAAGTGGGCCTGACGATGTGGAGAAGAGTCTCCTTCGTTTTCACTCCCACCGCAGCAGGACCCTGCCTCTTCGACGCCACCGATAGCAGCATCGCCAGGCAGTTTGGGGGACCAGGCCACAGAAGGACCGACCTGCTTTGCTTTTCTTCCCCCCCATAATATAAATATATATTTTATATAAAGTATATAAAGTATGGAAAGATATAAAGTCTGTTTGACTAAACGGCAGTACGTCTTTACACAGCTTTGCCTTGTGCTCCACGTGTAGAATTGTCACGCTCCCTCCCTTCAGCCTAGTGGTTGTGGGATGGCGTTTAGACCGTAGTATAGCCCGGGTTCGTCCGCCTCCATGCGGCGTCCCCGTGTGCTTCATGAGCGGACTGGGGACTCATCGCACATGTGTAGACCCCGACTTTTCCCCGCTTTCTCCCTACAGTCTTTTGGCTGTAAGGAGAAGGCGGAGCTGCCCTTACGCTCGATGCATGGTCCTCTATCGCGCCGTTGCTTAGGCCCGCCCTGCAATGGTTTCTCCACTTGCAGACGAGCAATTCCATCACACACGGTGTCAAGGCGCCTTCCAGCCAAGTGGTTGTGGGGCGGCATACTGTAGCCCGGGTTCGTCCGCTTCCATGTGGCGTTCCCCTGTGCTTCATGAGCGGGCTGGGCCATCGCACGTGGCCATTGATACGGCCTCGTGCGATGGCGGTAGGGCTTTTCTCAGCAGTTTGCTCGTCCTCTCTTCCAGCGCTACGCGTGTTGGCGAGAGTGACGCATTTACCAACATGGTTGGATAACACGCTGAGGTGGGGACATCCCATTCACTTTAAGCACCGTCCCCCACCCTTTATGGGGTTGGTGGAGACTAAGTTGTAGGACCCCGTTGCGAGCACGGCTCTAGCAGCTGACGTGGGTCGTCTCTTGGGAGACGAGCCCATTCTGGATCTTTGCGTTTTCAACAAATCAGTTGTGTGAGGGGGCGCTTGGTTCACATCCCTGGAACTCAAGGATGTTTACTTCCATGTCCCTATTCTCAAGGCTCACAGGAGATGTCCCTGCTTGCCTTCAAGTGCGTGGCGTATGTATAACAGTGCCTGCCATCCTGTTACTCTCTGGCCCTGAACACCTTCTCATAGTGTGTGTAGGTGGCACTGGGGCTGCTCAGGCACCAAGGGAATTAAAAAAATCTTGATGATCTACTTATTCTGAGCCACTCAGAGGAAGCTGTGAGAAGAGACACCATGACGGTCATCTCACTTCCTTGGGTTTCACCATCAACTGGGAAAAGAGCTCCCCGCTCCCCGGCCCAGCTAGTCTACATGGGGCTTTGCCTAGACTCAGCCACGAAGACAGCGAGGCTCTCGCCTCCTCGGCGAGATGCAATCCTGTTGGCGCTCACCCGCTTTTATAGGAGTGTGACCGCACTGTCTATCATGCACCTGCTGTGCATGAGCAGAGCCGTGGTTCCCCTGGGTCTGCTGTTTATGCGCAGACTACAGTGGTGGCTTGCTCGCAAGAGGTTGGATCCCAGGTGACGAAAGCTCAGGGTACTCTCAGTACCCCGCTCGGTGTCGCCAGACCTGGAATATTGGGGAAGCCCCTCTGCACTTCTCAAGGGGGTTCCCCTAGGCCAGACCTGGGCATTGTACGGCCCCCGGGCCACATCCGGCCCTTTGCCTGTCCCTAACCGGCCTGCGTGAGGTCAATGGAAAGTTAGCAATCTAACGTAAATAAGTGTACATCATGCATGGAATACAACTGCATTGCTTTTATTTTGAAGGCGACTGTTTTTTGTTGTTGTTGTTGTTGTTGTTGTTTTGTGCGAGCATATGCAGCTTCTTCTGCTCTGGTTGCAAGTCGCAATTAACACCCCCGTGTTGGCGAGCCGCGAACTGAGCTCACGAGAGACATTAGCATGGACGTGAATGAGCTGTTATACCAAAAAAATATCAGCTAATGGGAAAACAAGAACGGTCGATACAGAGCGCCGAAGTTTTAACCAAACATGGAATTTTCTCTGGGCATTCTAATATGCCCAGAGAAAAAATAGGTGTTTGAGGATGTGCCGCTTTCCAGGCGAACCGTAACGAGAAGGATTGAGGACATCACGGGAAACCTGGAGATTCAGCTGCAAAGCAAAGCAGACAATTTTGAACTTTTCTCCTTGGCTCTGGACGAGAGCTGTGATGTCCGCGACACAGCCCAGTTACTCATTTTTGTATGTGGGATAACGAAAGACTTTGAGATAACGGAGTAGCTGGTGTTACACCGTATTCTGTGACCCACCGTATTCTGTGACCCCAGGGGTCGCTGTTGCACATTTTCTGCAACATGCACGAGTTTGAAGGCATGAAGTTGTTCATGTGCGGAAACATGCACGAGCTTAAAACTAAACATCGTATCGCCATCGCGCACTCAGGATGGGTTAGTTCGTTTTGTAAAACCCGTTGACTAGATGAAGCAAAGCGGTTGATTTGGCTCTGTGGTGACACGATGATGACGGGTCTTTCTTTCTTGACACAAACGTGAATATAGAAACGGTGTTGGTCAATTCTAAACAGCATTTTACACAGTAGCCTATAGTAGGAAATACTCAAAGGTAAATCAACGTAATTAAACACTGACTGTTGCTTCTTATGGGGAAAGAAGCAACGGTGGTGGACCGTAGTAAACGCCCCATCCATAGTATGTGTCTGTAAAATGCTAATCAAATCAAATGTTTTTATTAAGCACATTTAATTACAAGGGGATGGGGGAGAGATCTTTCTTCATTACGAGCCCCTCTCTGATTGCTCAAACTGTGGTTATGTTTTTGTTATAATGCCCACCGTTTTTTTATTACTGCAGTTTATGAAATAAACTATGAACTAATGCCTGTATGGGCGTGAAGTGTGCGTGATTGCAGTGACTTGGGTGGATTTGCAGCGTAAGGGTGATTTTAGTGACCCAAGAGCACAATTTTCAAAAAGCAGACAGTATTGCGCCGAGTATGGTGGCCACTGAAGAGGCAGTAGCCTATAGTTCCAGTGGAAGCACGGCGGGACGAAGCACCTGACAGCAACCCGTTTTTCATTTGTCATCCTGTAGAATTATTCATGTTTGCGATCATCACAGAGTTCACACGCAACAGGAAACCATCCACGATAGGTCACAATCCAGCAGCTGGCCGTCGTATTCTGTGACCCCACTCTAAATGCGGAAAAAAGTACTTAAACCCCAACCAAATGTTTTCAGGTCATTTTATGCATCCATTGTATGATTTTTTTTAAATACACGTTTTTATACAAGTGTTTATACAATTAACATTAACACAGGTTTTTTAAGAATGTTGAGCCTGGGGGCAAGCAGGACAGCTGTCCTCGGTCTAGTCTCCCAACACAACCCTCGTGGTACCACTGGGGTTAGGGTTAAAACTTAAAAGGGTTTAAACTTGTATTAAAAAATAATAATACAATGGATGCATAAAATGACCTTAAAACATTTGGTTGGGGTTTGACTCCTTTACTTTCGTATTTACAGTGGGGTCACAGAATACGACGGCGAGCTATCATGGATTGTGACCTATCGTGGAATGTTTCCTGTTGTGTGTGAACTCTGTGATGATCGCAGACATGAATAATTATACAGGATGACAAATGAAAAACAGGTTGCTGTCGGGTGCTTCGTCCCGCCGTGCTTCCACTGGAACTATAGGCTACTGCCTCTTCAGTGGCCACCATACTCGGCGCAATACTGTCGGCTTTTTGAAAATTGTGCTCTTAGGTCACTAAAATCACCCGTAAGCTGCAAATCCACCTAAGTCACTGCAATCACGCACACTTCACGCCCATACAGGCATTAGTTCATAGTTTATTTCATATACTGCAGTAATCAAAAAACGGTGGGCATTATAACAAAAACAACCACAGTTTGAGCAATCAGAGAGGGGCTCGTAATGAAGAAAGATCTCTCCCCCATCCCCTTGTAATTAAATGTGCTTTATAAATACATTTGATTTGATTAGCATTTTACAGACACATACTATGGATGGGGCGTTTACTACGATCCACCAACGTTGCTTCTTTCCCCATAAGAAGCAACAATCAGCGTTTAATTACGTTGATTTACCTTTGAGTATTTCCTACTATAGGCTACTGTGTAAAATGCTGTTTAGAATTGACCAACACCGTTTCTATATTCACGTTTGCATCAAGAAAGAAGGACCCGTCATCATCATGCCACCACAGAGCCAAATCAACCGCTTTGCTTCATCCACTCAATGGGCTATACAAAACGAACTAACCCATCCCGAGTGAGCGATGGCGATACGATGTTTACTTTGAAGCTCGTGCATGTTTCCGCACATGAACGACTTTATGCCTTCAAACTCGTGCATGTTGCAGAAAATGTGCAACAGCGACCCCTGGGGTCACAGAATACGGTTCTCCCTTGCGTTGTTGTTCGTCATCATGATGCAGCCGTCCTCATTAATATGTATGATGCCTTGATTCAAGGTCCTTTATTGGCCACAACCAACAACGCGTCATTTTTTGTTACGCTAAAGTGCCAATTTTGGTTAGGTTAACGCAACCAAAATCGACGTGTTAACATGATATTTCTTAGACGTTTTTGCGCTAATGGCCTTCCATAATTTTTGGGGCAGTTAGGAAAGGTTTCTTGACGTCGGTTTCTGACTCAATGTCGTTATTCCGACGTTGTTTATCTAACCGACATGATATCGACGACCCACGATTGCTATGTTTTGCGTGGAAAAGCTGTGCTTATTGCATGAATAACAATTGAAACCTAACCTAGTAGTAACCTGTCGTGTTTAATTATATTTAAATCGTACCCTGATAGCCTGCTCACGGCGATCGTGGAGGTCGACAGGACGTCGATTTCTGGGGTTGATGGGCAAAGTCTTCATATCAAAGACTTTGATATTACCATTATACCAGAATACTAAATCTGCCAATTAACTTGAAACTTACTCTATAATATACACAATCTTTGCAAGTTCTAATGAGAATATATCGGATTATAATGCAGTGTTAACCCACACAGTAAACCGGCGCAAAAAGTAGTACATGGTCAGCAGTTCAAGTAAAGAAACAATTGCTGCTACTGCTTCTGCAGTGGTGGCTTAGTTTCTTCTTTCTTCTTAGTAGGGAAGTGATCTGTCAAAGAACATCCTTTGAATCTGGAAGTGACAACCGACTTCCACAACCTTTGTCAAAATGTTGATAGTTATGTTGTGTTTAACATTTTGCCAATTGTGGGTCGGGTAGGTCATGTTATAACACCTCTTTGTCCAATCTCATTGCAGAACACTTATTGCACCACGCGCTCATTTACATAAAGTTAACTGAAGTTCAACGTCCCACCCCTTCAACACAGTTGAGGAAAATTGGGAAAGATCATATCCAAAAGTAGCACCGACTGCTATAAATATTCATGATCAATACATATTACAGATAGTGATAATTATACATCAATAAATGTAGTTTATCACTATTGATGCAAGACGCGGACTGTGTGTTAAGAAACATAATCAAGCTATCAAGCAACTCCGCCATGTCCTATAACATGTACAGTGGTGTCCTGCAATTCCAGGTGGCACTGCGATGTCATGAACAAACTGGTTGGCTCACAAAAACAGAATTGTTTTGGAAATACTGGTATTGTTTTTGTCCCAGCAATTAAATGGCATAGATTAGTATGTTAAAGATCATCTAAGACATATTACCACATAATTCTTTTTTATTAAGGTTCACTACCCCTTTAAGCCACGTAGCTATGGAATGTAAATAAATTACCAACCTGAATATCCCAGTGTGTTTTGCACCCTGCTCTGGATCAGCAGGTAGCTGCGTGGGTTCTCGTGATCTCTTATCTCTCCTCAGCTGCCAGATGGCAGCTGAGGAGAGATAAGATCACGTGACTGGACATATAGTTGACAAACAGAATGATGAGTGTGTGTAGCTTCGTCAAAGATGAACAATGACCAGCCTGTTGCTTTGCTGTGTAGGTCTGAACGGGAACAGAGAGCTGACATGAGTTTGAAATTCACAATAAGAAACACATTTTACAATTACAATGAAGGTGTTTATCATGTTATTTCATAGTGGAAACAATGAATACATGGATTGAGACGAACATGAGACGCTTGGACACATTTACAGTATGTTGGAGACATTATGTATACACTAGCTTCATGCAAAACAAACACATCCAACCAAATGGAATCAGTCAGGTTACAAACCGGTTCACACACACACACACACACACACACACACACACACACACACACACACACACACACACACACACACACACACACACACACACACAAACATACACAAACTTTCACATGTGTATTATGCCCTGTGGGTGTGTTGTATAGCACACAATCTGACATCACTCTGAATTTCCATGCCCTTGTTGTATATATTGTATTTGTTTTAATTATCTGGACTTCTGTTTTTTACACTATTGTTCCTCCATCTAATAACTATTTTCTGTAGGGTTAAGATTGTTGGTCACAAAACAATCACATTAACTATGTGGTCCATGTTTGTCACAAACATAACTATTTTGTTGCAGGTATATATTTAAAAGTGAAGACTACAGGCCCACACAGAGAACAATGAGGAAATCCTTAAATCCCCTTGAAGAACGCTCTTTACCACAGCTAACAGGATACAGCCATTCAGAAAAATGAAAACATTTGCATTTACATAATTTATTACATTTCTGGTCTGACTATTGCATTGACCCAAACCTGCACCTTAACGGTTTCACTCATCACTTTTGTTCAAATTATTGGTTATATAAATAAAAAATCCCCCTTAGTACCCCACAGGACAAATTGATGTTTTAGAGAGATTATATGTCAGGATTAATGGATCTTTACATGGAAGGGCTTTACACTTCATCTAACAATTTTGTATAAAAAGTTACGTAGTTTGAGGTTTAAACCCAAATCATTATTTTATGTATGTTTTCTTAACACAGTTTTATTATTTTATCTGATCACTGTGATACAAATTAAAAAAGTGCATAGAGACAAAGAGACCAATCCATTTAAACAGAATCCTTTGAGTCTCCTAATTCAGTGTGTTAATATAACGTTCAGCTTGCCTATAGTACCAACATTGATCTGCATGAATTCTGCCGCAAGCCCACCTGCCCCTTTCATCGAGCTGAGCTCAGGTTCTTGTACTGGCAGATAAGCAGGTGCTTGAAGGTGTTCTTGAAGGTGGTGTTGCACAGGGCGTAGCAAGCGGGGTTGATGGTGCTGTTGATGTAGCACAACCAATAGCCGATTGTCCACAGAGAGTTGGGGATGCAGGTGGAACAGAAGGTGTTGATGAGGACCATGACGTTGTATGGCGTCCAGGTGGCCACGAACACCACCAGAATGGCCATGATGGTCCGTGTCACCTTCCTCTCCCGGGAGGAAGTGCACCTCTTGGTGGACTTTACCTCCAGGCTACGTTTGGCCGCCTGCAATGAAAGATGATGCAATTTCTGAAACATCACGCACACACCTGCTCTTTACCAGTTCCCCTCTGAGATCAATAAAATACTTCTGGAAGATATAGAGTAGAATATTATCATTATTAGATCTGTTTTTCTACATTTTATGCAGGCTTTTGTGTATTTGATCATATTCGGGAAACTTCTCATGTAGTGTGTCCATGCAAGTTTGTTACCTTAAACAGACTTCTTGAAACCAGGTTCTGTTTTTCAGCCACTGGGCTGGGTTCTGGGCAGGGTTTGGACTGACTCCTGGTCGGACTTTTGAAACAGGAGAGCTTGGCACCAAATCCGTTGGCCCCTCTGATTGATGTGTTTGGCCTTTGGCTTGACCTCTCACTTTTCAGCCTATTCTCTGAAAGTTCACTAGGAGCGGACCACTTATCTTCCTGTTCCTGTCGTGCAGGACCACCACCAACCAATTTCCTCTCCGCGGTTGAACTGTTTTTTTCCAACCTCCCATTTAGTGGATATGACACACTCAGTCTAGCAGTCCTGCTGTGGCAATCATTGTGCTGGTCCCCCTCCCCTTCCTCCTGGCTCTGAGAAGGACCCTCGCCTAGGTTGGCCATGGAAGTCTTCCTGCTGCTCCTCTTGACGCGGCTGCGGCTCGCCTTGGAGATCCGCCAGTAGAGGGCAATCATGATGACCACCGGCAGGTAGAAGGCAGCGATGGCCGTGCCAAAGGTCACGGCGGCGTTTGAAAAGAACTGGATGTAGCACTCCCCTTGCGGCACTGTGCGCCCACCCACAATGAACTGCCAAAACAAGATGGCCGGTGCCCAGAGGATGAAGGACAGGACCCAAGCTGTGGCAATCATCAAGCCCGCCATCTTAGTGCTGCGATGCACGGGGTAGCTGAGTGGTTTGGTGATGCAGAAGTAGCGGTCAAAGCTGATGATGAGGAGGTTCATGACCGAGGCATTGCTCACGACGTAGTCCACAGCCAACCACAGATCACACACCACGGCACCCAAGGGCCAGTAACCAATCACGACGTACACAGTGTACAGGTTCATGGAGCACACGCCAATGATGAGATCTGCACAGGCCAGGCTGAACAGGAAGTAGTTGTTGACGGTCTGTAGGTTTCTGTTGACCTTTAGAACACAAATCAAAACCAAAAATGAGCATAGATCTTTCAGTTCTAAAACATCATCATCTTGAAACAAAGGATTGTACATTTTGTATGACCACAGATTTGATTTTACTGTACTACCCATTTATCAGAGTCCTTAGAATCCCGGCACTCAACTGTTTCACTGCACTATGTACATACATACATCACCTGCCTTCTTTGTATCATGCTTGTACTGTGCATTGAGAGTCAAATTCAATTTAATCTAATCAGATTAAGATTATAAACACATACACACACCTTTATCGAGAGCATGACCAGAATGTTTCCGATGACGGTGACCAGACTGAGGGAGCCAGCCACCAGGATGATCAGGGTCTTCTCCAGGGTGCTGTAGGGCTCCAGGAGAGGGTTGGTGCTGACCACATCACCACCACCACCGCCGCTCACATTGTGAGGATTGGATTGGTTAAAACTCTCCATGCTTGAATCTGGTCTGTTTTGGTTGTCTCTCTCTTTGTCGCTCAGTATTTCTCACAGCAAAATCAGATATGTGAGACACTCCTGGTTGTACGGAAGACAGTCAAGAAAGAGGGAAGTGTGAGCGATGTTTCTTTTCCAAGTGCTTGATTAAAATGAATGGTGTTGCCTCCGGTATTTCCAGTACAACTGGATATCCAGGGCAGCAGGCGGTTTGATTGGTGATGGTCAATCTACTGACTTTAACAACACAGTGGTGTAGTAACACCACTTGGCTGAAACATTATACCTGCCATCTCGTCAAACCTGACTTACTGACATAAACGGACACATTTTTCAGTTAGACCTAGTATAAATATTTGCTAACTTTACTAAACAGGGTACTGGTATTCGTCTAATGGCTCAAATGTCTATTTTCTTCAGCTTGTCTTATCATGGTTGTGGGTGATGTTTATCTGACCTGCAGGGTAAAATGTAATGTAAGAAGTCTGCTCCAGTTACATCACACGCTACTGGGTGACCTTCAAGTCTATGTGTGTGTGTGTGTGTGTGTGTGTGTGTGTGTGTGTGTGTGTGTGTGTGTGTGTGTGTGTGTGTGTGTGTGTGTGTGCTTGACCAAGCATGGTATGAGAGCTATGTCAAGAATGTCAAGTTGTTGACATTCTTCCTGATTCCTGCGGCATCAGGAAATCATTTCTGAACAACCTCTTTGCTCCTTGACCTGGAAGATCTGGTGCCTGCTCTGAAATAAAACTACTCAAGTACTGAGTAACTGTTGAGTAACGTCTGACAAGACAACAATCAGACAGACAAAAATACAAAATAATCATCTTTAGGCAAATTATAGTTCATCCAATCAATAAAATAAATTAAAACGAATTACAAAATAGCTTCAATTAAAATAATTCAGGTAAATTCAAGTACTTAATTTCTTTTTATAAAAATAAAAATAAGCACAAGTAACACAAATTTCCAAACCTTTATACTTTTTTTTTACCAGGCAGAACTAGAACGAGGCAGCCCATAAACTCTCATAAACTGTGTGTGTGTGTGTGTGTGTGTGTGTCTCCACAGTGACAGAACAACAGAAGGAAACACACACACATTTCATAGCAGGCATGCTGAACAGAAAACTAATATAAAACTATACTAAAATAATCAATAGGTGTTGATTAGGCCTACTCAGTACCTTTGTATTGCATGGCAAGCAACAGCCCTTTTTCTGTGTGCCTAGAAATTAATACTCTGATCTGGGATTAGGCCACACTGCACATCTCACTGAGCAGAGGAAAAGAGCAGCAGTACACATCAACTAAAAAGCACCAGTCCATAATAGATGGCCAAATAAAACAATATTGCAGGCCTAGTATCCCAGAACACAAATTAAGCTGAATGCATGTTCTCTAAAAGGCATCAGAGGAGAGTGATGTAGTTGTAGATGGGGCATTATGTTTACTTCCAGTTCCAATATCTAACAAGAAAAGTGAAAAGAAAAGGATAGTGTTGGAGGAGGGGTTAACCGAAATATAAACTAAATGTAGGCGTAATAAATAAAGTAAGTAAAGGCTACATACTGATAAACGTCCGGGAGTTTCTGTGTGTTTGTCTTGAAATGTCAGGGAGCTCATATGTGGTTAAGTTAGCTAAACATTACAAACGTTCGCTAACAAACTGTAGATGTAATGTAGCGTGACGCAACCTTTAGCCTACACGGCAGTAAATGTAACTTCTAAGTCAACAGTTACAACATGTTTCAAGCAACACTGCTTTAGAAGAAATCGAAGAAGTTTTATTCAAATAGGTTGAATTAGAATTAATACTCCTACTACACTCCCAAATGCACCTTTAATAACTTAACCCTTTTAACTACATTACGATTAAGAAGCTTTACAACTGATCTGAAACTGAGTCAATCAAAACTATCTGAACAAAAAATTTGAAGCCAAGGATAGTAATTGCCTCATGATTACCAAAATGCTTGTGTTAAAAAGTGAAGAACGGTGCCAAATAATGAAGATAAATCATGCATAAACCTCAACACATACTCGATTCCAATGCGATTAGCACTATTCACAAAATCAATGTAAAGATAGAGAACTACGACCATGGGGGCCATGGAAGGCTCCCTTAAGGCCCACGATAACATCAAACTACCTGGAGTAGGCTCCTTCCTGCTTTTATAGCCCATCAATATTTCATTAAAGCAACAGTAACTCTATCACCTAGTCATGGAAGGGCTTTTCTGGGGCTTTTCTGGTCTAAATGACACGTACCTGATATATTTGTGTAGGCTACAGGATTGCTGGTTGCACTGCGCAGCCAGCAACCAGCAAACTGCGCAACCAGCAAACTGACACACTGTGTGTGTCAGTGTGTGTGTATGTTCATCCCTGTGCTCTCAACATTTCAAAGCTGCCATAATATGCCATTTTGTATACAGTTCTTCAGGGTAAGCCTACTGTCTCTGTCTCTCAAGCGCTGAATCAATTACAATACAGGTGACTGGAATTACATCTTATTAAACTGATTTCTGTATATACAACAAAGTGATTATGGAATGATACTTTGCTAACTGGATATCTCTAAACATGTGATGATGGTAAGGTTGACACTAGATCCGGAATTCATTCACTGAGTCTCCTTACTTCAGCAGCAAGGCTGATTCAGAGCTTCATTTCTGAAAGCCTTATTCCTCAGGGCTTCTGGAGATGGTCAAGATGCCGAGCAGTATTTATTTGACAGAACAAAAAGCTGGCCTAATTAGATCGAGCAGATGCTCTCTGGCACAGCTGTACCGGATATACCCCACTAGACCTCAATCACTATAAACTGTCTGGCTGCCGGCTGGATTGTCTCCGCTCACTTTGTTCGGACAGTTGATAAGAAGGAACAATATTATTATAGTACTCAGTAACATTACTTGTAGGCCTTGTAGGCCTATGTCAAATAATTAGGTCAAACTTGTTTGCGTCAGTTTTATCAGCATGTAGCATGCAGAGCACATGTAAACGCACATTTTATTTTAGATTAAAAGGGTTTGTTTCAGAAAACCAAATATTTTACTCCATCCCGTCTCCACAGCCGGGCCAGCAGTTGCCAGTACACCACCTGACCAGGTGTATTTGGCATCTGCGTGAGATGTAGTTGGAGAAGTGTGTCCCGTGCCCCAAGGAGTGGTGAATTTCACATGGCCCTGAGCATTGGCCCGCTATGGCTGCAGGCCTTTAAGAAGCTTTGACAAGACCCGGGCGCAGTAGGAGGCCAAACAAAGGGGTCATGGTGGATTCCATAAAGCTAGCAACAATAATTGTTGTCAGCAACTGCGTGGAATTAGTATAGCATGGAAGATTAAAAAAAAGAAAACTCTAAATCTATCTTGAAACTGAGTTTGAAGAGACGTCACTCAACAATTGACTGACGTCGTGAAAAGCGGGAAGAAGGACGTGCAGGAAATTAAAGAGACGTAATAAGCCTAAACTTATACTTCAGTCGGTTAATATGTGTTTAGTGGTGGTGGTTTTATATGTGTTTAGTGGTGGTGTACAAACCGTATGACCGTTAAATATAAACCATTAAATATTGTGGATTTCATTGTGGAAAGGCCCACCTGATACCTGTCTTTAGTCTAGGAGCCATGAACTCTGTAAAGAAGGTTGAAAGAGGGAACCTTTCAACGAATCGAAAGGCTCAAACACAGGGCGTCCCATCTCCCAGAACTCACTGATTATGTCAGATAATGATGGACAATTACATAATAACCTTATTTATCGTGGACATTTTCTAAGGAAGGGCCTGCTTCAAATCAAATTTCCTTGTAAAGTGCGAACGCACACTGCAATCGAGGGATTCCGAGGGAGTTAGGAGACGGGGGAATCCGAGCACACACACCCACGCTTATGCAAGCCCACTCACGCTAACACACCCACTCACCCACACCCACACACACACACACACACACACACACACACACACACACACACACACACACACACACACACAGAGGTCAAGACAAATAAGACAAATAAGAAAAATCTTATGTTGGTAGTCTTGCACTTCTATCACAATGCTTTCTTAAATAGTTTGAACAGCAAACCCTTAGTAAAATCATTGATTTTGTAGGTTTACATAAAACCACATTGTTTTTACATTTTTATTTTCAAAAGCAATAGCATTTTCAAATACAATTACCAGCATATGAAAATTTGTTTTAATGCTAAGTTTTAAGAGTTCAGTCTTACCTTTGTTACACTCAACAGCAAGGAGAAGGTCCACCAGTGTCTTCATCCATGCTATCCAATGTCTCGTCCCCAACTGAGCTGTAGAGCAGAAGATGGTTGAATATGAATATTGCCCCTCCTCTGGTATAAATGAGGCAGCAGTGTTCAGTGTGCTGTGTATATGGCTCTCTCTCTCTATTTCTCCCTCGCCCTCTCTCTCTCTCTCTCTCTCTCTCTCTCTCTCTGTCTCTGTCTCTGTCTCTGTGGCATGAGGGGGGCGTGGCTTGGTGTTGGCTGCAAACAAGGGGGCGGGGCAGCACAATTGCGGGGACAAATGCAGTTGTGGTTGGTGGGCTTAATGAAGTAAACTACTACACATACTCATGTTTGTTGTGCTCTCCCCCACAGTGAGACTGGGACTGGTGAACTGGACTGCCATCAGAGCCAAGCAATATTGTGGTGTGTATATATATGTGTGTGTGTTGTAGACAGAACATTAGTACTGACAACTGTTTGGCACTCGGTGTTGGCCGAATAAAAGACCGTTTTCATACCTCACACATTCTCCGCTCACAGAGTCGCCGCTCACCCAGGTGCTGCAATTGATAACACAAACCCAGGAGAGCCAGACCCAGGCTCAGAACTGGAAGACGCAGGCCATGCTGGATCTGGCTGCTCACCACGCAGAGGAGAGGACCGTGTTGCGCGACCTCCTCCGGCGGACTGCTGGACAAAGTCCCAGCAAAGCGGACAGCGCTGACTGGGGCACATGCACTCCCCGGCCGCTTCACATCGTTCTCCCAAAGATGGGAGTGGGGATGACATACAGGCATTCCTGGAGGTGTTTGAGGGGACGGCAGAGGCATGTGGGTGGCCCCAGGTCCAGTGGGGAGTGCAGCTTCTCCTCCTGTTGGAGGCTTTGATGAAGGCGCACGCCCTGCCGGCGGCCACCCACCTGTCCTAGGCTTGCACTGCTGGATCACCTGGGGCTCACACCGGCGGTCTACCTTTCACCTACGATCACCAGTTGCTGGAGGCCGTAGGTTGGTGGCTGCTCCCGGGGAAATGTACCAGCCAGCAAGTGGTCGAGCAGGTCAGGTTGGAGCTGTTCCTTCGGGGGCTCCCGTCATCCACAGCAGAATGGGTGATCTACCACTAGCCTGCCACCCTCACTGCAGCGAAAACACTGACAGAGGACCACCTCTCACTTTCCCCGCAATCCTGGAGAGAGAGAGAGAGAGAGAGGGAGGGCCAAGCCGGCCTTCAGCGCACCACCCCCCCCCCCCCCCCCCCCCTCCCCCCACATGCATCCCATATGCTCCCATTTCCTTGACCCCACACTTATCCTCCAGGATACACTCAGCCCGTACTGGACCCATTCTCCGCCTCTGTGCCAGCGAACCCATGAGCAGCTCCTCAACCGCTGGGACAGGAGAAGCATATTCAGTAGGTTAGTGACAGAAGGGGGAATGCATACACGACAGGTAGCGATGTGTGTGGTTCTCAGTGGTGATGCAAGCTCTCCAGAGGACAGTGAGGGGGAAGGCCATCAGGAGGATACTCTGTTGGTACCGGTATTTACACTGGTAGATGATGTTTCCCTCGAACAGTCCTGCGATGATACACTGCGTTTTGTCTTCGACCGTGTCGTTTCCACCGACAGCCAGAAGGTGTCACCAGAGACTGCGCTAATGCATCCGTATTTTTCAGTGATGAGGGACAGGTAATATAGAGTGAGTCACGACACTCCCGTCAGGGGAAGAAGTGAGCCAGTTGCTCATTCCAAAAAGCTGTTGGGAAATGGTTTCCCAGGCGGCTTATCATAACCCGATGGCTGGTCACTAAAGAACGCGACCGGCTCATGGCCCGCTGCTGTTGGCCGTGAGTCAGTTAGTTAACCATTCAGCCACCCCAAAAGCGCTGTTGCGCCCACTACCTTAAATTGAGACCCCCTTAGAGAATTGGCATGGATCTCATCGGGCCATTAGACCGTAATGCACGGGGATACCGATTTGTGTTAGTCATTGTGGATTACGCAACCCGGTCCCCCGAGGCAGTGCCATTACGCTCTATTTCGGCGAAGAGCGTAGCGCAGGCACTGTTTCAATTAATCTCATTTGGGAGATTCTAACTGATCATGGCACTACATTAATGTAATGTACACTAAGCAAACTTTATGGGTTATTGGGGGTAAAATATATCAGATCCAGCTTGGACCATTCCCAGTCTGGTAGAGAGGTTTAACAAAATGTTACCCACCAAACATTTTGACGTCCAGTCAGCGTCAATCCGACGCTAGAGGGTCGATTTTTGGGCCATTTCTTGACGTCGGTATCTGATCTAATGTCGAAACTGTCTACGTTATTTCGACGTCCCACAATTGGCATATTATACACGGAAATGCCGTGCTTATTGTGTGAATTACCATCAAAACCTAACCTGTAGTTTTTTATTAATGATTATATTAAAATCATACCATGATACCCTGCACACGGCGATCAGGGAAGTCGACAAGACGTCGATTTCTGGGGTTGTTGGGCAAACTCTTCATATCAAGGACCCAAAAGTTACCATTATACCAGAAT
This sequence comes from Lota lota, assembly GCA_026745465.1. Taxonomy (NCBI): domain Eukaryota; kingdom Metazoa; phylum Chordata; class Actinopteri; order Gadiformes; family Lotidae; genus Lota; species Lota lota. Next base: position 64,761 of record JACYXH010000820.1, read on the forward strand.
ACTAAATCTGCCAATAAAGTTTAAACTTACTCTATAATATACTGTAGCAACCCTGCTTCTACTCGTCCAAGCACCACACAGGTTGTTTTGATGAACTCCCTTTAATTATTGGCAAACACGTTTTTGAATGCTATAACAATGCAGAACATGAACTTCTCTATCTACCTAGCAACAGTCTCCCGCTCTCTCTCCCACCCGTATCTCACCTCCCAAGGCCCGCCCCTCCTACTGAGCACCCAATCACAACATTAGCACTGAACATAATGCACGTCCAACTTCGCAACCTAGAACGTTACTGTTGGGCATGCCGTTAGGCCCTAGCGGTGGTATGGTAGTCGGCAGCTTGTATCGGATGTAGTGTACAGACAACAAGACCCAGGTTCAATGCATAAGCCCACAAAGGGCAGGATTTACTCGGACACATTTAAACATCATGGTACACGGCAGCAATTCCCCTGCCAACCCCCCAAACTAAACTCTCCCTCTAAATACCTTCTTGGCCTGCACCATTCCCCATAACAAAAGGGGTGCTGTACAATATTGGAGTTTGTTCTCCCTTTGTAACCCCCCTTTATCTGTTGGTCCTACCATTACCATGATCATGCCTAATGTTTACCTTACACATCTGTCTGATATAATTGACCAATCAACATTCAACATTATCTTCCTTTTTAAGAGAATCCCTGGCAGAGCCCCTCTCCCTTCAGTCCCACTTAGTACAGCCCAACGAGGTGTAACCATGCACAGGTGTGCATGGTTAACCAGTGAGGTGACTCATGTAGCCTCCTCACAGTTACAATACATTATCTAATGAGAGTTCTCATGAGTTCTAATAAGACACAAATATGTCGGCTTGTAATGCAGTGTTAACTGACACAGTAAACCGGCGTAAAAAGTATTGATCATTGAATCATGATCATTGAAAAGCGTAATTGTCAGATAAGTCAAAGATTTCTTAAAAGCAAGACAAGAACACCAACTACATTCAATTTGAAACATTTAAACACACTTGAGACACCAACCACCCTGGCTGGGGCTTGCTTCAAATGAAGTAGCGCACGGACTCGTTGGACCATGTGGACCATCTCTTCGCTGTGCCTGAAAAGGAATAAAACAACGCATAAGGCACAAGACAATTGTTCAACAATGTTCTAAGCAAAAAAGCTTCTTTATTTTGCACTCAGAATGTTGCACAACGCCCACAGCTAACTGCATGTAGCTTGCTAGCAACAACTCCAAAGCATATATGCGAACTCCAAAGCAATGTTATAAACGCAATAAGCATTGTTTGATAATGGCACATGCATGCTACATGTCTTTAAATATAAAGTACACATGTTTACATCAGAAATTGGCTGTTCTGGACTCACCTGGTCAGCAGTTCAAGTAAAGAAACGATTGGCGCTACTGCAGTAGTGATGGATGGTTCATGAACGATTCGTTCTTTTTTAACAAATCTTTTGTGCGATCGGTACGTACGTATCTGCAAGTGGATCGTTCATTTCTTTCTTGGTTTTGCGCATGCTCATCACTTTATCGTGACACTTTTTCAATAGGGTATTTAAATGTGTGTACTAATGTAGATCCTCAGACACATTGTTTTTTCATGTGCTTCATCTGACTTCCACAACTTTTCTCAAAATGTTGATAATTATATTGTCTGAATATGTCGTGTTATAACATAATGTCCATTTAACGTCTTACCTTGACCTGACTAAATGTTTGGTGGGGCGGTCGTGTCCTGACGTGATGTCTGGACGACTTTTCTCAGCGTATCAACACATCGACTGGGCACTCTGGTCTTCAGCCACCACTGCAGGACCAGTAGCAGTAATAGTTTCTTTACTGCTAACCAGGGGAGTCCAATGCTTATTGAATTTATAACATTGCTTTGGAGTTTGCATATACTATGCTATTCCGTTGTTGCTAGCAACCTACATGCTCTTAGCTGTCAGCGTCGTGCAACATTTTTAGTGCAAAATTAAGATGCTATTTTGCTCAATGTCCTTCCACCCCAAAGGAAACCCAGGAGGATAAGCTGGGACCAGAGGTTATAAAAGTGAAACTATCTGCCAGAAAGCCGAGGTCACGGAGTTGCAGCAGCGGTTTGCTGACGTCTTCTCTCCCCTACCGGGACGCATGTCGTTTATTAACCAGCGCATCGAGACATCCCCAGGCGTGACTGTTAGGTCGCGTCTGTATTGGTAACCTGAACACAAATGCAAAATTGTCCAAGAAGAATGAAAGGCTATGCTAGAAATGGGGGTAATCGAAGGGTCGCACAGTGGCTGGTGTAGTCCCATTGTACTTGTTCGCATTCGGTTCTGTGTTGACTACCGCAAGGTGAATGGTGTGTCAAAGTTTGATGCGTATCCATTGAGGGGGGTTGACACACTCCTAGATCTCCTAGGCACAGCTTAGTTTTTTTCCAGAGTCTCTGGTAAAATCATCCTTCTCCACTCCGTAAGGGTCGTTCGACTTCAATACACTTCCTTTTGTGTTATTGGGGTAGCTGCCACTGTCCAGCGTCTCATGGACGGGGTGCTGCGTCCGCACCCTCAGTATGCCTACATTGATGATGTCATTATTCATAGTGACACCTGGCAGCACCATATGCACGCTACGACGTCATCAAAGCCAAGTAATATTGTAGTGTGTATATACTGTATATGTGTGTGTGTGTGTGTTGTGCACGGCGCATCGGTACGGGCAACAGCTTCGGCATTCGGTGTCGGCCTAGTAAAAGACCGTTTTTCGAGTACCACAGTCTTTGCTACACACTCCTACTCTATGAAAGAAAGAAAATACATTTGGAAACAAGAAGTGATCCTTTATGGTTCTAATCCTCGGCTAACTGTTGATGTGTCCCTGAGCAAGACAAGTGTTTCCCAACTTTTTTCCAATGTGTCTTATCAACCCCCACACAGCCTTAGCTTTGTGAAGCCAGCATGAATCTCACAAACTCGTCTCCGTTTCCGTCTCGTGTGTGTCTGTCCGTGCATGTTGTACACAGAGAAGCTGGGAGGTAATTTCTGATTTTGAAAATAAAATAAACAAGAATCCTTGACTCGGAGTGTGTGTGTGTGTGTGTGTGTGTGTGTGTGTGTGTGTGTAGGTGGGGTGGTGATGGTACTAAGCACAGTGTGGCCACAATGAAAATGTGTTTTCTTACATGTTAAATGCTAAAGAAAATTAACCACAGCCAAGGAGTCTCTGGTTGAAGGGTTTTAATTAACAATAAAAATGGGTCCCACAGAAGACCACACAAGGAATATTAAATGCATGTTGCTGTATTCAGTGTAAGTCACTGCTAAATAACTAAATAGTCAATTGTTTTAAGAGTTGTTAGAGAATCACAATATAGATGCACTGATCATATGCACTGTATACTTTTGTTCTAATCTATTTATATTTATATTTGAAATTATGTTTTATTTATATTTATTATATTTTATTCTACCCAGTATAATATATATATATATATATATATAACGTATATACATATACACACACACAACTATCTCTTATCTTTTAAATCTAAGGATTTTTATTTCATATGTTATATTTGTTTCATCCTCATTCATATTATCCTTAGCACTTAGGTATAATATGAATCTCTAAGCAGCTCAACAACGAACCCAAAGCAATAACTTGTGTAGACTAGCTTTCATGGGCTGCCATGGAGATAATACCAAAAAGCGGGACGGTGCTCTATCGATTGGCTGGGGGATTTTAACCTTTACGAGTGCTCTGACCTTTCACTCAGACCAGTGACGTCCCACCCAGTCCGATGATGACCTTACTTTGATGAAAGTACTATGGAAAATAATTGTCACTCAAAAACAATGACACACAATAAAGGATGCAAATAAATCATATCAGAGCAGGTAAATTGTTGTTTACCATGGGTAAAGATTTGGATAAATTATATTTGATTTATTAGTAAGCCTTTATGAAAACATAACCCACTTGGTGATCTATTAGCCTATAGGCCAACGGGGACAAATTTTTTTGCGAACATTAGTGTCACGCCGTCTACCGTCAAGCCGTCCATTTCCACCACCTAGCGGGCGCCGGCTGCCACTTCACCACGTGCGTTCTGTTTACATACCTGACTGCAATCCCCCAATCAACGCACCCTATTTCTCCCCTGGATTTCCCAACAACCGGCGCTAGTTCGTCGTATACCCTACTCTCGTCCGTATCTTCGTCCCAGCTATTGAATACTTGTCCTTTCCCTGTTCCTGCCTGAGACCCGTTCTTCCCCTTTGCCCAACTGCCTGCTTAGCCTTGCCTGTTCCTCGCTTTCCAGTTAATCTCCTTTGTACCTTTCTGTCGTCTCTGTGTCATGCGTTTGGGTCCCCTCGCTCAGTTCCACATAACAGTACGAACTAGCCAGCATGGACCCAGCCAACACAGAAACTCTGCGTCAGATGATCTCCCGCCAGGGAGCTCTCCTTGGCCAACACGATCAGGCTCTTCAGGAGATCGCCTCCAACCTCCGCGAGTTTTCGCAAGTGGTTTGTGAACCCCGCACTCTCCCGTCTCCCTCCGCCTCTCCCGAACCTCAACCCTGTTGTTAAAATAAAAGGAAGAACAATGTTAAACTTGGAAACCCGGTAAAAAGGAGCAAAGATGCAAGTCGAATTAATAATGCGGTATTGAGTTTTATTCCAATACTAATATGGTGTACAAAAATGTATAATCCCGATACTCGTTACTATCTCTACAGCGTGCTGTATTCTTGTCGATGGGTCCACACCTTAAGGATGTGCACCCGCGAGAGAACACCGGAGAAGCACCCAGTGATCTCTGCGACAATAGGTTATATCTTCAGGGCAGCCCCCTGCTGAGGAATGTTTCCCTGGGGGTCTTCGTCGAGAGGGGGATGTTTTAGTGTTCCATGGGCACTACTCCGTTGGGGGAGTGCAATGGTATCTCTGGCCGCATACTACAGAATATTTACATAAGGCCGCACTTCACAGGGTGTCGTTCGTTTCGGTAGAAGTGTCAGGTTACATTTCGGCAGACATATCAAGTTACGTGTTTTTTCTACAACAACCCCCAGTCCCCGGATTTCAAGCCTTCTCCCGTGAGCCGTCTATCCCAGCCCCCGAGCGCTACGAGGGTGACCTGGGTTCCTGCAGAGCATTCCTTTTACAGTGCTCCAGCCCACCAGCTCCAGCCCACCACATACCCCAACAGATCCCGTATTGCGTATCTGATCGGAGCGCTGCAAGGCGAGGCTCTCTCCTGGGCGACGGCCGTATGGGAGTGTGGCTCCGTCGTCTGCTCCTCGTACTCCGCGTTCATGGAGGAAATGCGGAGGGTTTTTGATCATCCGGTTCGGGGAAGGGAGGCTTCCAAACGTCTGCTGTCTCTGCGTCAGGGGTTGCGGTCGAGTTCCGCACCCTCGCTGCGGTTGGAATGAGGAAGCTTTGCAGGGGGTCTTTTCGAGTGCGCTCTGTGACACCGTCAAAGACGAGTTGGCCTCTCGGGAAGATTCCCCAAACCTAGACCACCTGATCTCCCTCGCCATACGGTTGGATAATCGGCTGCGTGAGCGCCGCAGAGAGCGGGCTCTCCGTCCGACTCCGACGCCCCTCCCTGTTCCGTCGGCATTTTCCCAGCCTCCCACCTCGACTGCCAGTCCTTCCCTTCTCGAATCATCGCTTCCTCCCCAGCCGGAGCCCATGCAGCTGGGACACACCCGCCTTTCCCCAGAAGAGAGAGAGCGCCGCCTCCAGGCCAAAGTCTGCCTGTACTGTGCCCTACCTGGTCACTTCGTGTCCGCCTGCCCCACCCATCCGGGGAAAAGAACGGACTCGCCAGTAACCCGAGGGATCCTGGCGAGTCGCGCCCTCAACCCCTCCACTTCCCGTCCCCTACTCGATGCTGCCCTCTTGTGGCGGGATCAAGCACTACCGCTCACCATTCTCCTGGACTCTGGAGCAGACAAGTCTTTAATTGACCAGGAGGTGGTTCAGCAGTTGGGTATTGACACCACCCCGCTTGACTCCCCAATCGAGGCCCAGGCCCTGAATGGCAAGCTGCTTGCCCGTGTAGAGCGCCGGACGGTTCCAGTCAAACTGTTGATTTCTGGGAATCACCACGAGTCCCTAACTCTCCATGTGATCGATTGTCGATTCACCCCGGTAGTCCTGGGGTACCCGTGGTTCCGGACTCACAATCCTCAGATCGACCTGGGGTCCGGTAGGGCAACCTTATGGAGCCCGTTTTGTCATTCCCATTGCCTGCGTTCCGCTCAATCTCCCCGTGTTTCGGAGTCCAAGACCACGTCTGCGCCCCCCGACCTGTCCTCTGTGCCGGAGGTGTACCACGACTTGAGGGAGGTTTTCAGCAAGACCCACGCCCTATCTCTGCCTCCTCACCGCCCTTACGACTGCGCCATAGACCTTCTTCCAGGAGGCCTCTGCCAAGCAGTCGCCTTCACAATCTCTCCCGTCCTGAACGTGAGTCCATGGAGGAGTATATCCGGGAGTCCCTCACCGCTGGAATCATCCGCCCATCGTCCTCCGCAGTGGGGGCGGGCTTCTTCTTCGTTAGCAAGAAGGACCGCCCTCCGCCCTTGCATTGACTACCGTGGTCTTAACAACATCACGGTCAAGAATAAGTACCCCTTACCCCTCATCATCTCCGCCTTCGTTCCACTCCATGGAGCCACGGTATTCTCCAAGCTGGATCTGCGTAACGCTTACCACCTGGTCCGCATCCGTGAGGGGGACGAGTGGAAGACCGCCTTCAACACCCCCCTAGGGCACTTCGAGTACCTGGTTATAACCTTCGGACCCACCAACGCCCCCGCGGTCTTCCAAGCGCTGGTCAATGATGTCCTCCGGGACATGCTCAACCACTCCATGTTTGTGTATCTGGACGACATTTTGATCTTCTCTGGGTCGCTGGAGGAGAACAAGGTACACGTACGGCAGGTTCTCCAGCGTCTGCTTGAGAACCGGCTGTAGGTAAAGGCAGAGAAGTGTGAGTTCCATGTCCCGTCCATCTCCTTCCTGGGTTACATCATCGGCCAGGGAGAAGTGAGGATGGACCCCTTTAAGGTCTCTGCAGTGGCTGAGTGGCCTACTCCCTCCAACTGTAAGAAGCTCCAGCAGTTCCTGGGCTTCGCTAACTTCTACCGCTGCTTCATTTGTGGCTACAGCCAGGTTGCGGCACCCCTCACGGCGCTGACCTCCACCAAGAGGCCCTTTGTGTGGACGCCGGATGCCGAGACCGCTTTCCTTACCCTCAAGGAGCGGTTTGTGTCGGCGCCCATCCTCGTCCAACCCGATCCCTCTCTCCAGTTCGTGGTGGAGGTTGACTCCTCCGACACCAGGGTCGATGCGGTGCTCTCCCAGCGTTCCCCTACAGACCACAAGCTACACCAGTGCGCCTTCTTCTCTAGTCGGCTTACCCCTCCGGAGCGGAATTACGATGTGGGAAACCGCGAGCTCCTAGGCAGTGAAATTGGCGTTGGAGTAGTGGCGTCACTGGCTGGAGGGCGCAGAGCAGCCGTTCATTGTGTGGATGGACCACTGCAACCTATCTTACATCCAGTCCGCCAAGAGGCTCAACTCCCGGCAGGCCAGATGGGCCCTATTCTTCGGCCGTTTTGACTTCTCCTTGACCTACCGACCTGGCTCCCGCAACATTAAGCTAGACACCCTGTCCCGCCTGCACGACCCGTAAGACCCCTGCCTGGAACCTGAACCCATCCTGCCGTCCGCCTGTCTCATCGCTGCACTCACATGGGAGGTCGAGTCCGCCGTCCTTCAGGCCCAGGGACGTCAGCCAGACCTGGGTACCAGTCCCCCGAACCGCTTGTTTGTTCCGGATGCGGAGCGCACGGGGGTACTAACGTGGGCGCACTCCTCCAAACTCACCTGCCACCCGGGCATAACCCGCACCCTGGACTTCGTCCGTCGACGGTTCTGGTGGCCCACCATGGACGCCGATGTCCGCTCGTTTGTCGCGGCGTGCACAGCCTACGCTCGTAACAAGTCCTCCACCCAGCCGAGTTCCGGTCTGCTCCTGCCCCTGCCATCCCCAGTCGTCCATGGTCACACATTGCCTTGGATTTCGTCACCGGGCTCCCCCCGTCCGAAGGAAACACCACCATCCTCACAGTCATTGACCGCTTCTCCAAGGCCGCCTACTTCCTGGCGCTCCCCAAACTTCCCTCAGCCAGGGAAATGGCGGACCTCCTAGTTCATCACGTGTTCCGCTTACATGGCATCCCGGTGGATATTGTTTCTGACCGAGGCCCCCAGTTCATCTCCCAGGTCTGGTGTGCGTTCTGTGTGGCCCTGGGTGCCAAAGTCAGTCTCACCTCGGGATACCACCCCCAGTCCAACAGAAAGTCTGAGCGGGCGAACCAGGAGATAGAGGCCGCACTCCGCTGCGTCACAAACGCTAAAACTTCCTCCTGGAGCACTCAACTCCCCTGGGTTGAGTACGCTCACAACACCCTCGTCAACGTGTCCACTGGCCTGTCCCCCTTCATGTGCTCATTGGGGTACCAACCGCCCCTGTTCCCTGCCTTGGAGACGGAGATTGCGGTCCCCTCCGTCCAGGCTCACCTGCGCCAGTGTCAGCGCACCTGGAAGCGCGCACATGCTGCTCTGCTCCATGCTTCCTCCCGCTCCCAGCTGCAGGCCAACAAGCACCGTCGGCCGGCTCCGCAGTACTCACCCGGGCAAAAGGTGTGGCTCCGTGCGAAAGACCTTCCCTTGAAAGGGGCTAACCTTAAACTCTCTCCCCGTTTCGTCGGCCCCTTCGAGATTGAGTCTGTCGTCAACCCCTGTGCCGTCCGCCTGAAGCTTCCCTCGTCCCTTCGGGTGCATTCCACCTTTCATGTGTCCCAGGTTAAGCCCGTGTCCACCAGTCCGCTGTCTCCCCCTGCTCCGGCTCCACCTCCGCCCAGGCTCATTGATAACCACCCGGCGTGGACGGTCCGCAGCCTCCAGGATGTGCGTCGTCATGGCCGGGGACACCAGTATCTTGTGGACTGGGAGGGCTACGGTCCAGAGGAGCGTTCCTGGGTTCCTCGGAGTCGCATCTTGGACGCCTCGCTCATCCGGGACTTCCATCGTCAACACCCTTCCGGCGCTAGGTGTCCGCCTGAAGGCGGCCGTAGAGGGGGGGGGGGGGGGGGGGGGGGGGGGGAAGTACTGTCACGCCGTCTACCGTCAAGCCGTCCATTTCCATCACCTAGCGGGCGCCGGCTGCCACTTCACCACGTGCGTTCTGTTTACACACCTGACGGCAATCCCCCAATCAACGCACCCTATTTCTCCCCTGGATTTCCCAACAGCCGGCGCTAGTTCGTCGTATACTCTACTCTCGTCCGTATCTTCGTCCCAGCTATTGAATACTTGTCCTTTCCCTGTTCCTGCCTGAGACCCGTTCTTCCCCTTTGCCCAACTGCCTGCTTAGCCTCGGCTTGCCTGTTCCTCGCTTCCCAGTTAATCTCCCTTGCACCTCTCCGTTGTCTCCGCCTCTGTGTCGTGCGTTTGGGTCCCCTCGCTCAGTTCCACATTACAATTAGACTGTGGCATTAGAATTGTGTGTCATGATTATCTTGTTCTATTTTAGTGTAGTTCTATTTAGTCAAACATGGGGTTTGTTTTTAAATGTTGTAATGAAAACTGCTGTCAACAAACCCTCACTAAAAGCAAGCAGCATTAGCTCTCTATATAAATTCAGATTGTACAGGGTGGACTCTATTATGTTAATGTACAAACAGCAGTAAAATAGATTATAGTTTACAGGGTATGAATAACATTTAGGGGAGGGATTAAAAAATGTAGGCATATCATATAAAACGACAACTTATAATGACATTTACAAAATTCTGATTGTGGTATTTTCTGCTGTCAAGTGGCCGTAAGGCAGGTCTCTCCATTGCACTTGCTCTCTCTCCATATCTCCATCAATCTCCAATCATCTCTCTCCCTCTCACACACTGTTTGCCATAACAAAACAAAAATGGGTTTACATATTTGTAGCTACAGAACTACTAAGAATAAAGTAACAAAACGTCAGCAATATCTTTCTCTCTCTTCCTCTCTCTCTCTCCCTCTCACACTGTGTCTTTCTCTCTTGCTCTCTCAATTTAGTTCAAAATAGGTTTGGGAAGCAAACTTTTAAAATTTAATAAAAAAGAAATAATAATAAAAAAGAAATAAAAAGGAATATGAATGTTGCAAATTATCATATAGTAGTACAATACTACTACTAATGTAACCCAAATGTACTGCCATTTATAATTGAAGCTTTGTTTTTGAATTTGAGGCATAGTCACCCATCTGTTCCACCTCTCTTATCCACCTCTTATCAATCAACGCACCACGAATGAACTTGACTCAAACCGTGGGGGCACCATGGGAAACTCAGAAGGCAGTAATTATCGTCTGTGACTGTAGCTACCACTCAAGCCACTAGATGTTGCAAATAAGATAAATAAAAAATATCCAAATTTTTAGTTGCTACTATTATTCATTAATATGGTAGTAAGATGAATGACTGATTGAGGGTGGGAATACACATCCCATTGGGGCCTGTGTATAAATGATACGTGCAATATTGTGCATTAATAGGCACCAATCTGAGGCAGAAAAAAACATGGTTAGGGGTCCATACAATTATTATTAATATTTTTTAATCATCTCTCAGAAACAAAATCATCCATTTTGTGTCACCTTTGAACTGATAAAGATGTCACTTGACTAAATAGACGTGATTGTTTCCATAAATGTAAACATTTAACACATTTAACCTTGTTAGAACCTGTCCACACATCATGCGAAGGGAAATATGAGCACATACAATTGAATTATGGGCCTGGTTTGCATGATGGAAGGACCATCTGCAATGGAAATGTCCATGTAAAGCAAAGAGGTAAGCAGTGACCACAGCTCCATTCCTATAACCACCCAATTTAGACACAACCATTAGCACAACTCTAGCTGAACACATTGCAAGAGACATATTAGGAACAATGTTGCTTTCGCTAAATTAAATAACAAATTAATAGATGGATGGATGAATAAGTACATTTATTGAATGTATTTACATTATTGTTACTTTTATTACACTTACATCCATGCTAATGTTATTATTTCAATAATCAATGCAAAAGAAATGGGGTGCATTCAAATGTATGTGGGCCTACTTTTACATTTTTTCAGTGTTATAACTAATAAGAAATCAAATGTATGTTCTTTGTTTCAGCATCAGAATGTTCTTAGGGCTGGAGCAGGGGATGATCTACCACACAACATTTACATTTCTGGATGTGGTTCTCAAACGGATTCACCACAGTTTTAAATCTTTCCTTTGGACATTACTTACCTGGAATTCACCTCTTATGGGAATAACCAAACAACAATTTATGTGTCATGCATAAACCCATATAATAAAAACATGTTAATATATTGCATTGTACACTTGAGAAGTTTAAACACTCCCTGATTGACTTGAGTAAACTGGCTGATTGAATGTATCTACAATTGATCCAAATGACTAAAAGTCACAATATCTCCTCTAGTTGAACTTCAAATCCAAGTGTCTTATTTTGGTCCACATCTGATTCTTCAGTTGCCTTGTCGTCCAGCGTTCTCTGGAGTTCAGAGTGTTTCTGTAAACATTGTAAACTTTTTTTGAAATGTTTCTTTTGTTACAATATTATCTTAATGGCAGTGTTGTTAAAGTTGTTGTAATTGTTGTTCTATTTCATTATATTAAAATGCACATTGTAAAACTAATTAGTGAGTGCATATTCAAAACTACTTCTTTGGGTTATCGCTCATTAAAGTTATCGCTCATTAAAGACAAATGCATAACGTGCACATGCATATATATATATATATATATATATATATATATATATATATATATATATATATATATATATATTAATGAGTACATCTCAATACATTAATACAATCCTGTCATTCTTATTTGAAATGCATTGTGCTCGATTTGCATCAGATTAAACCTAGTGCTACAGTCATAAAGGGTGTACAGGGTGTACGATTTTTTACATTTGTATCTACAGCGCACGCGCAGCTAAAAGGTATGCCCTAAGAACAGGAAATGAGCCATTCAACACATCTCAAATAACGCATCCGACATGTCGCCTGCTTGAATAGTCGTATTTCTAAATGATAACGGGTGATTTTTTTGCTTAACATATATGACTAACAATATACATATAGCGTGAACGTACTTGGCATTTGAAGTTTAATTCCAAAAGTCTCGACACTAAACGGACTGTTTTTCTGCTAAGCAAGGGCGTGTTTCGGGTGTATTTGGAGACAGCCTTCTTCTCGTTAGATGTTAGCTTGATAGCTCTGGTGCGCCGCTGCACTAATTTAAGTTGCGTTTCATTCATTTAGTTTTCTTTCGGAGTTTGGAAGATGGGGTGTACTCTGAGCACGGACGACAAGGCTGCACAAGAGCGCAGCAAAATGATTGACAGGAATTTACGGGACGACGGAGAAAAGGCTTCCCGCGAGGTGAAGCTTTTGCTGCTCGGTAAGAGATGGGGTCTTGGTTTACTTGCTGGAAAGAGAGGGTGTCTCTGTCTACTTGCTGGAAAAGGAACTCCCCGTAGATGGTAGTTGCGAACGTTAGCCAATTGCCCTGCTCACTTACCCCACAGTTATTTCCTCACAAGGTGAGGATTTTGTAACGTATCAACAATAACGAAATTAACATCTGCGAAGTTGGATTTGAAAACATTAAATCGACCCCTTTTGCTCATGGGCGGGCAATGAAAAGTTGGCGCTGGAGTATTTTCTTTCTGGTTAGCATATTAGCCACCGAGAGCTACGCCATTGTGACTCAGTTAAAGAAGAAATGCCAAGTGTGTGTGTGTGTGTATATATATATATATATATATATATATATATATATATATATATATATATATATATATATATATATATATATATATATATATATATATATACACACATATACAGGGTTAAATTAGTCCAGTGGCTATCAGCTTACAAGACGGGGTTTGTGTTTTAGATAAAAATTAATACAGAGTTAAAAGGTCAGCTACAAATGCACTTATTTTCGCTGGTAGATTTAAATGATTTGAAAATAAGCAAAACTCCTGCATTGTAGACGTGTTTAATAAGATGATAAATCGTGTGTTGTGAACTATCTTAAAGCAGCTATTCTGTAAATTCAACTAACGTTACATTCTGTTTTGAAGTCAACGGACGCAAACTATGAACGTTTAGCTGTAGGCCTATTTGAATGTACAACACTTTGTCTGAAATGAAATGTAAAACTTTGTCTCATGAGTGTATTGGTAGTTGCGAGAGTTATGGAGCGTTTGAAATCAGATCCTGTCTTCCCCAATTCATCATCAAACCATGAAGTGGATAATTTGGCTACAGCTGGTACTGGGGTATAGTGAGAAAATGCCTGGCAACCTACATATGCCTAAACACATGAACTGAGTTACTTTATGCTGCCACTTCTGTTTTAGCATCGGTCCACTCCTTCTGATCCAAAGCAGTTCGGGACAGGTGCATCGATGACCTCGTCGCTCATTTGCAGAAATAAGTTGTTGGATGTGCATGGGTTATTTGAGATGGACCGGATTCAGTCTTCATGGTTGCTATGTTCCCTCGTATTTCGAATGAGCACCTGAATCTGATGCGCTAACTAATTTGTATTTTTTATCTTTCTCTATAACGGCAACCTAGAATTATCCATGATTCTATGATGATTTATATTACATAGACGCAATGTAAACCTTACACTACGCCTTTTTTTTAAAGGGGGATATGAGAACCACATTAAGCTACATTGGTTATATTCTTCCAGTAAAATCAGCCATTAAATGTTTCAGTAGAATTACAAATTGCATTATACCTCGATTTTAGTTTGTTTCTGAGTTTGTTGACACAGTTAAAGCAGTAAGAATGCATTGTGGGTCAGTCTATAATGCCCATTTGATCATAAGTAAACACTGTCATGTTTCCTATTCTTGCAATTATGTCTTATTCTGTCTCACGTTTTCATGGGGACAGTCAAACAGGCCTTCTTGGTGTGTAGTTGTAACCTCCCGTAGCGATTTAATATTAGTGCCTCAGTGTAGGCCGCAGGCTTTTGATGAAGTGCAAGTCTGATGAGCTGTTACAATTAGTGGCCTCTGGAGCCTGGCCCCATGGTGTGCTTCTGTTTAGTCATTTGGGAAGGAGCGTCTAACTGTTGTAGTCGCAGAGGAGCCCCATTTCCCAGCTCAGGGAAGGCTAATTAAAATGTTGTGTGTTCAGGTGAAAACATGCCTGCCTCAACTGGGCATGAAATCTTGCATGAAAGCCTCTACGGTGCAAATTAACAGACCTTTGTGGTGACTATCCCCATGGCTCACAATAAATTGTTACTTGCATACCTTGGTGTTGGATGATGGAAATGTTTAGGTGTTTGTTAAAAGATGGTGGGAACCATCAAGATCATAGAAATATGATGCAGAAATGTCCAAACACATCTAAAATGTAGTTACATTCCCATGAGTGCCTTGGCTATGAATTATTTTGAAGACGAAAAGGCCGCTGTTTAAAGGTCCTGTGTGTAAAATTTAGGTGGCCACTAGCAGTGAGGTTGCAGATTGCAACCAACTGAATCCCCACCTCCCTCACCCCTTTCCAACGACTGCGGAGGTCTTTACTGGCCTGGATTGTGTAAGGTGCCAGTAGGTACTTTCAAAATGTTATAATCGTCTACGACAGCATCGAGGAACCAAGTGTCAATAGATTTATGAATTGTATCTAGTTATTCAGTCTGTAAATGTAGAACTATAGATTATAGCTTCCAAGTAAAGGTAGTTTTACATTGAACACGATTGTTTTTTTTCCCACGTCAATAAAATAATTACAAATCATGGAGCTGAATGGGACTGTACACATACGCCACAATTTCCATTTTGTGAAAAAGGGACATTAATTCTAATCTCACCGAGGCCGATTAAAAAAAAAAATCTTTTGTACAGCTTTTTAGCCTGCCAATAATTCAATTTAACCAATGACACTCTGGGATCTTTGTCATGTAACACACAGTCCTCTTATTGCATCCATAGTGGTAAACTACATTCATAGACATATAATTATAGCCATCTGTATTATTATGTGTACTGATCATTCATCTCGATAGCAGTCAGCGCTACAAGCCAATGCTTACTTGGACTGCAGTATGTGAATATAGGATGCTTTTGTAACAACAGCAGTTGTATCGCTACAGTTTTGTTGATACCAACTTTCTCAGAAAGAGCGAGAGCCTACTTTTAGTTATTGAACAGGGAAACTGGATGTATTAAAGAATGCCCACCCAGTTATCTTAATCCCCCTCATGTGCGATCAGCTTCTAGGATTCTAATAGTATAACGCCAGTGGTTGATGTTGATGTCCGCGTCTGAGAGGGTTAAGCATCTTGGATACTATGTATCCAAGATGCCACTGTGTGTGGCACATGTCACGTACAACATCGCTTATTACAACGCTCTTACACAACGAAGGTACAAAAAAAACGCAAATAGGTCTTAGCCTTGGGGATAACACGCCCCACTCTTTCCTACAACTCTTAGCCCAAAACACATTTTCTTAAAATCACGTTCTCCCTAGAGCTGTTTGTTTTTTCTGGGCTACTATAGAATCATGGCGGTGCAAAATGGCGGCCTCCATGGAAGAGGATCCGCTTCCCATATAGTTATAAAGGGCTCTAACTAAGGTAACGAACACACAACGGTTCTTAAGTTATTTTCATGGGATTCCTCACTAATTAAAACATACTTATGAATACTATATTCCATTTTTGCCAAGTCTGTTCTACTACATGCCACTAAATTCGACACACGGGACCTTAAATCTGGCCTTGAATTTGTGAACTTGTGGCTATCTCAGGCCCAGACCTATGCTTTCCTCGAGGATTTCATCAAAGACGCTGCCAAGGCTTCTGGTACTTCCACCTGCAGCCTCCATCCGTGGGGTCTTGTCTGCTGGCTTGGAAGCTGTAGTTTCAGATGAAGTCTTCAACACTTCCTCCATCTTCCCTACCTCTGCCATTAATGATTCCTT
This sequence comes from Lota lota, assembly GCA_026745465.1. Lineage (NCBI taxonomy): Eukaryota > Metazoa > Chordata > Actinopteri > Gadiformes > Lotidae > Lota > Lota lota. Next base: position 80,873 of record JACYXH010000820.1, read on the forward strand.
TCCATGTCTCAAAGTGTCTGCATTTGTGAAGTGCCTGGTATGACAACATATATTAATAGTCAAATAATTTCCTTAATATCAAGTTATTTGTCTGCTCCGAAGGCTGGAGATTTGTGAAAATAATGAAATGGTAGTGAAAATTCTATAGCAGTGTGAGGGATTTTTTTACACACACTGAATTAATGTTGAATCAGATGAGGCTAAAGTTAACAGAAATTCCCTTGCCTGCCTTTTGTAACATGGATCCAGCAGAGTTACAAACGAGTATAATGGCTCAGATTCCACGTAGTTAAAACGTCTGACGGCCGTCAAGGAGGGTACTTTTCATTGTCTTAATCCTTTGGTGTGCTTCATTTTCCCCATTGAGAACACGTTTCGGGACATACACAATGGGGATGACATCAGCTACAGATGCGGAGGAGGCACTCGCCTCCCTTGTCATCTCCTCAAAAGGGGCCAGAACCGTTAAAGCCTTCTCCGTTTGCTGTTAGTGTGGCTGGCAGGTCGTATTCAGCCTTATACGCAGACAGTGTCTGTTTTTGCGCAATGAGGCTTTCAAGCATTTACTGGGTGCTGTTGCACCTAGTTTGGGCCTGCCGCTGCTGACGCTTAGGCTGCATATTAAGCTCTACTTGGATGTCTTCTAAACGTGAATAGGCAAGGGGTGAGTGTTTGAAGTGGCCAAAAAGAATTCTCCCGTTGGCCGTTGGGTCACTTACACTGCGCTGAGACAACCCCTCATGCATAATTATCTGCAGTGTGCGTGCAAAACATCCTAAACACGCCATGCCAATTTGATCCTTGGCTTTCTTCATATTTTGTATTATCCCGTAAAACTACATGGACTTTGTTTTTATTAATCTTCCAATCATGCAGCATCTTCTCCAGGGCTGCTGTAATGGAATAACCTGTGTGATCCACGAAACTCTCCGGCATGCAACACTGCTTTTTTTTCAAGGTAAAATCCGAGTCCATCCAATGCGTGGTGAAACTCAACAAGGACATTGGACTCACCTCTGAGCTCCAGATGTCTGTTGTGAAACTAACCACGCCTACAATCTCCCAAGAGTTTGGAGAGGAAATCGCAACTTCGTTGTGCATATGAGGGATGGCCTTTTTCGTTATATAATGGCGGCTGGGCAAAATGTAGCGAGGCTTGAGGTGCTCAACTAAGCGTACAAATTTCACATTTTCGACCACAGAAAGGGATTGGTCGTCCAGGACAATAAACTGAACAAGCTCCTGCGTTATTGATTTCTCGTTGTTGCTGTCTGGGGGGAGTTTCTCTCGCCTTTTTATAGATTCCAGAAATGTCTGCTGTTGTGGCGTTTTGCTCTTCTTTGCAGCCGTTGCGTGCAGAAATTCCTTGCGTTCCATGTGTTTTTCCAAACGCTTAATTAAGTTTGTTTAACCGACCAACTGCACTGCCACCTTTCGAAATATTTGCGTTGCAAATTTTGCATTCAACTGTTGGATTTTTTTCATTTTTAAAGGTTGAAATACTTCCACATAGCTGACATGACTATTCTACAGGTAGCTCTCATGCGGTAGCTCTCATGCTCATGTGACTAATTGGCTACTACTGTTGTGATCTAACTGTAGTTGGATTATACCATGGCATTTGTTATCTGAAAGAAATCTCAATAGAAATGATCATTGCAAAATGTTTGACTGTTCCTTATAAAGTGTTCAACACACGATTAGGGATTTGAACCATGTTCTTGGTGATTGCTTCTGTGTGACTGGTTCAGAGCAGCGTTGTGATGTGCCTTGTGTTTATCTGCACTTTTTCACTGTGCTTTAAAGTCAACATACAATATATAACTTGGGTTGAATATCAAAATGTCAAACAACAATGGGAATCTTTGCCATGTAGGATACTAGTTTATTGTGTCAGATCTGTACACTTGCTGTTGTGCAGTGTCTTGGTGGTGGGGGTCTCTGCACTTCAAATTAGTCTGGGGATTAAAGTTAGTCTTTATTTAATAGGCAGACTTTGACTTGGAAACCCAAATGTATATAGTACTATAACTATAACTATAACTATACTATATATATATATATATATATACATTTTATAAAATTAGTATGTCATCAATGGAGTGTAATTGCTAAATTGCGGTTTTCCGATAGCCCTTACTGTTGTTAATAATATTTATTAAATGTTCTCCCCAGGATTGTTTTCCAGGGAGGTGCTCCCAATATTCTAATACACTAATTGCGGCCATATAAATAAGCGGTTGCAGCAAGCGGGGGGAGGGGTTACATGGTTTTAGAAAGGGTTTTGAATGTATTTAGCAGCTAGTTCAATGTTGAAATGAGGCCAAAAGATACTAAAAAGCCAATTGTCTTGGGAAATATTTAGGCTGCACTGGAGCTCTGCTGTAACCCAACTTAGACCGATAAGTGGATCCAAAAGCCACGCATCAATCCTACGTGCTGTGGTGGTTTCACTTTTTGTGTTAATGAAAGAACACTAGAAATTAATAGGTAAAACAATCAATTGATAAAAACCCTATTCTGCAGCAGTTGTCTCCACTGGCTCAGAATTTCTTTTTTGCAATTATTCACAAATTTGATTATAGATTATCCAAAGCTTGAAATTATGGCTCCAGACCAGCCCTATTTAGATTTAAAGGTCCTTGAAGCTTTAACATACGACCATCATTTTAAGACCACCCCTATTGGAAGGCAACCCTAAACCGAAATGTTCTTATCCTGCCTAGCCCACCTACTCATCCACATTCCTTTATACAGATATAAACAACACTATCCCAACTGTGCCCCATCTTGTGCTGTCCCCAACTATGAATTCCGATCGTCGACTTAAAGCATTCCATCTAGACTATTATTTGACCTTAGTGATAAACCTTAAGAGGGATATAAGAGGGAAAGAACGAGATGGCAGGCGTGTTTCAAAGATGTTAAAATGTTACAATGTGATTGTTGATAAAAATTGGTTGAGGCTGTTAAAATGTGAAATAGTTAACAAAAAAGGACAACTTGAGAAAAGCTTTTATAATTTATTTCTAAAATAAGCACTTTATTTTAAGATGGACATTTTTCCAAAGTTCTGGCTGTTATGCATTTTATTTTGAAATGCAGTTCTTTCTACTTGAAATGAGAAAAGAACATTTATTTATAAGAGTACTTATAAGAGTATAAGTGTTTATATTATTGAATTGTACTTTCTTTCTTTATTTGATTTCAGTAAGCTGTTACTACATGCAGAAATTGATAAACGGTATGAATATTTCATATCATGATTATCATAACCAAAATGATCATGGTTATCAGTATTATCGCGGTAATGTTAAAATGCGCTGACATTTTTCAAGTTTTATATTGAAAACCACAAAAAAGCTACACTATGCTTTTTGTTTGCATAAACATTAAAATAAAACATTTAATTATGTAAACATATGAAATGTGCATTAACCTCTTCATCACTTTTCTGAGGTATTTTTTCTGAAAACAACATACCCAAAGTAAATGGAGTATAGCTTCACAACTGCAAGGGCTACAATATGTAATCTTGGTACCAAAAGAAAGATAACACCTGTGAGATTGTTGTGCAAGTGAATTAATCATATTAATTATATATTTGTTTAAGTTGGAAACATATTGGATATTCAACAAATACTCAGATTTACAGCGATCTGACCTGGGAAAGTAAAGACGCGATCAACAGTATCGAGTCCCGAAGGTCTAGCGGTGTATAGCTGCCAAAGAGACAGGGCTTCCAAACGAAGCCGTCAGGCAGCAGCACTCCTCTCTATAGAGCCATTGTTTGGTCAATATTTCTACACAATAGGCGAATTACAAAGTACCCTACCCTTAACAATACCCTAACTAAAATGGAATTAACCCTGGATATGTTTCTAAATGTTCTCAATGGATATTACATTAAACAGCAGTAAAAAGCAGGTCAACAATTGCGTGGCTAGTGGAGCTGCGGTGTGGGTGTAACCCAATAGGACTGTATAAAATACAGGTTAAACATAGACTATATAATATAGGTTAAACTGACTTTCCATATGTGTACATTGGTGGAAATTTCCGCAGACTTTAAATTAAAACTAGTACACGAGTAGGGCTACTCATTGAGATTTAGACCGACTATGGAAGAAGGGCACTGATTTCCTATCTACTTATTATTCTATGATCCATAAGTATTTAAACACAGCAAGACTTGTCTTAGTAGGCTAAAATTATATTAGACACACAGCATTGTAGGCTAGACAATGTCTCACATGTTAAAGACTTCTACAGACTTCTAACGTTTGTTTTTAAGTTAATGTATACATTTTACACAAATAACGTCATATACCGCGTACCCCAGTGAATTAACAGGAAGGTATGAAAAAAAAATAGAGACCGCCCAAGCCTGATATCTTTTTTTAATTGTTATTTATTGCCTAATGCAATGAATGTAGGCGTATTAGAATGTGCTGGAGGCAAGATCTATAGCATGATCTAAAATCGATCATTTATGTAGTTTGTTAAAAATGACATTGTCATCCGTCCGGTATCAGTGCGTGATATATAAAAATATCTGTTGCTAGTTGACTGCTCTCATACATGTGTTGTATGAGAAAATTTAGCTTTTAGACTGCTTGTCAAATTTCTGACCAATCAGGGCATCTCTTCTCTGATTGTTTTGGAGAATCCATCTTGCCTGTAGGGCTGTGCGATATGGCCTATAAATAATATCACAATGTGTTTAGGCTATATCGTGATACACAATATAACTCTATATTTAGAAATCTCCTGTTAATGGTTGATTTAACCCTTTTGATGCTTACAATTACACCAGTATGATTATTCTAGTAGTCCCTGCAATGAATGTCAGCATTCTAACATTCTTATTTGTATTCATTAGTGGTTTCTATTGGAAACAGTTTAGGTCATATGACACAGTGCAACAATGTGACTGCTAAATTACCCATTTCCCAAGATACTGTTTTCGAGTACGAGTGAGGGCTAAGCTTCTCGGACACTTGTAGTGTAATGTCACAGTGTGGTGCATTTCATATACAGCATTGCTAATTTTAACGCTCAAACCCACTGACTGCACTGAAAAAGTATCACAAAGTTGCAGTGGGATGTAGCACGCCCCCCTCCTTCTTGGAACTCTCAGCCCAAAATCATTTTTTTTTTTAATTATCTCATTGTCTTTGAATTTCAGCTGAAACACTGGGTTCACTTTAAGCTTGTGCCAATATGTGATCGCATCGTGTATTGGCAATTGAAGGGACGATCGACATTTTGTTTTTCCTGAGCCAATATTAGCGTGATTTTGACTAACTTACTAGCAGAACTTACTCTATAAACAGAGCGCAGGTAAACTTCATCTGAATGGTGCTCTGCCTCCTTCAGAATATTTATTTTAAGATGTGTTTGACTGCCAACCCCTGGATATTTTCAATATCCTGCTCGGCCGAATGTGTGCATTGCAGACAAGCGCGTCTTAAAAGTCATTTGCAAATAATCAGCCTGTAATACTTTTGATTATAGCAAGTAGAGCTGTCAAGCTTCCTCTATAATACCATTATTATTACCATTATTCTTAATATTCGAAATATATTCAAATTGAGCCTATTAATACTTTCTATGTACCTATAAACAGGCTTATGCATTTCCAATGCTACTATTAAACGTTCAGTCCACAAGAGGGCATTCTACCAATCTTTTTTTTTTCTTGCCAAGTAAATATTAGGCACAAAAGGATATTATCTCGACAGCGTTAATATTATTAGCCGTGTTGTCCGTGGTGATAGAGAACACTGACTCGCTTTGTATGGTCCTTTTACATTGAACGCGATTGTTGGTTGCGATTTCTTTTATTTTTACATGACTGTATGATACAGTACACATACAAGAAGACATTAATTTGATCCTCACCAAGGTAGATTTCCCAATCGCTCTGTGTGTGATGGTGTTAGCTAAAAGTTAGCCAACACTCATGATGTGAAGTGCAGCGCCTCCGTGACCGGTTTTGGTAGAGAAAGAAAACAGCAGGAGTAATGCTTGGAAGTACTTTGGCTTTGAGGCAAATTACCAAGGAAAGTCAAAAGAAACATGTAAACCCATATGCAAGCGATGCTACAGAGACCAATTTAGCGAAGCATCTGAAGGACAGAAATGTGGACCTCTTTAAAGAATTTCGAGAGGTAGCTGAAAGCTCCCCTTTCAACATCACTGAAGCATTAACCGTATCCGGGTAAAGGTAAGGTTGTCAAGTTTGCATTGGTTTGCTTTGGATTTATTGATTTATTGAGATTTCGCCTGAACCTACCTTTACTAAAACCTCTATATTTCTTCTACTTCACTTTTTTGGCATCAAATATTGACCCAGGTACTCATCAGATGTTGTGCTATGGACCTATAGTACTATAGGGCTACCAACTGATAATGCACAAGGTGGTATTCAATCTAAAATATGAAATCTATTTCAGGTGGAAATGAAATCTTCCGCTTATGCTGTGTTCTAATTTTATTCACATTGAATATTTCACTTGCACAACAATCTTTATCTTGGTACCAAGATTACATATTATAGCCCTTGCAGTTGTGGAGATATACTCTATTTACTTTGGGTATGTTATTTTCAAAAAGAAACTCAAGAGGTTAATAAAAATCAAATAATATGCCCTCAATGCTGTGTAAAGTTTTCCCCATGGTTTTGCAAACGTTTAGTTTTGGATACCAACTTTCTAGTAAAAGGATGATTGCCTATTTTAGTTATTGAACTGGGACACTAACGTCTCCAACACACACACACACACACACACACACACACACACACACACACACACACACACACACACACACACACACACACACACACACACACACACACACACACACACACACACACACACACACACACACACACACACACACACAGTAATTACTTCCAAATCTTCCAAGTCAACTTTGTTTAATAAAAACAAAAAAATAAGTATGCTTGTTTCCATTCTTAGGCCCTTAACCTTTGGTAAATGTCTCCTTTTTCATTTCTATCTTTAAACAACTCAACACAGGATGCCTTTTCACACACATCCTTACCAGAATAATAATAATAAGTCATTATCAGAATAGTGGCTAAGTGATTAATCAGCACATCTGTCCAAGATCTCCCTCAGAACATATAACTGAAACAGGTGCAGTTTTTAAATGCACATGCACTTCATGTGGTTTTGACAAAGCTATTAAGAATGAATTTGGCTCAGTAACAATAACAATCAGTCTTTCTTATGTTTTTATGCAAATGTACATCATGATAAACCTGTTAATCATGATGTACAATGTGGCTCTAATGTAACACTAATAATCAATAACTTATTAAACTCTTATGAACATGTTTTACTCTGTGTCATCCTGTTCATTCATGAACTAATGGCCACCTTGGGCTTGCATACCTCTGACTAGGGATGGAGTGTCCGGTGTGAGGTTAGTGACAGCCAGCCTAAAGTCCTGGTGTACATCGAGCCTGTTACGGGCCTTTGTTTTTATTTTTTACAAGGGCGCTGAAGGCCGTCTCAGACAGATACGTGGTGCTGAATGGGAGAATAATCCTTGTAATTGGGTGTTTGGCCAGTCTTGGTGCAACAGCATGTCCTTTGACGATCCAAAACCTTTTGTATCCGTTCTCCTGGAAATATTTATTTGACGCAGAATCAGCTTGAAGTTCAGCAAGCTGTTCTTCACAGCCTATATATTCCACTTCCTCCATGCTGGAAATGTAGGGGTCCATCACCCACGACTCTTGATAAGTACTCGTCAACATCAGCAAAACGGGACTTAATTTCCTCCTGGAGCAAGTTCATGTGTCGGGTAAACTCAGTGCGTAAAGACGCACGCACAGTGCCACCAGACTGTTTCATCAGCAGTGGAAATTGTTGCAGCTCTCCTTTTGACATTTTCCCAACTCTGTATTCCATTTTGCACATAAAAGCGCTGAGAGCGTCTTTGCACTGCATAACGTTTGATTCGGGGCCTTGCATCCGCTTGTTTGTCTCATTATAGAGAGCAAATATGTCTGCTAGGTATGCCGTTTTGATCCAGAATGCGTCAGTCAGCTGTTCGTACAGTTGTCGATTGCGATTTTGCAAGAATTCCTTTATTTTTTCCTGCAGTTCCATAAAACGCTCAAGCACTTGTCCACGCGACAACCAACGTACCTGTGTGTGTAACCGCAGTGTTTGATGCGCTTCATCCTCACACAGCTGGGCAAACAGTCTCTTGTTCGTAGGGCGAGCTTTGATGAAGTGTACAACTTTAACAACAGTTGCCAGGGTGTCACTGAGGTCTTCTGAAAGTTTTTAACTGGCTAAGGCTTGGCGATGTAACATACAGTGAAAAATTGCGCATCCCGGGTTTTTTTTCCTTCTATCTGCTGTTAAATCCCTTGTTTTTTCCCCATCATCGCTGCAGCGCCATCAGTGCAGCATGCAACAAGATTCTCGTAGGGCAGGTTGTTTGATGAGAGGTAAGAGTCAACAGCCATAAAAATATATTGTCCTGTTGTTGTTGTGGTTAGATTGGTAGACATAAGAATGTCTTGTTTCACGTCCTCACCGTGAATATATTGCACAGAAACGATGAGCACAGACTCGTCTGACACTGTTGTCGTTTCGTCCAACTGAATGGCAAAGGGAACATTTATAAGTGTCTTGTGCAGCTGTCTTGTGCAGCTGGTTTTGACAATCTCCAGCCATTTTATCAATTCTGTCTTTGACAGTGTTGTCAGAGAGTGGGACGGTTTTCACTTTATCCACCACCTGTGGGCCACACAGTCTCTACAATTTTCAGGCAGGCGGGTTTGATTAGCTGGTCTCCAATAGTGTGTGGCGTTTTAGCCGTGGCAATTAATAGCAAACACTCAAATGACGCCTCTGTGGCTCTGTGTAAATCACTGCCAGCTCTTTCAAATGCTTTTCTGATGTCCGTTGATCTTTTTGATAGTGCATGTTGCATGGCTTTTTTCCTCTCAAAAAAGCCCTGGCCTTCACCAACAGTCTCCTGGTGTTTTTTTTTCTTGGTGTCGTTTCATTTTGCTTGGCTTCATGCTGTCATTAGCTAGCTTCTTGCCACAAATGACACATTCTGGCCGAAACTTGTCCTGTCCTTCCATAAAACCGAAGTTGAGGTAACTCAAGATATAGCCTTACTTTCTTTTTTGATACAGAGGAGTCATCAGCACTTTTAAGTTTCTCCGCCATGTTTCGTTCATAAAATAATGCCGTGGCGAAAGGAAAAACAAGTATGATAGCAGCAGCTAGCACCTGACCTGATGACAGCAAGCGTCACAGGTTAAGAGGTGACGGAGGTTTGACCTACTAAGTAGCCTGCCCACAATTTTATATATATATATATATATATATATATATTATACAAAAAATATAGTTTTTATACAGACTTTTGTATACATTATCTATTCTGGTGTATTATCATAATTTTTTTAACGTGCAAATATTATTTTTTTAACCTCAAACCAGATAAAGAAGCGAAATGCCAAAGCGAGTCTCATGCCGGCGGCTTAAAAGATTTACATGACAATTTGTACTCCATGTTCATGATATAGTCATTTACGACATCCCGTGTAGAACAAGTCACGATACATCGAGTATATTCGAAATATCGCCCAGCCCTACCTGCCTGTCAATCACATATCGGACCTCCACCACAGGCGCTTTAATGCAACACTTTGCAATGGAGAGTAACTTAGGGAAGTAAGGAGCTTCTTTTTTTTTTTTTGGGGTGTTTAGAAAAATCTCTCAAATCTTGCCTACAACAGCCTCTTTTAACCTGTTTGATTTGGTTATTATTGTGCATACCAATGATAAACCACGCCAAAATTCATTCAAATTGTTCGTACTTTTTGCCCACTTGAAATCTGTTCGAACTACTTCAAACCACGTTTTGTTACCTTGTATATTTTTTAAATAAGGAAATTAATTTGATTTGACTGTTTAGTAACTTGCAAAACATTTAAAAGAATCGAGCCATCTTTGCCATTTTGCCCATCCCTAATTGAAAGGCTGAGCGTGCATCTGGTGGGTAAGAGAGTAGGGTACAGTTTAAGTAAGAGAAGAAAAGGAGAGAGCGCATGACTATGTTGCAATTTTTTTAACAATACCCCATACACAATACAGCACATCAGATGATGACAATTATATACTTTTTTGTTTGTTGTGTGTGTTCAAGTCCAGTGTTCAAAGGAGTTCCTCTTCAAATAGTTCATGTAGTGGACCAGACCAGTTCAGTGATTCTGGTTCCTTTTTGTATTTAGCTCTTTTAAGTTCAGTCCATTTTCAAGCGCCATTTTGTAGCTTAGGAAACCAGGGTATATCGAGTTTTCGTTTTAATTTCAGGCGCCAGGCAGATTTATCAGCCAATTTAAATTAACCTAATGCTACAGCACGTTTTAATCAGAAAATTAAGAGATCAGGAAAACGACTTCTAGAAATATTAATGTATTGACATAGGAGATTAAATAAATCTCAAGAAATAAGCATACAAAAAACGTCAACGAACAAAACACACCCAGTAAGAGGAGCACTGAGCGCTCAAACACTCACAGGTTACCATTAAACATAAACACACCAAAACTTGGCAGTTTGGCAAAAGACTGTTCTTGGTTATTTAACACAAAAAACAAAAAACACAGGACTTGGCAACTCCCGTCAAAGTCGGCACTCGCGACACACAATAGAGAAAATACATACAGTACAATAAACACATACAAGTAACACAAGTCCTAGGCTAGGGTTAGAACCATAGGAGCCCAACAGATACTAGGTGGGGGTGGGGGGTGGGGAGTTAATGCACGTTCAGAAAATGAATTAATGTTTATTCCGAGCGAGCAGACCATCCAGCCCGAGATGATTGAGAAATAGTAATTATTTGCCAAACCTGTCTGAGCCCTGCTGCTCGGTGCAGTAATTCAAATGCGAACAGGAAATGAAACAATCTCGGCCCTTGGACCCCTTGCCAGGTCGATGCTGTGGTAGTTTGATCCAAAATTCCTCCCAGGGGTAGAATAAAAAACAAATCTATGCCAGAGAACGCAAATCCACTAAACCATGCTCGAACATTTTTGAGACCGTTTTCAAAACTCGCGCCGCACTCTCATCCTTAAGCCACTTCTCTCCGTTTTTCGAATGCCTTGTCAACCAACCCGCCCCTAACCAGGCGTCACCCTTTTAAGGTGAATTAACATGGATATGATGTTACTATACTATATACTAAATGATTGCCTAACTTATTAGAAAATGAATGCATGAAAATAATAATTATATTTAAACATTAAAGACTGAGTAGCAACCTGCTACAACCTTGTTCAAGTGGTGCGTTCCAACACAGTCAAGGCAATGGCAAGCCGAAAGCGGTGTGGTTTTGGCTTGCCAAACCAAGTGTGGCTGTTAACACTTTTCCAAACTCGACACAGACAACGCTAGCTGCAATAGTTGTAATGTGAAATGCAAAGCTGGCAAGGGAAGTACATCTAACCTAAGGAAACACCTGTTCAAACACCAACATATATCTAAGGCCGAGCAGTGTCCTGTGTTTGATAGTCTTAAGTTTCATAGCCCCGCAGCTAACGTCAGCACGCCTGCAGCCAGCACCGGATAAGTTAAACCCTCTGTGGACGACGAAAATGAGGCATCGACAACTTAAACATCTTCAGGTAATTAGCTAGTTGGATAAGTTGTTGTTGGAGATAACTGTTTTTGGTCTGAAACCGTAGTATAAAACTAATAGTATGTGAATTGCATACTATTTACAGGGAAATATTTGCATACGGTTTCACTTTGCTAGGTGTAATGTATTTGTTATATTACAAAAATATTAACTGAACAGTTTGAGTCATGTTGTTTACACTCGTTTCATTGACAGTTCACTGGTCGTCCTACTCTCAATCTGCCCTCGTGTCCGAGTGAGAGCCCCAGAGATTACACCCTTCACCGTGGTGCAGAAGACATCGTTACCCCGCCGGAGTCCAATTCTTAGATCTTGGGAAAGATATCAGATGTGCTTCCTCCGAGACAGACAACAGCGTTCTCACGCTACGGTGACAGACTGGAGGTTGTAGGGATGGGTTTGGGAGGGGAGATGTAATTTGTGTGGTGTGTAAAATGTTCTAATTAAATAACAATGTTGAAATTAAGAAGTTTGGACTTATTTTTTTACAACTGATATACAATTTCTGTTATAAAAGTAAAGTACTGAAAATAGATACCGTTGTTTACGGTTAACAAATACCAGGAAACGGTACCAGTTTGAATGTCAACTGTACCCAACCCGAGTCGCAAAAATAAAATGAATTATGAGCGTTTCCATGAACTGGTTTGGAATGAAAAAACTAGGCTACGCACAGCGTAATTTCATCAGAAGTTGGCAGTATAGGCTATGTTGTAATAAACATGAAAAGTATAGGTTGTGCATTGCTTGTCAAATCCTTTGACGAGCATTTCATTTTGGCATTCCTAGTAGATTGTGGATTCCCATTGCTGTTTTCCATCTAAAATAGCTGATGTTTTGTACGCTACATCAGAACTTATTTGACAAAGGTGATCTATCTCATATAGCGCATTAAGCGTTTAAAAAAAATAGGCAAAAACCACTTAAAGGGAGCGTTTTTTAAAATCTTTATTATGCCATTTCCATCAATCTTTTCAAAGGCAATACTTAAAAAAACATGTAGATGAAAACTTGCCTATGTTGTTTTTACCTATATGTATTCCCTGCATAGGCTACTCTCAAAGTTTATTTGACTATGAATGAAAGTATGAGCATTTGTTTGCTGATTGAAAGACAAACACATTGAAAGCAGAAGACAAGCATTGTCACATGTAATAGTTCAATTTTGGTTTAATAGTTTAATGTAAATAAACATGTAAACTGTCCTTTCGTCATAATAACCAACCATAATACCATAATAACGTAAGTCTTATATAGTCTGAGCCACACAGACAAATGATCAGAGGCGCATTAACAAGAGTGCTTGTATGTTAAGTTTCCATTTACAGCAACAGTTTCTGCAGTTGCCTTGTTTGTTGGCAGGTGAGTTATTCTTGCTTAGCAAACTTTATTTTAACAAATTCTAGTATACCTTTTTAAAAGAAAGCGGGCTGGGATGTAGTTTAGGCTTTGAGCTATTTAACTTTGGTGCAAAAGACAACTAGATACATTCACACCGCAGCTCAGTTACGCAGTTACAGGACCCACTGGTTCATTGAATGTATAATAATAATGGTCTGGTCCTGTGGAAATGAGATTACCCAATACTCAGTAGGCTACGTTCTTAAGTGCTATCCAGACAAAGACTGTTCTTATCCATGGGACTGACGTAATTAACGCTTGGTTGGCTACAACATAATGCTATCTGCTCTTCTAAAGTCTACATTGCACCTAAAATCAATTAATTTGGAGATGATTGTATTTGATGCTTACCATGAATTCTCTCATCGGAGGTCAGAAAAAACATTTTAAATGTAGGAAAAACCCTACACTTCGTGCAAAGCAGTGATGACAAAGAATAAAAAAATCGTATCCCTTCCAGTTTATCTCGAATGAGTTCAAATAAATTGTTTGTGGACTTAAATAGTTAGGGCGAATGAAGTTGCACTTTTAGTATGAAGCCTCAGTGTGTATGGATGCGTGGATCTCCATTTTATTTATTTATATATATATATATATATATATATATATATATATATATATATATATATATATATATATATATAACTATAAAAAATATGTATTTTTTACATAAAACTGGAATGGACTGTGTGGCAATGACACTAGTTATGAGCCTAATTTTAAACTTTATAAATATACATGGCATTTACTGTTCTCATGCATATTGCTCTGTCCATCTTCTTCAGGCGCTGGAGAGTCTGGCAAGAGTACCATTGTCAAACAAATGAAGTAAGTGTATTATTGCCTAATCGAAAGATCCTATGGACCTGGCTTGCTTTGTTTGTTACTTGGTGTTCATTCACTTGTGATGTCGCTAACGGATCGATTTGGACATCACACTTGGTAGTAATAAAGTGCCTTGCCTGGGGAACACCGTCCTTAAACCATTAATGTATGTGAATAAACAAGGCCTTTTGAGAGGTCAGTGTTTTATAAAATTGTTGTAGAAAAGCAGTGCATTGAGTTTATATTCCTGTTTCCTTAGGATCATCCATGAGGCTGGGTACTCTGAGGAGGAGTGTAAGCAGTACAAGGCTGTGGTCTACAGCAACACCATCCAGTCCATCATCGCCATCATCAGAGCCATGGGCCGCCTTAAGATCGACTTCGCTGACTCCACAAGGGCGGTGAGTAGAGGTGGTCAGACAAGCTGGGGAAATGTTAGTCTTGGTACATGTAGGTAGCATTTGTGATCAATTTATGGATGGATGGTCACTCTACGTTACCAGCTTCTGGCAGGGTGTCGCTGTAGCTGCTGTTTGCTTTGGCCAGCTACGTTGGTTCATGTTTTCTAAAAGGTTTTTAAATGTTCTCCAGCTCTTGTCCGGTTATGGGTTTGTGTCATATTGTTGATTCGGGTGACTGATGATAAAAACACAATACATGGATGAGAGGTCAAGTAAAATCCTTCAGTCATGCCTTCCTCAGGACCCAACCATCTTGGTCCTTCGTTCTAAGTAAGCTGCCCCCCCCCACCTCCCCACCCCCATGCGCCCGACACAGTTGGGGGCTCGTCCGGGATCTTTCTTCCGAAAGATAATATAACGTTAACTCAGTTTGTTTTGGTGGCTAATCGCCATGGCTAGCTTCGCTTGCAAACAATAAATAGATACATAGGGTCCCGGAAGCTGTCTCTAGCTGATGTGTATCAGAAACAAACTGAGTTAACGTTAAATTATCTCTCGGAAGAAAGATCCCGGACGAGCCCCAAACTGTATCATGGTACACTTAGCAGAGAGATAGCAAACAAAGCAGTGTCGATACATTGCCGAATAGTAGTACAGGGGAAAACGCTTAGTTGTCAAAAGGGGCATTAATATCTCTAAATCACACTCTGCTTGCTTACATGTACAAAGATTGGATTATTGACAATACCACAACCCAGCCACAGGAAGACCACAAGTTTGGGCTTGCTATCAACCCTGCTCAGTCTCAGGGTTCTGCCCAAACAATGCAGTAGTGGAGCTGTGCCACCACGTAACATTTCAAAATAGGTGCTGCGACGGGGATATTGACATTGTTTTCCCATTTAAATTCTGAAACGGATTAATTGGTTTAAACGATGCGCTGCAAGGTTTTGAGCAGTGCTGTAAGTTATGGCGAGGCTGTATGGCAGAGCCAGTGTAAGTGCTCCTGCTGAAAACACAACCCACTTAAGTTCCAGTTAAGACACATGGCTTTGAACGTTTAGGGGTATTTGAAATTATCATACAAAAAAAAAGTTGTTTCTACATTGTGCAAAGTTTCAATGACCACTAGGGCTATTCAAAAGCATGTGAAGAATAAACACACACGCACTATCCTGGATGAAGGATCACCAGAAATAAAATGATATATATATCAAAAATGTTATAATATATTTAGGAGGAAGAGCGCAAAGAATTAGTTAGGGAGGAAAGATGTTGAGGCACTGCCGGTAAAAAAAAGACCACGTATGCAATATTTGTATTTATTTCAAGTGAGAAGAAGTAATCTATTCAAATGAATAGATGAATGGTTGGCTACTTGACAAAGGACATGCCATACTGCAACACCTAAGGTTTTTGGTCAGTTTTAATCAAACCCTGGTTCCTTTTGACCGATAGTACAGTTCAAACTCTGGTGTGGACCAAACAGCCGAACTCTGGTCCACTTAAAAACGAGGGTCTTGGTCTGCTTCCAAGTGAACTCTGGTTTGGTTTGCTTTAGGTGTGAACGTGATCTGACTGAAACTATAGGAAGGGAACCAAAAAACAATGCATTGTGGGTTGAATATACACTTTTGCTGCTAACTCCAAATAATAAACCTATTCAGCCAGGTATGCGCAAACCATTCCTAGATTGAAATGATTCTCGGTCAGACGTGATGCAATCAGCCATCATACGCAGCTTTTTCCCAAACCAAAACCAAATTAAAATACCCAAGACCACGCAAAGTTGTTGTTGCTCCATTATTTTCACAACAAGTAAGGGTTGTGATTTTTCCGAAGATTCTCTGTCTAATCGATGAACTGGTTGGTCTGCCGTGACGTGTTTACATTGTTTGGTTCATTTGACAAAGTCCTGTTTGAACACAAACAGAACCATATGAAACATGCAACAAAGTAGCAACTTCACCAATTAACCGGACCAAATCTTCCAAATTCAGGTGTGAAACCGACCTCAGCCTTGAGCCCTGGGTGTTTTACAGCTGTATTGGTTAAGAACATCACCGTGGACATTTACATTGAACCAGACCAGAAGAGCATGTAATTGATCTTTGAAAGGGAAAGGGCAGGTTTCAGTGACAGTAGGAAAGTACTATACTGCTAATCATTTGTGACTATAAAGTGGTTCAAGAAACTACTTTAGAATACAAACTAAAACATCTCAGGATACTTACAATTATGTATATTTGTAAATTATGCTAGTTTTAAACTAAAGGTAGCATTTCTTTGTATTTTTATTATTACTCTCTAGCAAATCTGGGTCAAATTTCCAGTTTCACTGGCTGGGACTGTGCTGTCTTATACACCACATTGAAAATGTACATTTCCAGTGTGTCTTGCATCATACAACACACGTTTCTAATTGGTCTTAATCTTA
This sequence comes from Lota lota, assembly GCA_026745465.1. Lineage (NCBI taxonomy): Eukaryota > Metazoa > Chordata > Actinopteri > Gadiformes > Lotidae > Lota > Lota lota. The sequence continues at coordinate 97,646 of JACYXH010000820.1, forward strand.
TGTCGTTCAACACGTGTGTTGAATGTCATGTTTCCTATGAGAGTGCTGAGCAGATAATTTTGCATCTCCAGGATGATGCGCGCCAGCTGTTTGTCCTGGCAGGCTCTGCAGAGGAGGGCTTCATGACCGGGGAGCTGGCTGGGGTGATCCAGCGGCTGTGGAAGGACGGAGGTGTCCAGGCCTGCTTTGGGCGTTCCAGAGAGTATCAGCTCAACGACTCAGCTGCATAGTGAGTTCTCAGTGGTTAAACTAGCTTAAAATTACCTTGACATATCTGTAGTAAATGCTGATTGAAAGTTATTTCAATAATTGTATCAGTAAAGTCACATCTCATAACTGATATATTCTACAAATAACAAAATTCTGTCCAGCCTCTTATGTAAACTCAATAGCGACTCACTTTATTCGTTAACAACTTTAATGAAACTGTTAGCTTTCACCAAACAGACAGAACAGCAACTTCACTGCACAGCTGCAGAAACAGAGGGAAGTGTCATATCAAAATAAAAGTGCAATAGTACAAGTATAACTTAACACCTTTGTTTATGGGAATCTTACTATCAACCCTGCAAAACCTCTCTCACTCACACCATCGAGCCAGTCAAGCTACGCTTGTCACGCGAGCATTGCACAGCCAGTTAGTCGACTGAACACTGTTTACCGTCTAGTAACTGGGAGGGCCTCAATCATACACATTGTGAATTTAAACCCTTTGGACTTTTCCCATAGTGTCTTCCCATGATGCATTTGAAATGGTTAGTTGATAAGATCAGGGGTAGTAATGTCCTGGTATATAGTTTGAAATGGTTAGTTGATAATATCAGGGGTAGTAATGTCCTGGTATATAGTTTGAAATGGTTAGGTTGAGGTATTGGCAGTGTTGGGCAGTAGCGTTGCTTCAATTAGTGACGTTACTAGTTTAACTACATTTCTCAGTAGTGTGGTGGTAACGTGGCTGTTTTTTTAATGAAATAGCTTTTCAGTATCTAAGCTCTTTTATTGATCAAGTAGTGCGGCAGTGTCCACACAAGCTACATTTCCCGAGCATTTCTGAGGCTCAAACACAGCGGAGCTTTCTGCTGCAGTCTGAAATAGTTCTCCCAAACACGGACAGTAAACATATAGACATATAGGTGTTTTATGTCAATGGTAACTGAAAGAAGCACTTCCGTATGATGGTGACATCACGTAACAATCGTTGAGCTGATGCGACGACCACACACACACACACACACACACACACACACACACACACACACACACACACACACACACACACACACACACACACACACACAGTTTATGGAAAGATGGCCGATGTAACTGAACTGGGTTTTTTTTCCAGGTCTGTTTGCCTGACCGGTATATTGATCACTGAGATGGCATTGAATAAGCTAATTAAAAATAAAGTAGCTTCTGATGTAGTAAACTGTTTTTGTAGCTTAGCTTGTTACATTTATCTGGGAGGTAGCTTCTGTGTAGTGAAGCTTAATTTAATGTAGAGTAACTGGTAGCTTAGCGCACTACACTTTCGAAGTATCTTGCCCAACACTGGGTATTGGAGGTTGAAGGTGGTTCATTTAGGTGGTTTAAGAAATGATCGTAGATAAGGTAATCTCAGTAAGGACCTGAAGATAGCATTGCATCATCGGAATGGAACGGTTGTTATTGCATCCTGAATCATTGGGACACAATCATCATGAAACAGAGGGGCATCACTTAAATCAGCTTGTGGTGTGATTGGTTGTAATGGCCACTCTCCGTGGTACAGAAGAGGCGCTGCTGCCTAATGTCTTTCAGAGGCCATTATGGCAACTCATTCTCTCATATCTCTACCCCTGTCATCTCTTTCTTTCCCAAGCTATCTGAATGACCTGGACCGAATAGCCAATGCCACCTATGTGCCCACCCAGCAGGATGTGCTCCGGACCAGGGTCAAGACTACCGGCATCGTGGAGACGCACTTCACCTTTAAGGACCTGCATTTCAAGTCAGTACCTCAGAGCATTGTCGGCGTGGTTTTATTGCTCAAACTATAGACCTTGTAAGGGAGTCCTCTAATAAGATGTACTTTTTATTAATCCCAGTCAACAAATGTGGGTGCAAGAGCAGAAGGATTCAACATTCCCTGCATACCACAGAAAATATTTCTGAGCATGGTCCATGTACTGCACTTCCTATAGGAGTAGCACATGAGTGTGGTTGCTTGGAAATAAACACGGCACAAGCGTGTATTTGTATGATATTACACAAAAAGAGGCTCATTCCACTCATTACGTTTCTCATGGCAAAGTAGTGAAAGATGATGTGATCATACCTAAACCACTGATATATCAATATGACCATTATAATTAAATGACATTTTAAGTCAAGCAGTAGCTAATAGTCAAATTACGACGGCGGCAGCATATGATGTGACTCTGCTAAAGATTGTTTACCCTCTATTGTTCTTATCCATCAATGGTGACAATGGACAAATATGGCATTCATGTGTTCTGACGTCCACGTAGTATTTTGTTTCTACTCGCCAATAAACCCAATCAAATACTACAGCTACTTGATTGGGTTACTACTTGATTGGGCTACTACAGGCTACTAGTGGTGGGACGTTAGCTCAGGAGTTAAGGCGGGTGGACTGGCAACCGGCTGGCAAAAATCAGAAGGTTGCTAGTTCGAGCCCTGACTTCAACCCTAATTATGTCGAGGTGTCCAAGACACTTAACCCCAACCGCTCCCCGGGCGCTGTGATCGGCTGCCCACTGCTCCCTTGAGGGATGGGAATGCAGAGGAAAATTTTCACTATATGTATGTGACAATAAAAGTACGTTTACCTTTACCTTTTTACCTTACTACAGAGACTAATCATTTGTCAAGTTGAATTACTTATAGCCTACATATGTGAATGATACGATACACGCTTCTATTTAAGCAGGCAGTCTTGACTTTGATATTTTTCTCTTTCTGTTGACAAATGTAGAATAGTTATTGTAAATCACTTTGGATAAAAGCATCGACAGAATGGTTAAAATGTAAATATAATGCTTTCAGGTGTTACAATGACGACAGTAGAAGACAAGTCCAGTAAAACACAAAATGTGTACATATGAAAAACATTCAGCCAAGCTCACGAATCATACCTTATACTAAAACACATAATATAACTCAAAAAGGCCAACTCAAAACTATCTTAAGTAGCTATTTAGTAGTATAACCGTTACTACAAGTTGTAAATGTGTTTTTGGAGTTTAATTATGATTTAATTATGTAAATTACAGGCATATGACCAGTAAAAGTAAATCTGTTTTTTTAAATTGTCAAATGCTTGTCAAAAGCTGTCAAGAGTAGACCGCAGACTCTTGCAGCAGTGCAGTACAGTGTACCATCTAGTGGCGTCTTGGTGTCACTCTAACAAAAACCGGTCAAAGCATTCCAAATGACTTCGGCGGTCAAATGTAGTTCAGTGGTGCCGGCGCTTCTAGTTTTAACTAGGGATGCAATAAATACACACTTTTTAATTGAATACATTGTTCTACTCTCAAAAAGTAGGCCTACTTGTTTTCTTGTTTTGTAGGTGCCAAGATGCGCGAAAAGTCAGCGATAGTTTCCACCAATGTACACTTATCTAAAGTAATTTTAACCTGTGTTTATATACAGGCTATGTGCGTTAGTTTTTTACCTGCTTTTCACTGTTTTAAAGCTAGGGCTGTTGTAATGTCATGAGAGGTGTTAGGGCAGGCTAGGGTCGGGCAGGGCAGTATAACTGAGTAAACAGGTAAAAACAGAAGGTTCCTAAAGAAGATTTATTTTCAGCTTTTAACAGGTAACTCGGGTATTCTCCTCAGCCCAACGAAGTCCAAAACTGAACTCAAAACATCCCAGGGGAAAAACAGGTTCTTCAAACCCTTGATTAAGTTCCCAAAATATCTTTGATATAAAGTGTCAGTTTCCCTTAAACAGTTCCCAGAACTCAAAATCACTTTCCTGTATCAACGGGGTGGTTTCTTCGATGTTGCTTTGCCCAGCTACTTCCAGCCATGTGCTCGCTCCCTCCCTCCCTCCCTCCCTCCCTCCCTCCTCTCTGCTCCAGTGGTCTTCATTTTGTTAGGTTCAGAAGCCCTGATTATATTAGGTAGCTTAAGCACCTACACCTGTCTGAGTGGTGAGGCATTCTGGGAATTGTAGTTTGTGCTACAGTGGCCATTTTGTGATGTGGCCGCCTATCCTGGATGGGAATGTAGCACCTCTACCACATGTTCCCTTGTGATGCCATACTGTACGTAATTGTTTTTGCACATAGCACTGGTGCTACAGAGCTTGAACGTTTTGAAGCACAGGCCACAAAACTGTAGCACTAGTATAAAATGTCTGTTACCATCTCTAAAAACAACCACATGTAGTGCATTTCATCACTTAAAACAGGTATGTGACTGGCAAAGGACATGAATGTTAGATGTGACATGAATGTGTGCATAGATGGCACACAAAATCCAAACCTTAAATATAGATTTTTCTTTAGTTGCCCATAATGGTAAACTGCAGGGAAATGACAACTGTATACAAAACATCAATATAATAACAATTATTAATAATAAAATTGACAACACAAAACATCAATATAATAATATTGAATTAGGAATGTGTGTGTGAAAAGTGTATAGAAAGTGTCACAGATCAGAATGCTAAGAAATATCTCTAGCATGCCTCCTGGTTTAGGCCTCAACTTCATCCCTTCTACTCCAGCTTCTACTTCTCTGTAGCTCAGCATTAGCCCTATGTAGGATTAAGTCATTGCCCTGTAGGATCTAGCTAAGACTCCCAAGCTCTGCAAAAACATCAGCCATAAAGTGTTTGAAGGCACAAAACTCTGCACATTTCATCTTAGACTTGATCTAAAAATTAATTTCAGAGATTGCTGCAAATTACATAATTCCAAGAAACAACATGGTTAAGAAAGTTTGAACAGCCCGAAGCAAGCATTTCTTTTGAAATATATTACATTTTTAGCACTTCCTCTTATATTGGCAGAGAGAAAGGATGCAGACAGGTGGAGGAGTTCATAAAGTTTAGTTACCATGGGCTCCTTTTTTTGGACAGTCAGCATGGCCAGTTCCAATCTAAATGAATTACAGTGTAAAAGTAGGTTTGATAAAAAAAATCAATAATAATAAAGAGTTTATAAAGTCTGAATGTTTCTGTATTACAATAATCCATTAGTGATTAGGGCGACATTCATTTTATTACTGTACTGACGAGCACGACTCAACAAGAATTACAATGATGAAATTATAAATTCTTCATTTTATGTATATTAGATCACATTTAGTTTATTTCTAAATACAACAGTAATCAAATTTACCGGTGAGGCATGCAGTGGAACAGAATTACATGCTCACCGACCTCTTCTTTGAACAGGGCAAGGACACCTCTGCGATGTCCCATATTCACCTCAGCTCCGAAGCCAACTAGCTTATTTATCCATCCGGTCTCCTGTTCCAGGTGCTCAAAAGCAGTCTTGGTGGCTTGTAGCACTCCTTGAATGAGATGGTTACTTGCATTAATCAGAAGTAGCCTATAAGTAACACTTCTTACCTCATTTGCATTATTTTGATTGGCAGATGAGAGGCAGTGCAAATTCAAACAAGAGAACCGATCAAAAACAACGCTCAAAATTTGAGCACATACTGCCAAATGAATTGAACCTAGATGGCGAAAAGATGCAAAGCAACAGAAGGAATGTTATATTCTATAAGCTTTAACGTTTTTTCCCCCCAAAAATAATACATTCGGGTGTAACCCATTTGTAATCACCAACCTTTTGATTAGTAACTGAATTGAATTACAAATGTTGACTATAACTATTTTAATTATATATTTTTCCTCAGTAACTTTTAACGGATTACAATTAGCCTACATTTATTTTGTGATTTAATTTTTTTTAAATTACGTAACTCCCTTACATGTAGGCAACAAGTTACTCCCCAACCCAGATAATCGGATACTCACCTAATGCATGGCTTAAGGCGCAAGCTTGTTCGTTGGCTTGCCGTTTTAAAGGATTTGCACGTATACCATCTCACATTCTTTGTTAGAGTCATCCGTGTCCCTGTCAATCATGACCGAAAGGTAGCGGCTACTGCAAATTTCTACGCCAGGTCGAACTTCATTTCCTTGCTATTGTGGAAATCATCTCCCTACATCGGATGTTGTTATCATACAATGGAGTGATGTCCGCTCCATTCTTTTTGCAGAGCAAAATCAAAGGCTTAAACTTCGTATAGGGAAGTTCTTCTTTAGCGATACAGTACGCCACATTCATTTTCATTCTCACTTCACGGAGAGCAGCATCATCCGCTCTGGATACCTAGGTCTTCAGGGAGTGCAGCAGAGTACCAGCCCACTCAGGTTGTTGTTTGGTGATGAAGCCATCTCTGGCAAGAAGGTGACGTCGGGAAGTACTATGTTTATTTAATATTATCTATTTTTTAAATGTTGTTACCCATTACATATGGATTGTTAACTCTGATCTTTTCTGGAGCCTCTCTGCAGCAGCAACAGAACAAGAGCTGCTCGTTCGCGTCAAAGGTTAGCCAAGGGAAATCCCTTTTTCACTCGGCATAGTTCTGAGTCTTGTGTGTCCTCTTCGCGGGCCCGTTTGGGGTTTTGGTTTAATGTCAACATTGGAAAATACCGCTTCATCTTCTCGTTATCCAAGTTGGCTATCAACAAAGTATCAATCCTGTTTCCTCAGCAACGTCTATAGCTCGCTTTACTTGCTGTGGACGACATTGTTGAGGAAATAGGGATTGTTCGGTAGGAATTGTGGGATTTGGAGTTGGATGTATGGATTCTACGCAAGCGGGGACATGGTTTTTAATCATACGGTAGACTACAACTACAAAGTATAATAGTGATGCGCCATCGCTTCGCCTTACAGCTTACCTCACACAAACAAGCCGCTCTGTCTCACATACGCATGCGCGTACGTGAGACAGAGCCACTTGTTTGCAACATTGTATCGCACAAGTGCTACTACGGAAATTTCACTCATCGCACAGACCAATTTTTGTCGTAGTACGTGCAACATATGTCGCACTGTACAGCCCTGAGTGGGATGTACTGCGAAACAGAGATTTTAATGTTGTATCCATTGGGAACATAATGTAACATGGGACGTATCCGATTTGAATGCCAATGCATTCAAATCAGATTAGGCTATTAGGCTATTGGTTAGGGCAGGGGACTTGGTAATTTGCGTATTGTATCGAAACATTGACCAAATGTTAGCTCTATAGAGAGGAGTGCTGCTTTCCGATTACTTCACTTGGAAGCCCCGTCTCTTCGGCAGGTATACGCCACCAGGCACACGGGACTCATACCATCTTTAGTTCCCTGCGTCAAATCACTAAGTCAGAGCTTGAATATCTGTTGTATATCAAATATCTTTCTAACTTACATGAACTGCTATTGAGATGTTTGATTGCTTTAATACACCAACACAGTAGCACTATGCTGCTTATTCACTTTCAGTTTTGATGTTGTGACATTCTTTGTGGGGGAACTCCACCTACCCAAGCCACAACCTGTTGTCTAACAAACCTATTCTAGTCGGTTTTCTGACCACACGGTCAGAAAACCGTGTGGTCCCACTCTTAATTAGTCCAAACTAAACTCTGTATAGTTTGGACACATTTCCGTCGACTCAACTAATTAACAATAACTCTCATATAACGCTAACTAACTAAGAACCCTTAAATAATCACCACATAATAACTTTCTTAAGAAACATCCTATTAATATATATTTCACTATTAAAAACATTGGTGATCGGTATCAGATTAGCCAATCACACATAAAGATCTGTGATCAGGATCGGCCTAAAAATACCTGATCCGTGCATCCCTAGTATAAAAATATATATAGGTTCTTCAAGGTGTGTCCAACGCTGCTGATTAAAGGATCATCAATCAAAGCAAACCAGTAACATTTGACCATGAAAGGTGTCCAGGTTGTAAAACGAAAAGCAGAGACTTTAGCAAAACTTGTTTTGATCATATCTAGCATTAGCGTCGCGGTTAGCGTTAGCATCGTGGTTAGTGTTAGCATCACGGCCGGTGATGTTTTAATCCATTGATGCATAGATAGCGAATAACATGTTAGATATTGACACAAGATATTGCCGAAATTTCGAATAACCTGGGGTTTTAGCAAACCGTCCAAATCCTTTTGTTTCAAAGCATAATCCAGAATCTCTTTTTTCACATAGTTGGTGCAAATCTATACGCGTGTCCCTGTAACCCCTGGCTGTTGTTCTTCCTGTGTAGGATGTTTGATGTGGGCGGACAGCGGTCTGAGAGGAAAAAGTGGATCCACTGCTTCGAGGGCGTGACAGCCATCATCTTCTGTGTGGCGCTCAGTGACTACGACCTGGTGCTGGCCGAAGATGAGGAAATGGTATTAAAAATACAAATGAACTCCAAATGAATTCATTTATTTTAGGACTTTTGGTATGCATGTGATTCTTACTGGTCCTTGCTGTTTTTGTCAGAACCGCATGCACGAGAGCATGAAGCTTTTTGACTCCATCTGCAACAACAAATGGTTCACCGACACATCCATCATCCTCTTCCTCAACAAGAAGGATCTGTTCGAGGAGAAGATCAAGAAGAGTCCTCTGACCATCTGCTTCCCTGAATACGCAGGTGAGGTGGCCTAGAGGACCTCGCATTAGATGTGAAAGAGCTATATATCAATTATTCTAATTAGAATACTTAATAATTTAGCAGACACTTTTATCCAAAGTGGACTAAATTGTTTGGTTGGGCATCTTGCAGGGTGCCAACAGGTAGTCTCTGTGTGGACATTAAGGCTTGAACGCGATACCTTTCACTTGGGAGTCTATCCCCTAACAAGTAGACTATCCAGCCCCTAGACTTCTTATCAATTGTCAGGTTTACATTTACTCATCAATATTTAACAAGCATGTGAAACCATGTTTTCACCATGTTAACTCATATTTTCTACAGCGCAAACTGTTTGGTTGTTTGCCCTTGGTGACTCCAAGTTATGGGTCATGCTTCCAATGAGGGATAATATTCATAGTTGCACTGTTGGCGCATCTTCCATGTTCTCTTGCTATCACTTATCACTTCCTATGTGTTCAATACATACGCCTAGCCACACCCTAATGCCCTATTGTACTGGGTAATGTGTCACGCAAGCCATTAGCACACACTTACTTACACAAGCCTTTAACTGACACCTTTTTATTAAATACGATTTACTTTATTAATTCCAGATATGAAATGAGGGATATTAATAGATTTTTTATTTAAAAAATGTGCGGCTTTTTCTTGGCACAAACATGATGAGGAACAGCAAAGGTAACTAAGACGTCTTTCTTTCTAGTCTCCTAAACAATAGATCACATGTCCAAACCCATGATAGTGGCCACCCTATCATGGATTCTGAATGGTAGAAGGGCTCAATTCGCCTCATGAAACCATCCCGAGTTCTCTCTCTGCAGATGGTCTGGACTCGACCCCATTGAAAGCCTTTAACAAAAATTGTCAAATGCTAGGACCAATCAGCGCTCGGAGCGTCGCAGCCTATTAAAAAAAAGAATGGTGCTGCACAAGAAAAGTGTAGCAATCAAAAGCAACTGAAATAGACTATAGCCATGCACTTCATTTTGGTTTGTCCCTATTGGAATCGGTCTGATTAAAGTTAAGTTGTACTATGTACGATTGTTCATTTAAATTCCAAACAAAGCGTATTATTTTATAAATAGTTAAAACAATCAGTCAAACAACCAGAAATGATGACTGGTGATGCCATCTAGACCAGTAGTGGTTATGCAAAGTATGCAAATAGGTGGGTTATTGTCGGAACTACTGGAGGCTTGGATGCTCTTGGCCTTACCTGTTTTGACTGAGGGGCAGATCATATTCCTTGATTATTAATATACAAGTCATTTTCTATTAAATTCGCTGTAATGCTTGTGTCTATTGAGAACATAATTTAATACCTTTATGGGGTATTTAAAATATTTTGAAAAGGGTAATTTGACTGATAATCTCACTTTTTCAAAATGTTTCATTTTAAGTAAATTAATAGAATGCACCATTGAAATGGCTGAAAAGCATTGTGGTACTACTGCTGTTTACTGTAATCTATTTTCACACTGGATTTATGTCCACTTGAATAAGAGGTAACTGTTTACTCTTGGGTTGTTAATGTAAGCTCGCACTAGGGGTGTAGCAATACAAGAGATTGGCATTTTCAGTTTTTTTCACTAGTCTACTATTGAAGACAAATTGCGAACTCATGTTTTATTTGCTCTGGCATATGTTTTTGGCACCGCTCCTATTCAGACAGATTCACCGCAGACCTAACCGGGGTCGGGCCAATCACAACTGTTATTCTAATATGGGGCGGGTTTGATTTGAGGACTGTACGGAGGAGCGCCCATGGGGGCGCCATTGCGGTATTTTCATAAGCAACCAAGATGGCTGCCGCGAATGTGTGACACGTTTAGTTGAAATCTAAAATTAACTGGAAGGTTCCAGACTAATATCTATATTTGCAAATAGGTCTGGTGGTGTTACGCTTCTTTTTCCTAGGTTTTTGTGTCGAAAATAACATCCCCAAATTAAAAAGAATGTATCTCAACCGCCAATGTTTTTCCTGGCTCAAAATGGGCCTTTGGAGGGTGACTATGCACAACAGAAAGCAAGACCATAATTTTAAAGCACAAATAGAAAAATAATTCGACACCAATGAACGCTATCCGATACTCCCGATCCCTCCTCCCACCCTCACTTCCTCCCTTTTTCCATCTTTCACCTTGTGTCTCGCCATCTCATTTAAAAAATGCATCTTGGCCTTGATGCCGTTTTTCTACAGCCCTGGGAAAGTAAGAGAGGTCTATGAAATTACTTGTTCAACTAGCGGAACATGGGGCTTTGAATCTTGTCTAATGCCCACTGATTATATTCTGCTTACTCGCACTCACCTGTTCTGCATGTAAAAAATATTTTAGCTTCTATGCTAACTGTTCCCAGTAGGGTTCAGTTAACACGATCACCAGGAAATGTAGTTTTTTAGTAATTGCATTGCAACGGACAGTAGACCCTTTGAAAATACTTTTCCCATGAAGCATTGCTCCAATAAGGGACAGGTACTTGTCCAGGACAAGAAAAATCACTTTCCAATCGCACATTAGCGAGTTGATACATATTTATCTTCGCACACAATCGTTTTCAATAGCAATATAAGATCAAAAGTGTCGCAATGTACAGTTCTGCAACTCTTATCTTTCCACTACTTCACTTTATTGGCATCACATATTGACCCAGGTACTGCTCTAATGCTATGCTATGGCCCTATTGTACTATACAGCCACCAACTAATAATATTTATAAATTGTAATAATACATAATTTAGTCTGTAAAACTAGAGGTCATAGTTTAAAGTAAAGGTCCTACATTGAACACGATTGGTTGTTGCTGAATGGGACTTTACACATACGGCGCAATTTCCGTTTCGCCAAAAAGCCATTCAATTTAATCGCAACAAGGTCAATTTTTGATGGCTCTAGCCTGGGCATGAATCGGTAAAACCAATCACAATCAGTTATCTTCACGTAAGACGTGGCAGATGTACTTGATAGTCTATTAATGTTTCTCAACACACAGTCCTCCTGTTGCATCCATAGTGGTAAACTACTTTCATAGACCTATAATTAAATATCTGTTATTCTGTTATCTGTTATGTTATATTGATCATTCAACTCGATAGCAGTCGGCACCACAAGCTAGAGTTGGGCGATCGTCTCTATTTTCATATTGTCCAATATTGGTTATTCTAGATTGCCAACATACAATCCGATAGCCAGGAGGCGGCAGGAGGAGGACGTGGGGCAGTTAGGTCAACTGCTAGCAATACAGTTAAAGTTACGTGAATAACATCTATAAAAGTGAAATTTTTATATAAAATATAAAAGGATATTTTTAAAGCAATGTGTGCTCTATCAGAAAAATCGGTGTATCTGATTGATGCGACAATATGTCTCATTTTCCGTTTAACATTATCTTATCTTTAATATCACAATCCAAATCATATCCATAAAATGAGCTACTCTTATGAAGCGCAGAGCAAAGTTTTTGTGTGCAGGCATATGGAGAACAGAGATGCGGGGTCTCAGATCCATGGAAAAGTCAAACTGGTTTTAAAATTCACTCGTCACTCATGCAGATTAACAGGGCTAATTGGAGGACATTCTGCTCCACGAGAAACATCTCTAAATGCACAGTAGGGTGCAGAGACTAGAGATGTGATATTACTCTACAAACAGAGCGCATGTACAATACATCTGAACATAGCCCTCCGCTTTATGCATATTATTTCACCCAACATCGAGTGAAAGATATAATTAAAAAAAACATTCACAACTCAACGATATGACTTGCTATAATCCCAAATTATCCAGGCGGGAAACAGAATTGAGCAATTTACTTTTAAGACACGTTTGTCTGCAAAACACGGGACATTTTTATTGGCCCACTTTGCCAAATATGCGCATGTGCTGGAGTTTTAACTAGTTTTTGTTTTAGTTTTTTATGTATTTTCAAGCATGTTTCGCATTCTGGTGCATGCCCACATTCGGCAAAGCAGGTAATTAAAAAGATCCGGGGGTGCAGTCAAACGCGTCTTGAAAGTAATTTTTTGAAGGAGGCAGAGCACTACATTCAGAAGGAGTCTACGTGCGCTCTGTTTGTAGAGATAGTTCTGATAGTAAGTTACTTAAAATCGGCATAATATCGGCGTAGGAAAAACGAATCGTCGATCATCCCTTCAATTGCCAAATTACGATCTGATCGCAAATCGGCATGATCCTACTACAAGCCAATGTTTACTTGCACTGCGTGGACTTTGATTTATTTTGATAATATGATGGTTTGCAGTTGTATCGCAACAGTTTCATTTTGGAAAACCAACTTTCTCTAAAAGAGTGACATCCTAATTTTAGTTATTGAACAGGGAAACAACTTAATAAACTAATGTCTACAATTCATGGATGTAATAAAGAATTCGAAACCGTATCAAAACCGAATTGGACTGACCCCATAAAATTGTATTGTAAAGAATTGTATGTTTTGTTAATCGTTAGACCCCTAGTTGCCACCAGTGGTGGCAAGTCTAATAGATCTTCATCTTGGAAGGATCTTCAACCTATGTAGAATATGAACTTTCCTTCCTGCGACAAGGCCTGCTAAGAAGAGCCTCTTCTTATGGCTTTGGAGACTGCTTTAAACTAGTTTTGTTTACATCATTTTTTCTTTGTTCTAGTCCCTGGAATCCCGTATAACATTTCACCCATTAATAATATTGACAACACTGTGGCCTCCCCTTAGTACTTAGTGAAATATATGCATCCAAATCAGCGAAATGTATGAATTCAAACAGTATTTTGATCAAGCAGAAAGGTTATGTGGTTGTTTAAAATTTTTGTGTTTGGAAAAACAGTAAACTTTTTTTTAGACTACACAACTTAAAGCTTCAAGCTCAAGATTATTCTGCAACTTTACAAGTTTTTTTGTTTTTAGGTTTACAATCTGCATTTTGCATTTCTGTATGCTCAAAATACTTATGGTACTGATTTGACTCCATAGAAAGACATACCTCGCCCTCATACCACCAACATTGTAGTCCCACTGTAATATCCTGTTTTATTGCTTGCATGATGGAGGTGTGGATGGTGGTCCCAATTTATCCTAATGTGTGTGTGTGTGTGTGTGTGTGTGTGTGTGTGTGTGTGTGTGTGTACGCGCTCATGCTCTCTGAAGGCTCAAACACGTACGAGGAGGCGGCCGCCTACATCCAATGTCAGTTTGAGGACCTGAATAAGAGGAAGGACACCAAGGAGATCTACACCCACTTCACATGCGCCACTGACACCAAAAACGTGCAGTTTGTGTTTGACGCAGTAACCGACGTCATCATCAAGAACAACCTGAAGGACTGCGGTCTTTTCTGAGGTAAGGCCATTCTGAACTGGTTAACAATAAAGTTTTTGTGTCCCTTCAAATGATCCATCTACCAATATCTAGATCACGTCACAATCCTCAACTGTAATCAGTCAGCGTTTATAAAACCCTCTTTTTAGGGGCACCTGATTTACCAACAGGTGTGAGTGTAATTAGCCATTACAAGCCATTTCTAAATCTGCCCTGCCCTGTGACAGGGACATCACAAGTGGGAGTGTCCACCCAGATGTACGATAAATAGTCTACCAGCCTACCCAGTGGACTGTACCAACTGCTAATCTATCCATTATACATTTAGTTGGACACTCCCACTTTTGATGTCAGAGGGCAGGACAGATTTTAAAATGGCTCTTAATGGCTATTCACATTCTCACCTAGTGGTAAAATAGGGGCCCTTGAAAGGTATAATACTTGATCTATGTTCAGTGCTGTACTGGCCGTCGGGCATACCGGGACAAATCCCGGTCCACCGTTAAAAAGGAAAAAGATCCTAACAGTTTCACTGGCCCTGTCGGTCTCTTTACTGGCCCTCTCTGTGTGCCTGTCATTCGGGGTGCGAATTAGAGCGTGCCGCGTGTTCCAGTACACTGCACGCTAACATTCTAGACCAGGGGTCGGCAACCTTAAACACTCAAAGAGCCATTTGGACCCGCTTCCCACAGAAAAGAAAACACCGGGAGCCACAAAACCCTTTTGACATAAAAAATGAAGACATCACTGCATATATAGTTTTTTACCTTTATGCTATGTATAAAAAACTATAGTGTGTTGCATTTATGAAATCAATGAACTCCTACAGAGAAAACAAAATTTTATTTCTGCATGCAACAAAAACATTTTGAACTCCGAAAAAAAAGACGCTGCCTTGAAGGTTACTTTCAAATAAAATAATTTATATTTGAGTCCTCCTCGTATTTATGAAATAAAAAGCCGAACTTAAATTTCCACCTGCAACAAACCAAAAATGCTGTCTGCTTCTGTGTGCTGTCATCCTTTTATCGCATGTATTGGAGCGTGCAGTCAGCTGTCAACCTGAATAAAAAAAAGGACTACTTCACTGAACAATGTAAAATATATATTTGCAAAATAATAGCCAATTAAAATATATATTTTACTTTGTTAATGAGATTTTTGCTCCTGAACCTCAGCGCACAGTGTCTGCACATCGGGGCTCTAAGACGTCACCTTCATCTTCACACAGGATTGTAAACTGTCGTCTGTGAGGCGTGAGCGATGTTTGTTTTTAATAAAGTTCATGTTGGAGAAGACCTGCTCATGTACGTATGTGGATCCGAAGATCGACAGGACTCCAAATGCATACGTTTTCATGTTCATGTAAGTGTTGAGGATGGCATTCCATGTTTCTAACACAAGTTTGTCTGGTTTTCAAAATCACACCATTTGTGATTGAGTAAGAATGGCCTTCTGACGGGCAACATCTTCAAGATCAGCTTTCAAGCATTTGAACTTGGACACCCATATATCTTTGTCGGCTATGTCGACCAGTTCCAGCTCAAGATCGGGTTGACTTACAGCTGCAAATGGAGTCATATTCAATAGGGATGGATCGGTGGTCAGGGGAGTGACAGGGAAGGATAATGTTTTTTTACCTCCCTGAACTCTCAGAATCGTTTCCTAAACTATGTTTGCATTGCGGTGATTGCAGACTGCAAAACCCCCGAATTTATCACATTGTGAGCTTGTTTGAACTCTTTCAAAGAGGGGGAGTAAGACAGTGTACCTTTCTTGCAAACACTGTCAACTTGCGCTCGAATGCCAAAACCACCTGAAGAGTTGTATTCAGCTTGTTCAGGTGCGCTGTCATATCTACCATGAAGTGTAGCTTTTCCAGCCACTCTGGCTGTTCCAGCTCAGGAAAGGTGAGCCCTTTGCTGCCCAGGAAAGTTTTCACCTCTTCCAGACATGCGGCAAAGGGTTTCAGCACCTCCCCTCTGGACAGCCACCAGACTTTGTTGCGCAGCAGGAGATCAGAATGCGTGCTTTCCACCTTGTCCAGTAACAAATGGAACTGACGGTGATTTAAACCTTTTGCCATTATTTTATTGACAATCTGAATGACAACATTCATTACTTCTGTGCATTCTGGAGGAAATGTTTGAGCGCACAATGCCTCTTGGTGCAGGATGCAGTGTCCTAAAACATTAGCGTCCTACCCAGCGACTTCTGCAGTAAAGCCACAAAGCCCTTATGCGCTCCTGACATACTCTGTGCCCCATCAGTAGCCACTGACACCAGGTGGGTGGTGTTTATGTCTTTGGCTCTTAAACAATCCAAGACCGCCTTACAGATATCCTCCCCCTGTGTTTGGCCTTTTAGTGGTATCAACTCAAACATTTCTTCCTGTGGCCCAGCAGAGTTCACATATCGGCAGAACAGCGCTTTTTGTTCAATATCGCTTTTGTCTTTGGACTCATCATAGGCGATTGAGTACGCCACAGCTGAATTAACGTCTTTGATTTGCTGTCTGGTGATGTTTTCTGCCATGTTTATGGTTCTGTCTTTGACAGTCTTTGCAGAGAGAGGCATATCTCAGATTTTCTGCACAATTTCACTCTTGTTTTTAAAGTCCGTGAATAGATGTTCTGAAATCTTCATGAATGCTTATTTTATATATTCTCCATCTGTGAACGGCTTCCCGTGCCTGACTATTTCCTGAGCAACCACAAAACTAGCATATGTAGTTGAATTTGCAGACTTCATCCACTTCTTGAAATGATTTTTGCTCAGATCAACCTTCCGCATCAGTTCCGAAACTGCTTTTTTTCTCTCATCTCCATCCGGATACTTTTCAGCAAAGGCTGTGTGTTTATTCTGGAAATGTATTTTTGTTGTTTGACAATTTCTCACCACATATTAAGCATACTGGTAAACCAGTTTTGTCAGCAGTGAAAGCAAATGAATCTGCCCATGTAGCATTAAACGTTCTGTTTTCTTCAGAAACTTTTCTTTTCATGGAGTTATCCATGGTTGGCCTACTGGGGGTCAAAAAGCTAAAAGAAAACGCGGGCCGACGGGTGTTGCACATCGGCGGTTGTGACGCATATTTTGAGCGACAAATTTTTTTACACGTTTTATTTTAATGTTAGAAGATCACCATAATAATTTTTCTTTCTTTTTACTAACGAAAATTAAAATTTAAAACTCTATTTAGTTTTCAAAGCCACAAGGATACTACAGTATTTTCCAAAGCCACAGGGAGCCGCAGCAGAGGGATGAAAGAGCCACATGCAGCTCCGGAGCTGCGGGTTGCCGACCCCTGTTCTAGACTAATGGACTAGCCATGGACAAGAACATTTAAAAAAGTAAAGGCGGGGCCCCAACTATAACTGACTGTTGTATACAAACCCACCCAACCCACCGGGCTGGTCCCAGTGGGTAAGTCCAGGGTGGAATTTATTTCCCAGTACACCCCTGCCTATGTTAGATATTTTGGGTTGTGTACTTCTCAAATGTTTCCCACAACCTGGAGAATTCCGTAATTTTAACTGCATTTCATGTGGTTGCCTGTCAATGGTGTCATATCCCCTTTATCCCCTAACTTCCAGGGAAACGGTAATCAAGTAAAGACCTAATTTATTTATTTCAATATCGATGTAGAATAATGTTATAATTGTACAACAACATTCAACATGCTCATGAAGTTATTGTTATGATTGTTTTGACCACTGATAACAGCGCTAGGCTAACCCACCATTGAATTTACCAAATGTTATCTACAGCTGTATGGGTAGTCGACTCATCTGATTGTAAGTTTGCAAGTTAACATTACATATTTTAACAGGCAATGGTGGTGAAAAAAACAACTCGGAACATCCCAAGATGCTTTGCGACTTCATCAAACTACATTTTTTGTTATTGTTCCGATTGGGAGACTTCAATCAAGACTTCCGATTTCAATGGCAGAAATTACGTATCATACCTTTTAGTAGTAACTTGACTTGACTGCAACCTGTCTTTTTGTGTTTGTTCAGACAGTGCTGTGGCCAGCCTGCAGTGACTTGTTTTTCAAGGGGAGTCTGTGACCAGAGGGACCTCTACATGGACACTGTTGAGAATGTCACTGTTAACCTCTTATTAACTTATGATGCTATCTAAAAGGTTTTAAAGATGGTGTGTAGAGAGAGAAAAAAAACATTTGTGTATAATATTTGTACAACTGTCTATGGCTGGGGTTTTTCACTGTTTTTAAAATGTGTTTTACTTCTCATTTTTTATTTTAAGGAAAAAGGGTTTTTTGCATTTATTTCTTAATGCTTTTTGAAAGGATCAAACTTCATCATTGATTTCTCTTTGTAGGAACCTGTGCCTTGCATGCCTTTGTTGCTGTGTTTTTATTTCCTTTGCCTTGAGTTAGCTGTTAGATCGTATAGACGTTACCATGGAAACATTTTAAACCCCCACCCCAGTCATGATGATGATCTTGTTTCCACAAGCATGCATCACAGATAATATTTTGTTTAGCTAGCAAGCAAGACCAAGTCACCCTCTAAAGACCAATTTACTCTGAGCCTGGAAGACTGTGAGCATGGTGTTGGCCATTTTGTTTGTGTGTGTGCCTCCCTCCCTCCAAAGTTCTTGTTGACGTGTGTCTGAGCGTGTACGTCTTTGCATAAACCGTGTATACAAAATAGAAATCAAAGGGACCTATTTTCCTCCCATACATCGTCAAAATTTGTGATTTATTTTTATTTTTTATGAGACCAAAAATGCTACTCTGATTAACATGTGCATGTTATTGATTGTTGCTATCAAGGCAAACATTCCTATTCCAAAAACACTGAGAAGCTTTGACACAAGGATGCATCAAACGACTCTGTAGCAGCAAGGGGGTTAGTCCATTGCTACCATGGATAGTGCTATTATATCCTAAAACTCCCTAATCACGTGCACTTTGGATAGATTAGGATCTGTACTGGATTCAAGTTACAAACCCCAAGCCCCAAATCTTCTGTTTCCATTGGATGGGGACTGGCAATTTCCATGAAAAAAATTCTTTTTTGCTAATAAAAGCGTTGCTATGGTGAGCCATGGCAACCCTTCCTACCGATGATTGTTTGGCTGTTTTTTGTGTGCCTTTTTAATGTGGTGTTTTATTTGTTTAAGATGGAAAACATGAGTTTAGTGCCTTCATGATGTGTCTGGTACATACCAGTTTTTAGATATTTTGACGGTTTATAGTACAACAGTAGGCCTATTGCTTACCAGATATATTTTTGTGTTGCTGACCATGGCAAGTGGCCCATATAAGCTGGGACTGCGGCACATGCCGATGCGCTTTGAAAGATACGAATTTTTTTTTAAATTAACAAACATTATTTGTGTAAAACGATTACATGAGTTTTTTCCCAATTGTTTCGTTTCAAACAAAAATGACCACAGTTGTACAGCTGGTTTTTTATGAGTCTACTCTGAAATGCTGCCCAGTGTTCAGCCTATCATGCATATGTACTAAGTCATCTGCTTTGAAGGTGAGGGGGTTACACGCCGAATGTGTGTTGGGAGAATTCACCTCAGCTTTTAATTCACAGGGATAAATAGCGGATGATCACTTTTCTGTGTTGGGAGGGGTCTTATCAGCCTGCCTTAAAAAGTTACCGCTTGCCACTAGTTGCTGATTTCTTAAAGGTGAAATGTGTAGAATTTGGTGGCATCTAGCAGAATGGACAGAAGTTGAATATAATATCCCTAAGTATATTTTTATTAGTGGGATTCCATGAAAATAAAAATCATGTTTTCGTTACCGTAGAATGAGCCCTTTATATCTACATAGGGAGCGGGTCCTCTTCCATGGAGCTTATACAGTAGCCCAGAACGGACAAACAGCTCTGGAGAGGATACGTTTTAAATTGTAATCATATTTGCTATTTTACTTGTAAGCCATGACCTATAGTTTTACAGAATAAATTACTAAAGACAATTTATATATCTATGAAGGATTTATTGTCTACTGGATGCTTTTGTAGACCATGAGACGTCATTTGAGGGAGGGGGGTATTCAGCTTGTTTCAATCTGCAACATTACTGCTGCCACTAAGTCCTACACACGGTACATTTTAAGATCTAGGAATGAAATATTCCTTTTATGATTAGCGACGATAATAAATATGGACGTTTTTACGTAATGGCTTGTGTTGTGTAAACAAAAATGGTTTACCTCCATCTAGTGGTTAAAACTACACATTGCATTACTATTTTTTGAAACAAGTCGTAATGGCCTTTTGCCATTATACAATACTGACCTGCTTTGACTAGCTTTGACTCGGAGCGGCTGGGATTTGCATCTAAATTACAACAGGGCTTCCCGCTTGAAGATGTGTCTTTAACTGATGCGCTTGAACAACACACACAATTGTACCCTATTTAGTTATATATTATAGCCTACCATTAAATGTTATTGATTCGTTTAAGAGGCATTTAATACATTTGGTTTGTTTCAGAAAGAATGAACACACAATTATATCCGCGGTGATGATTCCAATCAATATTCACTCTTTTTGCTTCCTAATCCCAGTAGCTCATTGATAGCTGATGTATTTCAAATTAGTCTTGTTTACACATTGGACAATGTTTCACACATTTCTCCGAGTGCTACACAATGTCCTTCATAATGTCCAGCCTTGAGACCAAGACTCATCTAAAATAAATGTCCTATTTCAACGAGCTATTCTTTTTTGCATGCAAATATCGTCAAACTAAAATCACCATGGTGCGCTTCGATCTTAACCTTCATTACCCTTTTTTATCTGAATTACTGGAAACTCGAGCCAGACTCTGTGCAAGGCGATGCCTTTCAGACACAAGAACGCACAGTTAATGTATTTTTATAGGTCTATATTCCTACAATTTCAGAGACGAGTGCTCCCTCCAAGCAACAACCCGCTTGGAGGCGGGTCGGCCGCGCTTTGGCCCGACTTCGGGGATGGTCAATCTCAGGCGGGGCTCTGCGCTTTAAACTGGTAACGGAAACGCAAATCCGCGTGGCATGGTTACTTGGTGCGGCCAAAAGTGCTAATGGAAAACAGCGATAAGATTGAGCCCCTCCTAGTTAGTAGGCTGACCAGCTAGCTCATTAGCTGGCTTAGCTTTAATAACTGTCTGCCTGCCTACCTGTCTGTCAGATGGGCCAAAATACATTGAAGTGAATCTAGATAGCAAATAGAAATGCTAAACATGTTATTTGTATTTGAAAATACATAAATTAAGCTGCTATCTTGCTCACTGAGGGGATCAAACATGAGCTGTCGTAACCAACATCTCAGCTGCAGGTCATGGTATGTATTCATGTTTGTTAAGGATTTGTTAACCCAGTTTGATGCTGAACTCATGCCAACAACATGTTTGACTTTTTATCCCCAATTTTGTAGTGAAGAAATTTTATTAAAAATGTATAAATAAATGAATAAAATTAAGTCAAAATTGAAAGCAAGCATAACTGCATAATTATAGCTAGCGTGTAATCTCGGATCCAGCAGTCCTATGTTATAACAGAACTTCTGGGGGGAGATGGCCAGAGCCGGAAACCAGAAACCAAATGGGGCGGAATTACAACTCAGTTCCTGCTTCTACTGAAGAGAAGCTTTAAAAGGGGGATTTCAAGTGGTCAGTCTAAACGGTGTTGATTTGAATAATTTAGAGACACGTTTGTCTTAGCTGTTAATAGCCAATTACACTGAACACAAAATGAACAAATATGAAGTGAAGAAAGTGTAATGGCCCTTTCACCCAGGTTTGTGGTCGTGTGCCGTCAGACTATATATGAATCTAAAATCTGATTTGTGAGACTAGCTATTGGGCCACTGCTCTCTCAAGTTCACTTAGCTACTTAGTGAAACCAATTAACCAGCTAGCTAGAATTAACACCCCAACAGTGGCGACCAGTGATAAGCACAATCAAAAGCCCACTGGCACATGCAAGTCATCACATGCATCAAGTCATTTGACGCATACCCACTTGAACGGTCAAAACAACAAAATATTGTTGCTGCTTACAACAAAAAATATAAGCATAATATAAATAAAATATTCTTATTTCATTGTCAGACACTAATAAAGTAATTTAAGTATGTTGAAGACAAAAATACTATAGCCAAATGTATCTGTATACAAATTATATAATTTTTTAATCTGATCAAATACACATTACATATCACCCAAAAGTAATTCAAATTAAAATATGTATAATTTAAATAATGCCGATCTCTGCTGTCGGTCTGCCTGCTTCTCTTTCTCTGTGGCTCGTGTTTCAATTCATTCGTGTTCATTCATTCGTGTTTTCTTCATTTCAAGCAACTTTGTTGCAGCAGATCTTTAGTCTTTTGGCAGGTGGAGGTAAGGGAGCTGCCCCCTGCAGGATGTTCTTATAAACAAAGATTGGTACAATCCGGCCAGTGTTTTTTATTTGTAGAATATATAGGATTTATTGAAAACATTATCTAAATAATTATCGATCAGCATTGACTACATTTATGTCCAGGAAATGTTAAGCTACGAGCAACATTAAATATTACATATTGCAACTTTAATGTTCTCTCCTTGCAGATAAAATACACATTCCATGCTGTAATGCATTCAACTCTTTTGACACATTTAGGGTATGTCTTCCATTAGTTGGCTTCTTGTGCTATTATTGATTCAAGTTTGTGTCCTTTTGTTAAATTGCTATCCTCTCACGTCACTCCATTTAGAGCTCTATATTTGTATATATCACTTCATATGTAGTATACAAACGGAAGGATCAGTCGAAGTAGTTGTTTAACTATAATGAGAAAAACATGTCAGGCCGACAGTATCTGCATCTGATAATTGTATGTGTCTGTGAGTGAAAGAAAATGAATTATTCCAAACTAATGTTAACAAATACTTTTAACTGTTTTTCTCTAGTCTAATACTGTAACATGTCAACAAATGTTTAACGATAGCAGTTGTGATGTAATGCTTTTACTCAATAGGCACTAATTAGAATATTTGAATATTTCACAATTCATAATTAATCTGGAAAGTAAACAAGTTTTTGAGTTACACATTAATACATTTTAATTATAAATATAGTTTGAATGTAAATAAAGTGACATTCAAAAACTGAGTGTATAGAAAGCATCATAAATAGAGCTTCTTTATTGAAAAAATAAATCCAGTGAAGGATCCCCCCAGACTCCATACAGAGATCCAGGCTAAGCAATGAATGTCTTCAAATCCTAGAAATACCCCTATGAAGTGTACCACACACAAGATGAGTTGTCTGTTATTTGAACATATTAACTCCTGCACTGCTCGTTGGACCAAGATGGCAGCAGGTACAGTAGCCAGTAGTCATCTACAAATTAGTTCAGAAGATCCAATCCACTTAATTGGAGACAAAGGAGTGCTTCTGCAGAATAATGTACCGGTAGACAATGGGAATGGTGTGGAAACCAAATGGCTAGAGTCAGACGATTACTTACGGAGTAATGGATATATTTTCAGCAGA
Source organism: Lota lota (assembly GCA_026745465.1). Lineage (NCBI taxonomy): Eukaryota > Metazoa > Chordata > Actinopteri > Gadiformes > Lotidae > Lota > Lota lota. The sequence goes on from JACYXH010000820.1 coordinate 121,178, forward strand.
CCTCCATTGAAGTCCATCCATTGTCATCTTGCTAGACAGCAGTACTCGGGATGTAGGCCTACATTGTATGTTTACAGTGATATACAATGTTCAACGAGATCTGCAGATTCAGGCTTGTTGGTGCATAAACCTGCCTAGTACAGAGGTTCTCTATACCAGTTGAAAGAGGCGTGAAGGAATGAATATAGCTGAAGAGCAAAGTGATTAGCCTACTTCATTTAAATGTAACACTTAAACTCTGTAAACATCCTTACTTTACCAACCACAGGCATCTTTAGTGGTAATAGTTGCCTACGGTATTCGGTTATTTGGCATTTGTATTTACTAACAGACTGAATGACTGATTAAACTACTCACACACAATAATACTCTCTCTCTCTCTCTCTCTCTCTCTCTCTCTCTCTCTCTCTCACACACACACACACACACACACACACACACACACACACACACACACACACACACACACACACACAATACTGGAAGCAAGTAGTAGAAATGATTGCTTTCAGAATGTCATTCTCTCCCTATTTACTAGGGCAGCTGTTGACCTTACTGTTAAATATTGAATTAAAGTTTTGATTGAATATTGAATTTAGGCTATGTCATCTCATCATAGACATTCTGGTGGTGAGTAGGTCGATGGCTCATCGTTTAGGGTAGGTTTAGATCTGAGGTGGTGCGCCCTTTCAGTTCACAATAAGTCTATATTAGTGTTACGGTCCTATGATTTTGCATGCATCATAGGTCTTATTGTCCACAATCATGTGCAGTAGGCTAAATGAAGCAGGAAGCCATTGCACGAGGTAGGGATCTTTAGATACTGTGGATGTTATATGATATATGGAAAGGCAATTTATTTTGAAATTCTCTTTACAACGCGACAGCAATCAATAAAAATATACTTTTTATTTGTTATTTATTCCGGTATCTGTGGCTGTCACAGGCTTGTAATAATCTCGTCCAATCAATTCATTCGGCCCGAATGAAATGATTGGATGGCTTACCTGTCTGTCTGTCTACCTACACAGCTAGCTACCTGCGCGCACTCTGCCCGTGCACTCATTGCGCATGACCGGAGTCTTCACAAGGCTAGGCGGACTTATTGCTAAAGCTAGCAAGCTAGTCACCTGTTCTGGGGGAATGGCTCTGGAGGGAGCGAGGTTGGGTACTTTAGAAATCTAGCTTTACTCTGGCTGGTTTCTCTAAATTGCCTTTACCACCTTAAGGCTGTTATTCGCTTATAGAATAAGAAACATTAACGCACGCACACAAACACGCACGCGTACGTTTGTGTGACCAGTAGTATCAGAGTCGCGCGCCTTGCATTGGAAGTGGGAGTGACCCTCTTGTTCTCCTCTCCTTTTCTCCTCTTCTTCTTCTCTCCGAATCCGAACCATTCATCGCTCCCATTTCTCCAGACTTCACATCCGGGTCATTCGCTAGTCTATGTCTCTCTGTCTATGTGACAGTGTCATTTTTCCTTAGCGTACAGTAGAACCAGTTCCCGACTGCGTCTCTTGCTAAACGGCTACATTCCGCGGTGATGGGGCAGCCGTCGCTTTGAGCTCATCTCGTCTCCTCCACGACCCGTGTCGCAAAGGCGGAATGAGACGATAGACTTTCGGATGGCCAGTGTGTGGTGATTGCTCGCCAACAATGTCGAAGAGCCTGAAAAAGAAAAACCACTGGACCAATAAAGTCCACGAAGCTGTTCTAACGAGGAGCAAAGAAGGGGAGCTGGGATTCGAGCTTAAGGGGGGCGCGGAGAACGGGCAGTTCCCCCACTTCGGAGAGGTGAAGCAAGGAAACAAGGCGTCGGTGCAGAACGGTAAACTAACCCAGGATGAGCTGCTCCTGGAAGTCAACGACATGCCCGTGGCGGGGCTCACTACCCGGGACGTACTAGCCGTGATCAAGCATTGCAAAGATCCAGTACGTTTGAAATGCGTGAAACAAGGTGAGCGTATGACACCATGAATCTCACAGCATAGCTAGGCTGTGTGTGTGTGTGTGTGTGTGTGTGTGTGTGTGTGTGTGTGTGTGTGTGTGTGTGTGTGTGTGTGTGTGTGTGTGTGTTCGGTGGTGAGATGTTTTTTTGCGCGCGTGATTTTAACTGCGATGACATCTGTGAAGCGCTGAATTCCAGTGTTTGTTGTTGAGTACACAACAGGCAGGCCCGTAGGTCGTACTGCGAGCCGTGTGTGTTGGGGGGGGGGGGGGGGGGGGGGGGGGGGGGGGAGTAAATAAGGAGAGTCATTTCGAACCGATGCTGAGATGAATCTGTCAGATATCGGTCGTTCGTTTATCGCAACAGAAGATATTATGTGTTTTATGTTTTTGTCGTGATTTGATCGTTTTCAAGCGTCTATCTTGCTGCAAGAGGAGAGCTATAATGGGGCCTCCATGGTTTAGAGAAGGTGGGAAATGTGAACCCACAGGTAGCCTGCCCATTTCTGAACACCCTCCATAATCACACACACACACACACACACACACACACACACACACACACACACACACACACACACACACACACACACACACACACACACACACACACACACACACACACGATGCATACCTAACCTACTTAAAGCCTAGAGTTAAGCAAATATTTAGCATCACCTGTTAGCATCACATCACACTCATTTGAGCTAAACTGTATAACCTCTTCAACCAGGTCATGTGATTCACTATGATCTCGTTTCTTTCCATGGGGAAGAAGCTTATCTCTGTGACTTCAGATTCCCAGTGTTTTTTCTATGGAACATTGGCCTGCTTTGTGCTGGAAGGCCAGAGTTTTAGCTTATCTAAGTTAAGCGCTATACTTCTGTCTGCTCATCAGTCGAGTTTAGTGTTCCGAGTACAAACACTTCGATGCTTCTTATGTAAACGCCGGGCAGTGGCTCTGGAGGTAGAACAGAGACATGTTGTCTAGTAGTGGTACAGTGTTGGTCTCCCAGTCAAAAGAAACTGGTTTTGCTCCCCAATGTCTCCATTCTAGTATATGTATTCCTCAGTCGGATGCTGCTAGGTCCTCTTTGCTTTAAAGGAAAACCAAATCCCCTGACCCCTCCTTTAAAAATGCCTTCAGGTTTCTTTTTCCATTCTAGGGCTGCAGGGCTGCTCCCTTCAATTCAGTTTCAATAAGTGGAGGACAGGTGTGACGCATCTATGCTTAATCAGCAGGCGACTGGGTGTTCATGTCAACCATTAAGAAGATATGCCAGCAATAGCAGGTGTTTAAAACCTAGAAGGGGAGACATCTAATGCAAACCCATCTACAAGTGGTGGTGGTTTGGTTCTCTTGTAATGACACATGTATATGAATGAACTGGAGGTCACATTGAATAACAGCTTCTGCTAAATTACAAATATCCATTCCAGATCTAATAGTAAATGACATGTAGTAAGTAACATAATCTATTTCTCATGCAGACCAGGGGGGCTGCTGGTGGAGTCGAAGGTGACCCTGCGTAGTTGACACCGTGGACGGCATACAAACGGGTCCCTTTCAGCTCGAATCCCAGCCCCCTTCTTTGCTCCTCATTAGAACAGCTTTGTGGACTTTATTGGTCCAGTGGTTTTTCTTTTTTAGGCTCTTAGACATTGTTGGCGAGCATTCACCACACCGAAAGTCTATCGTCTCATTCCACCTAGTGGTGTCTGAGTTTGTTTGTTCGCAGTTAGCCAATCACACGTTTACTGATTCCCGCCCCCAGCAACATGATTTGTTGAAACAAAAATTAAGCACAAGAAAGTTAACATAGAATTGAGTTAATATGTTATCAGAATTTAGAGTGTTAATCTGAAGTCTAAATTTTGTTTCTCTTACATGACACCATCATGTATGTTTCTGTTAAGTCGCCTGTCCAATGAAAGTAATTCCTAACTGCCATTGCCAAAAATAATCCTCCCGTCACCATGGCATTATAAATTTGACAGATTGTGGCTCAAAATAGCATTGAAAGCAGACTACTTATTCAAAGATGCTTTTTATAAGGTGACATTAAGAACCATACTGCAAAGCTGATGTAAGCCTACCGACCACTAAGCATTTAGCTTGTCAGCATCGTCTTCCCGACAAATTAAAACGGATATGGCTGTCGCTTTGCGTGAAGGAAAGGTGTGAGAGAAGAGAGAAACCGAATGCATGGTATACGTTTTATGTCTGTTGTCCGTGTGGGCTTGTGTGTGTGCGTGCGTGTGTGTGCATGTGACTGATTACAAAATAGCGAAGATGAGAAGTTAGTGTATATTCTTGGCTGGAAAGAGAACATTACATTATCTTAATATCTGTGTTCTATTCATCGTAATATTTCTCTTATGACGCCACAATAACTATCTGTCTAAATATGTGGAGGTTGTGGTTTGTTGTATGATGTCATTATATATAATTATGAGGGACATGAATTTCTAGTGGCTAGGGTGTTTGGCTCCCACCTGGAAGCTTCTGGGTTTGAACCCCAATGTCCGCAGTCTGCCTGTAGGTATCCCTGAGAAAGAAGCCTAACCCCCTAACTGCTTTGAACTGCTAAGAACTGCTAAGTGACAAAATAGTGACTAGATATAAACGTGAAATAAACATGGAGACATATGTAATTCCATTTAGATTATTATGCCACAGCCACCAGGTAATGTTCTAGACTACATGCATTCTGGTTAGCAGTCTCTGCCAGTCGATTTTGTATGCATGATTTGTTCTGAATAAATATAAACTGCTCAAAAAAAATAAAGGGAACACTAAAATAACACATCCTAGATCTGAATGAATGAAATAATCTTATTAAAAACATTTTTCTTTACATAGTTGAATGTGCTGACAACAAAATCACACAAAAATTATCAATGGAAATCAAATGTATCAACCCATGGAGGTCTGGATTTGGAGTCACACTCAAAATTAAAGTGGAAAACCACACTACAGGCTGATCCAACTTTGATGTAATGTCCTTAAAACAAGTCAAAATGAGGCTCAGTAGTGTGTGTGGCCTCCACGTGCCTGTATGACCTCCCTACAACGCCTGGGCATGCTCCTGATGAGGTGGCGGATGGTCTCCTGAGGGATCTCCTCCCAGACCTGGACTAAAGCATCCGCCAACTCCTGGACAGTCTGTGGTGCAACGTGGCGTTGGTGGATGGAGCGAGACATGATGTCCCAGATGTGCTCAATTGGATTCAGGTCTGGGGAACGGGCGGGCCAGTCCATAGCATCAATGTCTTCCTCTTGCAGGAACTGCTGACACACTCCAGCCACATGAGGTCTAGCATTGTCTTGCATTAGGAGGAACCCAGGGCCAACCGCACCAGCATATGGTCTCACAAGGGGTCTGAGGATCTCATCTCGGTACCTAATGGCAGTCAGGCTACCTCTGGCGAGCACATGGAGGGCTGTGCGGCCCCCCAAAGAAATGCCACCCCACACCATGACTGACCCACCGCCAAACCGGTCATGCTGGAGGATGTTGCAGGCAGCAGAACGTTCTCCACGGCGTCTCCAGACTCTGTCACGTCTGTCACATGTGCTCAGTGTGAACCTGCTTTCATCTGTGAAGAGCACAGGGCGCCAGTGGCGAATTTGCCAATCTTGGTGTTCTCTGGCAAATGCCAAACGTCCTGCACGGTGTTGGGCTGTAAGCACAACCCCCACCTGTGGACGTTGGGCCCTCATACGACCCTCATGGAGTCTGTTTCTGACCGTTTGAGCAGACACATGCACATTTGTGGCCTGCTGGAGGTCATTTTGCAGGGCTCTGGCAGTGCTCCTCCTGCTCCTCCTTGCACAAAGGCAGAGGTAGTGGTCCTGCTGCTGGGTTGTTGCCCTCCTACGGCCTCCTCCACGTCTCCTGATGTACTGGCCTGTCTCCTGGTAGCGCCTCCATGCTCTGGACACTTCGCTGACAGACACAGTAAACCTTCTTGCCACAGCTCGCATTGATGTGCCATCCTGGATGAGCTGCACTACCTGAGCCACTTGTGTGGGTTGTAGACTCCGTCTCATGCTACCACTAGAGTGAAAGCACCGCCAGCATTCAAAGTGACCAAAACATCAGCCAGGAAGCATAGGAACTGAGAAGTGGTCTGTGGTCACCACCTGCAGAACCACTCCTTTATTGGGGGTGTCTTGCTAATTGCCTATCATTTCCACCTGTTGTCTATTCCATTTGCACAACAGCATGTGAAATTTATTGTCAATCAGTGTTGCTTCCTAAGTGGACAGTTTGATTTCACAGAAGTGTGATTGACTTGGAGTTACATTGTGTTGTTTAAGTGTTCCCTTTATTTTTTTGAGCAGTGTATATATGCACAGTAAAAAGTAAATCTGTGTCTTTTAAGATCCATCTAGTCACTTTCAGCCTAACAAAATGAATGGCTCATACTATAAACATTAACATAGTTGAAAAGAAATTGTGGGAGGCTCAGGGCTATGGATTGTAATTGTGCAAAATACATTCATTTGGCAGACATCCCTAATCTCTGTTTACTGCCTTTGTGTAGTAATGTTGACTATTAAATGTATTCAAGATACATTTTTCTTATTTAATTTATTCCTAAATGAATGAGTGAAAATGTGGATTATACATAATTATAATTATACATAATAAAAAGCAGAAGTTTTAAAGGTCTTGTAAGCTAAAGTGTATATATGTAGTATATACAGTATCTCACAAAAGTGAGTACACCCCTCACATTTCTGTAAATATTTGAGTATATCTTTTCATGTGACAACACTGAAGAAATGACACTTTGCTACAATGTAAAGTAGTGAGTGTACAGCTTGTATAACAGTGTAAATTTGCTGTCCCCTCAAAATAACTCAACACACAGCCATTAATGTCTAAACCGCTGGCAACAAAAGTGAGTACACCCCTAAGTGAAAATGTTCAAATTGGGCCCAAAGTGTCAATATTTTGTATGGCCACCATCATTTTCCAGCACTGCCTTAACCCTCTTGGGCATGGAGTTCATCAGAGCTTCACAGGTTGCCACTGGAGTCCTCTTCCACTCCTCCATGACGACATCACGGAGCTGGTGGATGTTAGAGACCTTGCACTTCTCCACCTTCCGTTTGAGGATGCCCCACAGATGCTCAATAGGGTTTAGGTCTGGAGACATGCTTGGCTAGTCCATCACCTTTACCCTCAGCTTCTTTAGCAAGGCAGTGGTCGTCTTGGAGTTGTGTTTGGGATCGTTATCATGTTGGAATACTGCCCTGCGGCCCAGTCTCCGAAGGGAGGGGATCATGCTCTGCTTCAGGATGTCACAGTACATGTTGGCATTCATGGTTCCTTCAATGAACTGTAGCTCCCCAGTGCCGGCAGCACTCATGCAGCCCCAGACCATGACACTCCCACCACCATGCTTGACTGTAGGCAAGACACACTTGTCTTTGTACTCCTCACCTGGTTGCCGCCACACACGCTTGACACCATCTGAACCAAATAAGTTTATCTTGGTCTCGTCAGACCACAGGACATGGTTCCAGTAATCCATGTCCTTAGTCTACTTGTCTTCAGCAAACTGTTTGCGGGCTTTCTTGTGCATCATCTTTAGAAGAGGCTTCTTTCTGGGACGACAGCCATGCAGACCAATTTGATGCAGTGTGCGGCGTATGGTCTGAGCACTGACAGGCTGACCCCCCACCCCTTCAACCTCTGCAGCAATGCTGGCAGCACTCATACGTCTATTTCCCAAAGACAACCTCTGGATATGGCGCTGAGCACGTGCACTCAACTTCTTTGGTCGACCATGGCGAGGCCTGTTCTGAGTGGAACCTGTCCTGTTAAACCGCTGTATGGTCTTGGTCACCATGCCGCAGCTTAGTTTCAGGGTCTTTGCAATCTTCTTATAGCCCAGGCCATCTTTATGTAGAGCAACAATTCTTTTTTTCAGATCCTCAGAGAGTTCTTTGCCATGAGGTGCCATGTTGAACTTCCAGTGACCAGTGTGAGAGCGATGACACCAAGTTTAACACACCTGCTCCCCATTCACACCTGAGACCTTGTAACACTAACGAGTCACATGACACCGGGGAGGGAAAATGGCTAATTGGGCCCAATTTGGACATTTTCACTTAGGGGTATACTCACTTTTGTTGCCAGCGGTTTAGACATTAATGGCTGTGTGTGGAGTTATTTTGAGGGGACAGCAATTTTACACTGTTATACAAGCTGTACACTCACTACTTTACATTGTAGCAAAGTGTCATTTCTTCAGTGTTGTCACATGAAAAGATATACTCAAATAGTTACAAAAATGAGAGGGATGTACTCACTTTTGTGAGATACTGTATGTATATGTAGTGTCGGAAGAGCCCAATAGCAGAGTTTTGGAACTCTGCTAGACAGACTGAGAGACTGAGAGGCTGACCTTCTTTTCTCTTGCTGCTTGGAGACTAGAAACTTGAAGGAATCCAGGCCGGCGTCTGCCTTTATTGGTACTTAAAATTGAATGCAACATTAGATCTGTCGGTTACTGATATGAAGCGTTTACTGATATGTGTTGGGTTGGCGCAGCTTTGGCGCTGGGCTGCATCGACCAAATCAAACCTCATCCACCAAATAGCCCAATATATCTGGTTCTGGGAAGTGAACTAGGTCAATGTGATCCTCCTTGCTATGTTGCCACAGCACAGGGATATCTGGTTCGACACTGGCTGCACTCCATGTCAGTTTGTAGACGCTAACCCTACGTCCATGCGAGGGTGCATACACAAGTGTACGTGCATCCATTTGCGATTTGTCGAGAACCAGAATGAGTGGTTTTGAATGTGTTATTTAAGCAATAAGCGATGAGAGGCAGTGGTTTACAGTGATTATAGCTATGGGGCGTTATTAGGCATGACGCAAACTTAAGTAAATCAGGTTCAAGAACCGGAACTATCCGTTTTATAATTAGTGTATTAGCATCAACTCTTTTCAAAAAGGAAATTGGAAAGTTGTTTTATACGAGGATCGCATCATGTTTACCACCTCTTGGTTTCGTGGTGCATTAACATGCACCACGAAACGTAAATTCATAAAAGCCCCTTTCTCTTGTTTAACATGTTCCACATGAAAGTGTGTTTGGTCCACAAAAGAGTCATAATTTTCAGTGATCAAGATCCCAAGGCTGCATCCTCCGTGTACCTGCACCAATGCCTCTGTGATGGATCACCATGGCAATATGATGTGTTTAACATTGGAGGCCATATTTCATAGGCTGGCATTAAGTCTCATATTTCCATGACTATTTATAAGGAGTATGCGTGTTTGTGTGTGTGTGTGTGCGCGCGTACTCTGGTGTCTTTCTGTAAATCTCTCTGCATGTGTTGGGTAAATGTAGATATTATTAATATACAGACCAGTGTGCATTAAGTTAGTCTTAATCTCTCTTTCTGTAGTGTGTTCAACATCTCTGCTCCTAGAGCATTGTCTCTGTTTAGTAGGATATAAAGGGTTTTAGTTGTTCTTCTTCGTTGACCTTGAGCTTTGCATCGCCATCTCTAGGAACCCCCCTCAGCCAAGGGTACATACTGGTTACGGTCATGGATTGCCATGGAAACAGTTAAGTTTTTCCAAAACGAGCCTATCACCTGCTGTCTGGGACACCCTGTGGGTGTGTCTCCTGATTGCTGGGACCCTGGGTTCTGAAGAGTGGACATCCTCTGTTCTTCAGTCTCGTATTTAGTCTCTGTTTGCTGCTCCTCAGCAGTCTCCATGACCGGCTTTCGAATCTAGTGATCTGCTAACTGGACAGGCTGTGTGTGTCGATCTGTTCTCTCCCCATTAGAACTGCCTTCCAACCCCATCTCTCACTCTCCTCCCTCATACTTGGTTATCAATGTGTCTGTAGTCATCAAAATGGAAGTGGGTCAGACCTTCGACTTTTCATATCCTCGTTCCAAGGCATTCTAAGTAGATGCTTCGAATGTGCGGATAGTAAGAGGTAAGGACGTCTATGGATGGATATACATTTCCATACAATCTTTCATATATTGCATTGTCAAATAATTTATAAAAACCTATATTTCTTCTCCTTATCATTGATGTTGTGTTACTGACGTTCACAGCTCACATGTAAGAGATCGGAAATTCAGTTTCGGTAGTAGTAGTAACTAGAGCCGACCGGATGCTAGCCGACAATGCTTCGCATCCCCTCCTACTGTAGACTTTTCATGGCAACTCCGACCTGTGGTGGAAGCTGATTGGTCCACGGTGATTAATACTCTCCTGCTATGCTCAAAGACAAACAGGCATCAGAATGCGGCAGGGAAGTTATTTTGGTGAAGCCAGCAGCCTTGTGACAACACTCATTTAATTTAATCACAAACAGGTTCAATCAAAACCAGCTATTGTTCTCAATTTAACTTTTTCCAATCAGGAATGTGGAAGGGATCCATTCATTGACATTAGATGTGGATTAGCCGCTGTAGCTAATCTGTTAGCCTTTATGTTTGTGAGAAGGATTAAAAAAGCACTGGGAGCTCCAGCTGCTACTGCTGAGGGGAATGTAATGGAGGCTCAGTGAGGACAAAACCTTCTCCTCTGGCCTTAAAGGAATGGGTGGCTGCCTCTGCTGCAGCCTGCTGTAGCCTTAGGTGAACATACAGTAAGGACTGCTGATTTGTCAAGCAAGACCCATCATCGACCGGTCGTCGATTCATATACTTTTATATATCTTTTATATATATATATATATATCTCACTGATCCCTAATTCGATGTGACTTTTGCGTGGTTTAAACACTTGAAAATAATAAATTGGCTTAACATGGTTTCCCTGTCCTATAAAGGAGGCTCAGCGCCTCCGCTAAATGACAGACCACCTCTACAAAGACATTTTTTTTATTGTGTGAACATATTCTCCAACAAGACAAATAATGAAGGTAAAGACAGTTAATTTAATTCAATTGGCATGGGAAATGTATATTACTTTGCCAAAGTACATAAAAATATACAATAATAAGACAAATTAAAGCACTCTCTCTCCTATTTGTTACCATTCATTCTTATTCAATTTCCAACTTCAATATAGCAGAGGATGAAGAGACAAATTAAAAGATTAAAAAAAAATGAAAATATGGTATAGTATCACAAATAGCCACCAGAGGACACTCTCCGACTAGCTATGCTTCCTGACCAATCAGCTAGAGCCAGGCTTCCCATTGGCACATCTCTTCGCCCCCCCCCCCCCCCCCCCCCCCACTCCTTTCCTTTCTTGTCTGTTGAGGGTCGTCGTCTCTCCATTGCTGTGTGTATCTCCATATCTGCTTTCCGAATATTCTTTTGTTACTTGACTTCGGATTGAAAGAGCTGCTGTTTCTGGGTTGACTGGGGGCTGCTGTCGCGATCCAGGGGCATGGGCATGTCGTGACTGACATAGCCGGTAGAGGATGTACGGTGATGGGTTATCAGGCTAGAGGACGTCTGGGAGGACAGGCTTAATGTAGACCTGTGGAGGGACATCTGGGCCAGCTGCTGCTCAGGTGCCTGGACTGTACTGTGCTGTGTTCTCTCTTTCTCTCTCTCTATCTCGCTCTCTCGCTCTCTCTCTCTCTTTTCCTATTTCTCTCTACATCTCCTTTCTTTCACTGCCTGTGTGTGTGTGTTTTGGGGACGGCATAAGCTTGATTTGCTTTTCCACATGCACATGCATCCATTTATGTTTTCTGAGACGATGGGTAATTTGTGTGTGTGTGTGTGTGTGTGTGTGTGTGTGTGTGTGTGTGTGTGTGTGTGTGTGTGTGTGTGTGTGTGTGTGTGTGTGTGTGTGTGTGTGTGTGTGTGTGTGTGTGTGTGTGTGTGTGTGTGGACGTCAGAATCACGCGTTGGCTTTGTGGTCTGTGGTCTAGATTTTTCTTCACCCAGGGTGGTTTGTTTGCTGCGAAAGGCAAAATATTGTTAAGCAGGCCTTTTTTCAGGCTTGCTTTGTTTTATTCTGCGCCTCTCCTCGTTGCCTCTCCTCTCGCCTCAGAAAGCTAAAATGGTGCCAGTAAAGAGACTGTTGTGTTATTTTTTCAGGACCCAGTGGGATCAACTGACTCTGCTTGCCTGACAGCTCCATCAACCTCCTCCAGCCTCAAGTGTTTATCTGTGTGTGTATGATGTGCGTTAAGCATCAATTTGCTAACAGGCTTTATGCGGAGCTTGGGTTAATTGCTGGAAATGTTGGTCATTTGTAGAAGCTAGCATGTAGCCTCCCCCCCCCCATTGTCATCATCTCATCAGGCGGTTATGTGTGTTGCTGCTAAGATTCCTCTCTCTCTGGACACTCTTATCTTATGTTTTACCATTTATCTCATTGTTTTGAACATTGTGTTATCTTATGCATTCTGATACTTGTCATCAAGGATCCGGTAGGGGGTTAGACACATATTGCTGTAGGACACCTACAGATAGGTTGTGTGCATTGCCGATTGAACACATTACTATTCTGCTGGTACTGGGCATAGCTACCCTAACCTATCTATATTATCCTGCCTCCTTGTAAGTTTGTATTTCACCCATTGTTTGGTCAAATCTGATCTTGGCAGGGTGACATCTACACAGTTTGTGTAGACGTCAGTTCTGTGCCACCTGTGTGTCTGATGTATTTAGTAAAGGAAATCTGGTCTGCAGGTCTGGGCAGGATAGTATAGTGGCTACGGTGTTCAAACAAAGTTCTAGGTGCCACCCACAGTTGCATTGGTTAAAGCATCTTTGAGTAGGGCTGTTCACAATCGTGTGTGTGTGTGTGTGTGTGTGTGTGTGTGTGTGTGTGTTAGTGCATATATGAGACTATAGGTCTTTCAGTGAAGGATGAGAAAAAGAAACCCATTGTGATCAACTATTGTTGTGTGTGTGACTCTCTCTCTAGGGGGCGTGGTGGACAAGGATTTGCGCCACTACCTCAACCTGCGTTTCTCTAAAGGTTCTGTGGACAACGATCACCAGCAGATCATCAGAGACAACTTGTACCTCCGGACTGTACCTTGTAAGTAGCTTCTCTGTCTCTCCCTCCTCACCTCTCTCAACCAGTCTCGCCTCTCTCTCTTTCTCCATCTAATTTTCTTCTTCTCTCTGTCTCTATATGTCGTTCTCAATCCCTCATATTCTTCCTATCTTCCTCGTCTTGCTCATCTCAAGCCAGAAACATCAAAGTAAATAGAATAGAATACAACTAGCAATATAAACACACTACCTCTATCGTTTCTCTTGCTCTCTGCCTCCCTTTTTTTCTCGGTCTCTCCCAGTTTAGATCCAGAAAGAATTTTCTTTCTTTCTTGATTATTCAAGCTCTCATCCCATCGGTTCCCATGGCAACCACCGCCTTTCTCCTCCAGGCCAGCATTGTCTTGCCACCCTGCCCCCTACTGTGCAAAAACACACACACAAACTCACACACTCAGGTCTGAAATTAACATCTGCCGCCACTGAATTCTTCCAAAGGATTGGTTGATGAATTGACCAGAGCATTTTAATTATACTTTATATAAGAGTCCCCAGCTAGCCTAGTTTGAAGAAAGATTCATAATATTAGCAGTAGGTGCCGTTGGCTATAGCCTTGCAAAGCCAGCCTAAATCTCACAAGATTCAAGACTCAAATTTCAACTCTCTCTCATGTGGAAACAGTGACAGTTGTTTTCAGAGTGTTAGGACATGTTCATCCTCCTACCACAGTGGCTATTGGAGAGAAAAGTCAGTAAGCCACTCAGAGCCTGTGGTTTTATATTGTGTCAGCCTGCTTGGCTGCTTCCTGCGGGGAGAGCACTGTGTCATTGTAGTGATTGACCTTGGCGGGATTTGATAGCTGTGAGTCGTACCTGCTGTCAGTTCAAAGAGCGACCGGTGAATCAACCTCTCTGGAGAACTGGGCTTACCTTGTAGCTTGTAGCTTGTAGCTTTTAGCTCCTAGATCTTTATGGAATATCTCACTTAAATAGGAAGGATAGTCTAGTGGATACAGGTCCGTAGTCAACCTGTAGGCATCCTTCAGCAAAAAAAAAGATTCACTATATCTCGCTAGATAGAAGTATCTGCAAAAGGACTATGCTGGTAGTTAAATGTTTAAATGCTAGATGCTGGTGTGTGGTGATGCTGCCTTCAGCTCTAGCACAAGGTTCTGGTGCAGGTCTTAATGAGTTGTTCAGAATTTGGTCAGTTTTCAAAGTAACAGCGCAAAACCTCAACAAAGCAGGGCCAGCGTTTGTCATGGCTGTGGGTTGTAGTCGTGGTCATGCCCACACTCTGCTAGCTGTCGAGGGGATGAGGCGACACAGGAGTGATTGTTTAATATGCAGCCACAGCTGCATAGTTCCTTAATCCCACAACTCTCTCTTTCCTCTTTACATTCCCCTCTCTTCTCCCTGTCTCTCCCCGTCACTCTTAACCTCTCTTCCCTCTCTTACTCTTTCTCTGTCTCTCTTTTTACACTCCTTCATTCTCCTCTTTGCATTCCCTCACTTTCTTACTTTCTCTCACTTTGAACCCATTTCTGTCTCACTCTCCCTCCCACTACCCCCTCTCTCTCTTGCTGCTGTTGTCTCTGGGTCACCATGGTGGTACCTGGCCCACCAGTCAACACTGCAGGTCCCACACATGAAGGAAGAGGGCAGGGGGAGTTCCCTGGCTTCGGTCTCCTCCAGACCCTGCGGTCTGTAGGGTGGGTGAATACACGTATGGGATGGAAAGAGTGGACTAATGGTCCGTCTCATTAACGCCCATCAATGTACTGATCACCCATGCATCCCCCAAGTCATAAAGATTACACACTGCTGCGATACCTAGCCCAGTACCACAGCTGTGTGTGACCCCTTGAAGACCACGGGGTCACACACACACAAAATACCCTGTGTTCTATTTTAGGGTGCTTTCACACCTATAGTTCAGTAGACTCAGTCCGCTTAGGGCTAAAGTTGATACTTTGTTGCATTTAAATTTGGTTCAGTTAGTGTTCACACTGGACTTGTTAGGCAAACCTAACATTTTTAAAAGTTTTACCTGGTTTGTTAAGACCCCAGGTTACTTGTTTACATTGTCTATGTCGTACAGATCAGTAAGAAAATACACCCTCTTACACTTACCCTCACGACCTATAGAAATGTTGCTCTGCATTCAGAATTCAGAATTATCACACTGCCTCAAACGCAGCCACTATCTTCGCACACAGAATCAAAACTTGTGGATTTGTTTGTTTGTGGCCACTATTGGAGAAGGCAACCTAGCCAGGGCAGTTGGAATGCGCTGACGTGTGTGTGTGTGTGTGTGTGTTTGTGTGTGTGTATATGTGTGTGTATTCTCCCTAGGAGAGAACCCTTAAGAAACCAGAAGGTTAATTATGGTTTATAATATACAACTAGACATGAATGCGCATTTTTTGAAGAATATTTGTGTGGTTGCATAAGCTAACTCGTCGTGTGTGCAATATTTCGTGAGCATGCTAACATGCTAATGCTAGCAAGGCTAATGAGTGAGCACTCCAAGTTTCAAGTCACTGGGCCACTTTGAAGCGGACTTGTGATTGATTGAATAATGGGGCTGAGCGTTTTTGTTTGATTGCGGGTTATAGCGCCCCCTGTCGTCAAAGAGGTACTTTACTTTATAATAAGCAATAGCAGAAAACACTGTAAACCCATAATTAACAATCCAAGGATTCTCGGTAATGTGCCTCTTTGATCGCGAGCAAAGCCCACATTACTGTCGGCCGTTCATTTTTGGATTAGGCTACTAATTTGCTAATTTTTACGAATGGACAGTGTAGAATGTAAACGGGATTGAGAACGTAATAGTTTTACTGCTATATAAACATATTTTTCTTTCGAAACTGCTCTTGCAATGAAACTAGGCTTATTATGCATCAATGTGTTTGTCTTTCTGTGACGAAGTGATCGTCACATTGTATCGGTTGTACCAATGGTACAGCGCTACTAAGCGCCACGGCATGGAAGCCGACAGACTATTTTAAACAGCATATGGACATTTGCGCATGTTATATTTTATTTCTGTATTTCCTGTCCAATCCATTTTTCAAAACCACTTCAGTAATCATACTCACCACAGTTCTCCTGCATTAAGGGCAAGTCTGCATACATTTCCGCTATTTATGTCACGGGATCGCGCTGGGTCAGGCCATCGCGGTAAATGGTGAGGGGTATTTTAAGGTATTCTTAAAATACCTATTATATGTGTGTGTAAAATATATGGATGAAGTTGTGCTGTGTTTGTATTATGTGAATGGATAATAATACACTTTGTTTTGTGTTATGGCTGGTTAAACTTGGTATGTGGGTTTAATTGATTTATAATGACTTGGTTTGGCTTAGAGGTGGAGCTAACCAAGTGGTACTGCTATTTAAGCCTGGATGGCTTCATTGGTGGGGGGAAATGGTTGGTGATGGTTGCTATAGCCACAATTGATGTAGGTCATTCTGGACATTTATTTGTTATGTTAGTTCCTGTCCGCGTTCTTGTTTGTCACTGCTATAGTTTGTGTAAATAAATATTTCAATAGAACTTCAACGTTTGGCTTGAACCTCAATTGGATCAACACATTACCCGTACGACACTTTCAATCAGCAAATAAATGCTTGCGCTTCCATTCTTGTTGTCTAGCAAAACATTAAATAATTTGCACAGGTAACTTCATAGACAACTCCTACTTTCATTGGCATTTATGCCTTTTTAAATGCATAAATTAGATGGAGGTTAAAGATGGAGAACGGGAGGAAGTGAGTGTGGGAGGAGGGATCGGGGAGAATTGGGATAGTGTTAATTTGTGTTTAGTTATTTTTCTATTTGTGCCTTTAAAATTATGGTCTTATGAAAAAGCTTCAAGGACCTACGCTTTTTAAACACCTAACCCATGAGGAGCTATCACAAAGAAAAAATTGCTTTTATAAATGGGTAGGTAAGTACAAATGTTTAGTATGTTGGAGACCAGGACCAGGACCACTACTGCAATTGGCTGGTAATAAAAAAAAATTTGGAACCAGTTTTGTTAATGGGGTTTCATTACCTTAAGCAAAATATATATTTTTGTTTATCAAATGGTCATAAATAACAGGACAATATATAGCTTTCTGTCAAATAAGGTAATAAGGCTCATTGCCTTTACTGTACGCATACCGATCATTCTAACTGTCGTGCTTAGTCACCCCCCAATGGCCCATTCTGAGCCAGAAGAAACTCTTGAGTATGTTTTAATTGTTGCACCACCATGTTTCAACAGTAGCACAGAACCGACAAATGGCTAAAGAACTATGGTAACCAACCTTTTTTAAGCCCAAGATCACTTTTAATTTAAAAATGTAAGCCGATATCTACCAAAAAAGTAGCATAACACTGTTCATTGTAAATGTTTGCATGTTCTGTTACAACAGGCTCAATGTATGTGCATACACAAAGAAAAACACAGCTATGCACAGTTATGTTACGCACAATGCACAATATCCATATTTACAATAGGCATATCTGTTCAATACAAACAAGTTAATATTCACATACTATTCTTATTAACAGCAAGGCTCAATATTTAGTTTCAACATTTGGTTATATTCAGTTCAAAAATAATATTCACATTTACAGATATCTTCTCTTCAATGCACAAAATCCATATTAAGTTTCTCTGTTCAACACACAATATCTTTTCAATGCTCAAGTTGCAATTCTCTTATAGCCCGCCGTTAATGAGACTGCTGTGACTGCACATTATCTGCAAGTCTTTTGAAATCTGGTTGATAGTTACTGATTGCCAGTCTGAGACAATCAGCAAGATACGTGTTCTATACTTTGGCTTCAATTCAGTCACTTTGAATTTCAACAATCTCCATGTCAACGCACATAAAGTAACACCTCCTCCATTTTAACTGACAGCTGGTCAATGTCAATGCTGAGGATAGGGTTTGATACAAAACCAACTACTTGCACCATGTCTTTTCCCTCCAGAAATCGCCTGTCAAATTGTTCAGAGATGAAAAGCAGTTTTGTCTGTGAGGTTTGGGAAGTGTGTCAGCCTCGCATGTCTAAACTGAGTGGTCCACAAACCAACCTTCACTTTGAATGCCTCAACTGCGACGATTATGTGTCTTGGTCTTTCCCTTGCAATTCTCGGTTAAGATCGGCAAGATTTGCAGTCAGATCGGCAAGGAACCACAAGTCCAATAACCAAGCATCGTCAGACATCTGCTCATATTCCTCGTTCGTCAATTATAGAAAAATAAAGTCTCTAGCATCAAATCCAGAAAATGCTGGAGCACCTTGCCCCGACTGAGCCACAGACTTTCTGCGTGCAGGATCAAATCTCCATATGCAGAGTCGAGTTAGTCTAATAAAGACTTAAATAGCCGGTGTTGGAGCGCTTTTGTGCGAATTGAGTTAACTATTTTAACAACAACAACATTCATCAAATGTGACATGTCAATTGCTTAAGCTGCTGTGGGAGTGTGTGTGGATGGTGGCTGGTTTAAGCAGCCTCACCTGGCCTGAGTCAGACTGATTGGACTCTGGGGCTGGGTGGGGCTGCACACCTGTTGCACATTGAGCAATCAGTGTGCACAGGTTAAACCAGCCACCACCACACACACTCGGGGAGAGCTCTTCGGCATGGCAGCACGGAGCACCGTCTGCCGGCCTCATCGTATGCAACTTTTACAATAAACCGGTTTTCAACATCACCACCCTGTGTCCATTCATTTGGAGGAGCCCGAGGAAAGTCACCTAGGTGGAGTGAGAAAAGTGCCCTGTTCAGGCACCAATGTAGCAAAGTCCATAACTACACGCCACCTAGGTGGCTTTTCTCACTCCACCTAGGTGACTTTCCTCGGGCTCCTCCAAATGAATGGACACAGGGTGGTGATGTTGAAAACCGGTTTATTGTAAAAGTTGCATACGATGAGGCCGGCAGACGGTGCTCCGTGCTGCCATGCCGAAGAGCTCTCCCCGAGTGTGTGTGGTGGTGGCTGGTTTAACCTGTGCACACTGATTGCTCAATGTGCAACAGGTGTGCAGCCCCACCCAGCCCCAGAGTCCAATCAGTCTGACTCAGGCCAGGTGAGGCTGCTTAAACCAGCCACCATCCACACACACTCCCACAGCTGCCAATGCTTGTTGATGTATCACACAGTGATAGCTTACAAATGGCGGGAAGTATTTGTCTTTTCTGCACAACGCGACGAATCCTGAATAAACACCGAGCATCGCTGGTGCCCCCACCTGTGGTCAATGACGCTATTTTATGAATGGAATCTTGTACTCACGCACAAAGTTCTTGAATGGCTTGTACACATCCTCACCCCTGGTCCTGTCTTTCAATAGAATAAGGCAGAGTAAGTCCTCCTTGACGGTAAAATCAGTAAAATCATTCGGACAAACATACTTAGCTGGGCAGTATCTGTGGTGTCGGTGGACTCGTCAAACTGAAGTGAAAAGTATGCACAGTTTGTCTTTTAATACTTGCTGGGATAAATCTTCGGACAATGACTCAACTCTTCTGGCTACATTAGATGCAACAAGCGGCAAACTTTTAATCCTTTATTTTTATTTAAGTCTGCGAACAAGGTGCTAACCGTCACACTCATTGCTTCCTTGATCAGCTCACCATCCTTTATGTTCTATTTCATGTAGGCTACGCCGTCTAGGCTTCACCTTATGGGCTTGTCCCGTGCGCGCACTCGCGTGCACTGAAAATTTTCAGCAATGCACCAATCAACGTGGGCACAGCCCACACTTCCCACGACACCGTGTATATAACGCGGCGCACAGCTGCGTTCGTCCTCTTTTTTCTTTCAGCATTTGAACACCAACTAAAATTGAAAAATGATGACTTCATGTAGCAGCGGTGCGGCGGCACCAGCGGAGGTACGGCCCTTTTCAGGGCCTCTCTGCTCCTCTTGCCCGGCGATCCTTTCTCCGGACGACGGGCACGTTATGTGCTTCCGTTGCCTCGGGGCGGAGCACGCCATGGCAGCCTTTTTGGGCTCCGATTCCTGCGCCGCCTGTTCCACCCTACCTCAAGAGGTGCTCCTCTCGAGGCGCCTGTTTTTTTCCCCGTCGGTGGAGCTTGCGGACGCCGTCGATATTTTCGACGCCGTGGCGACACCGGGGGAAGACGAGGACTACGACCTCGACGTGGACTCCGCGTCGGGGACTTCCTCAAGGCCTTCGGGGGTTTTGCCCTCGGAGAAGCCGCATCGTTTCGCCGACCTGTTCGGCGATATCATGGGTGAGGCGGCGGCCATCAAGGGCATCGCCATGCCACCTCCACCGCCCTCCCCGGAACTGGACGACATGCAGGGGGACTATTTTAGGCCTCCTTCGTCGACCAGACGGCCTACCCTGTGCCCTCTGTTCCCACCCGTCCAGCTGTATCTTACCGCGGCGGCTGAGGACCCGTCCTCACTTAAGGCCCTGGTGAAGGCGTTCACCAATTTCACCAGGGTGGAGGGGTGGTCCACCACACAGGCGAGGGGGATACCTCGCCTGGAGCCTCCTTTGGCAGCGCTCCTCTGTCCGGGCGCCGGATGGCGTCCGAACGAGAAGCCGCTGCCCCCCGACCGGCTTCTCAAGCAGCTCGCTGCCTTGGGGGACAGATCGTTTGTCTGCGCCTCACAAGCTGCGGCGGCCGTGAATAACATTGCCCTACTTTCCTCTGCCCTGTCGGCCATGACAGTTGGCAAGGATTCGTTCGGGCAGAGCGACGTGGAGAAGGTCGCTAAATTCTCCGGCGCTATCCTCCAGCTTTGCCAGCCGGTGGCGGTTACTGCCGGACGTCAGATGGCGTGGGCGACCATGGGTCATCGAGCCATGTGGCTGTCCTTCACCTCTGTTCCTGACAGAGAAAGGGCGGGCCTTATCCAGGGTCCATTGGCCGCGGACGGGCTCTTTGGACCTCGGTTCGCGGAGGTTCTCGCCCACCTCCAGTCCGTCCATGAGAATCGTTCCCGGTTCGGACCGATTCTCACGGGCTCCTCCTACCAGGCCAGCGGGAGCAGTCGGGCCAGCAGGAAGCGGGGTCTACCACGTCTTCAACGGGCCAAAACGCCGCCTCCAGCGCCGAGAAATCACGGAGGCTGGTGCCCACTTGGGACCGACCTACGTCTTTTTCCCTCCCTAATAAAGCTTTGAAAGCCCGTTCGACCGAACGGCAGTACATCTTTAAAGAGCTTTACCCTCTAAGCCGACCGCGCCCTGCGCCTGTCGTGCATTCCTGTGCCCCTCAGCCTCTCCCTCTCAGCCTAGTGGCTGTGGGGCGGCGGCTAGGCAGTGTAGTATAGCCAGGGGGTCGTCCGCTTCCATGCGGCGTCCCCGTGCGCTTCATGAGCGGGCCGTCTTTGCGGCTTCGTGTTACAGTTTTCCGGACCCCGACTTTGCCCCCCCAACCTCTGCTCTACAGTCTGATGACTGTGGGGAGACGTCGGAGCTGTTTGCCGTAGGCACGGCGAGCGAGCACGCTGTGAGTTTGCCCTCTGCAGCGGGTTTCCCGCTCGCAGGGGCTCCCTCCCCTCCCTTTCGAGGTACGCCCCCCTTGGTTCACACGCAGTGTGAAGGCTGTAGGGGCTGAGGAATACAGAGCATTCCTAGACAACGTTCCTCAGCTGGATGCTCGCCCTCTCACCGAGCGCCATGCGTGTTGGCGAGAGCGCTGCGTTTTACCCACATGGTTGGGCAACACGTTGAGGTGGGGCCACCCCATACAGTTCAAGCACCGTCCCCCACCCTTTATGGGGGTGGTGGAGACAAGGCTGCAGGATCCAGCCGCGAGCACAGCTCTGGCAGCGGAGGTGGTCCGTCTCTTGGGGAAGGGGGCTGTCTCTGTCGTTCCCCCCCTCGAGTCACGCCTAGGGTTTTACTCCCGCTACTTCCTGGTTCCCAAGAAGTTGGGGGAGATGAGACCCATTCTGGATCTTCGCGTCTTCAACAATTTTGTTGCCGCGAGGAAATTCAGAATGCTCACCACCAGAGCGTTGCTCCGGTTTGTGAGCGAGGGCGACTGGTTCACATCCCTGGATCTCAAGGATGCGTACTTCCACGTCCCCATTCTCCAGGCTCACAGGAAATTTCTCCGCTTCGCCTTTATGGGCGTGGCGTACGAGTTCCAGTGCCTGCCGTTCGGTTACTCTCTGGCCCCACGCACTTTTTCAAAGTGTGTAGAGGCAGCGCTGGGACCGCTCAGGCGTCAGGGGAAGAGATTTCTCTTTTACCTCGACGACCTACTGATTCTGAGCGACTCAGAGGAAGCTGCGAGAAGAGACACCATGACGGTGATAAATCATCTCTCCTCGTTGGGTTTCGCCATCAACTGGGTAAAGAGCTCTCCGCTCCCCAGCCGCCGGCTAGTCTACTTGGGGCTTTGCCTAGACTCCGTCACGTTCACAGCGACGCTCTCGCCTCCTCGGCGAGATGCTGTCCTGTTGGCGCTCTCCCATTTTCACGCTCGCAGCAGCGTGACTGCACTGTCCGTCATGCACCTGTTGGGACTGATGGCAGCTGCTCACCATGTGGTGCCCCTGGGTCTGCTCTTTATGCGCAGACTACAGCGGTGGTTTGCTCGCCAGAGACTGGACCCCAAGCGACACAAGCGCAGGTTACTGTCCGTTCCTCGCTCGGTGTCTCCAGACCTGAGATATTGGGGGTGTTCCCCGGGTCTTCTCAGAGGGGTTCCCCTAGGCAGAGTCACGTCTCACGTGGTGGTCTTCACGGACGCCTCGTTGACGGGTTGGGGAGGAACGTGCCTTTCCCACTCGGTCGGAGGCGAATGGCCGACTCTCCCCACTCCACACATAAATGTGCTGGAGCTCACCACGGTGAGGAAAGTGCTTGTACATTTCTCTCACCTGGTGTGCGGCCGCCACGTTCTGATCCAAATGGACAGCGTGTCAGCGGCGGCATACATAAACAAACAAGGGGGAGTGCGCTCCGCTGCTCTCCACCGAGCAGCAGTCGAGCTCTGGCTGTGGGCTCATCAGAACATGCTCAGCCTGAGAGCCCTGCATATCGCGGGTGCCCTGAACTTTGGGGCAGACCTCATGTCTCGCGGCGGTCCCCGCCGAGACGAGTGGCGGTTACATCCCGACATTGTCAGACTGATCTGGCAGAGGTTCGGGATGGCTCAGGTGGACCTTTTTGCGTCCAGAGAACACCCACTGCAGTCTGTGGTTCTCTCTCAGCCCTCAGGACCTTCCCCCGTTGGGGGTGGACGCGATGGCACACACACCGTGGCCGCGGGAACTCTTATATGCGTTTCCGCCGCTTCAACTAAACCATCCTCTCCTGGAGCGGGTCAGGCAGGAGGGATTGTCCCTCATTCTAGTGGCCCCGGAGAACCGCTCAGCTCTGTGGTTCCCAGAGCTAGCGGCGCTCTCTTGCACGGAGCCGTGGCCGGTACCGATCAGACCGGACGCGCTTTCACAGGCTCACGGGACGGTGCACCACCCGCCCTATATGACGGGTCGGTTGTTGGTTTGGCTTCTGAGAGGTTGATTCTGCAAGGCAGAGGTCTGCCAGCATCAGTTATCAACACTATTCAGAGTGCTCCCGCGCCTTCCACTTCCTCCCTTTACACGGCGAAGTGGGGCGCTTTCTGTACGTGGTGTGACCTCAACCACGTTATCCCATCTCTCTGTGAGGTGGGAAGCGTGCTTGGGTTCCTTCAGTGTTTACTGGAGAAAGGTTTGGCTTTCTCCACCATCAAAGTCTATGCGGCAGCCGTTTCGGCTGGCCACGCAGGATATGACGGGAAACCGGTTTTCAGCCACCCACTAGTCAAGAGATTCTTGCGTGGGGTTAGACGTGTTAAACCTGTTTCTCGTGTGCTCACACCGCGCTGGGATCTTCCCACCGTGTTGCGGGGTTTATCCAAGGACCCTTTCGAGCCTCTGTCTCAAGCCCCTTTGGATGCCATTTCCTTTAAAACAGCGCTCTTATTGGCTTTGGTTTCTGCCAAACGTGCCGGTGAGTTGGCTGCGCTGTCTGTCAGCCCGAGCTGCTTGTTATTGAACGAGGACTGCTCCTTCGCGCTACTTAGACCCAATCCTGCGTTCCTCCCCAAGAACATTTTCAGTTATTTTCGGTCGAGGGATATTGAGCTTAAGGCTTTTCACCCCCCGCCTCATACTAGTGAAGTGGATGCGGAGTTGCATCTCCTGTGCCCGGTGCGGGCATTGGCTATGTACGTGAAACGATCAGCTGAGTTTCGCTCCACACAACAGTTGTTTGTCTGTTACAGCGACGCTGCCAAGGGTCGCGCTCTTTCTAAGCAGCGTCTGTCCCGCTGGATATGTGAGGGTGTCTGCTTAGCCTACTCTCGGCAGGGCTTAGCGCCACCGCTAGGTGTTAGAGCTCACTCTGCACGAGGGATGGCCGCCTCGTCGGCGCTATTCAGGGGCATTTCGGTAGAAGACATTTGCGTGGCTGCGTCATGGTCTTCCCCCGATCCTTTTATTCGTTTCTACATGTTAGACATGTCCAGGGGCTCACTCGGCCACTCTGTGTTGGAGTCGGGCCCCCTCTCTGCGAACTAGATATTAGTTTATCGTTCGTCAGAGCATGTTACGCTTGTGATGTCGCTCGGATTCTCTCTCTCTCTGCTGTCACCGGGTGGTGTTACAGCGTGGGCACTGAGCTCAGGAGTGACAGGTTATTTTTACTCTGATTACGGTTCGTAACCGGCGTTTTATATCCTGTCCTCTATTATTAAACAATGCACAATAGGTTTCCTCCTGTCGCCTCTTTGAGCGTAGGTAGGAATAGCCTTGTTGCTCGTTGCTATTGGTAGCTTCGTTTTGTCTTCCTAGGCCCCGCCCCTATGGTAGCGGACGTAGGAGAAGCCTTGTTGCTCTGCATTCCCCTTCTTTGTGTTCATTGAAATACGGGTTGAGTCAGAGTTACAGACTCACTCTATTCTCTTGATCATCGCTTTGCGTGTTCTTAAAGAGATTTTAGGGTTTCTTATTTAGCTGTTGTGTTTTGCACATCTTCGGCTTATTGAGTCTGATGTGCCCTGTGACATAGGTCTTTATTTTTGTGACTTGGGTCCAGCAGGAGTACATTTATCGGGCTCCGCTCGCAGCTTCACCTTAGCCCATAAGGCGAAGCCTAGACGGCGTAGCCTACATGAAGTAGAACGATAGTTATGTTATTATAACTCTAGTTCTATGATTGTAGGCTTAGCCGTCTAGTTTCCCACCTGCTGTACCCTCCAAATGCTGAAAGAATAGATAGGAGGACGAACGCAGCTGTGCGCCGCGTTATATACGCGGTGTCGTGGGAAGTGTGGGCTGTGCCCACGTTGATTGGTGCATTGCTGAAAATTTTCAGTGCACGCGAGTGCGCGCACGGGACAAGCCCATGAGGCGAAGCCTAGACGGCTACGCCTACAATCATAGAACTAGAGTTATAATAACATAACTATCGTTTTTTGTGATACTTTTTAAGTATCGTCGTTGTGTAGGAGCGTTATAATGAGTGTTGTTGAATATGAAATGAGCCACACAATGTGGCTCCCCACATCTGTGCACACCGTGGTGTTTAATTGAAGTGTCTGAGAAGCTTAACCCTCTCTCAGAAGTCGCCAACTTTCTGCAGTCAATAGCTACAGACCTCCAAACTTCGTGTGGCCTTCAGATTAGCTCAAGAACAGTGCTTAGAGAGCTTCATGGAATGGGTTTCCATGGCCGAGCAGCTGCATCCAAGCCTTAAATCACCAAGTGCAAGGCAAAGCGTTGGATGCAGTGGTGTAAAGCACACCGCCACTGGACACTAGAGCAGTGGAGACTTGTTCTCTGGAGTGACGAATCACGCTTCTCTGTCTGATAATCCGATGGACGAGTCTGGGTTTGGCGGTTGCTAGGAGAACAGTACTTGCCTGACTGCATTGTGCCAAGTGTAAAGTTTGGTGGAGGAGGGATTATGGTGTGGGGTTGTTTTTCAGGGGTTGGGCATGGCCCCTTAGTTCCAGTGAAAGGAACTGTTAATGCTTCAGCATACCAAGACATTTTGGACAATTTCATGCTCCCAACTTTGTGGGAACAGTTTGGGGATGGCCCCTTCCTGTTCCAACATGATTACGCACCAGTGCACAAATCAAGGTCCATAAAGACATGGATGAGCGAGTTTGGTGTGGAGGAATTTGACTGGCCTGCACCTGACCTCAACCCGATAGAACACCTTTGGGA
Source organism: Lota lota (assembly GCA_026745465.1). Taxonomy (NCBI): domain Eukaryota; kingdom Metazoa; phylum Chordata; class Actinopteri; order Gadiformes; family Lotidae; genus Lota; species Lota lota. Next base: position 147,308 of record JACYXH010000820.1, read on the forward strand.
TGAATTAGAGCGGAGACTGCGAGCCAGGCCTTCTCGTCCAACATCTGTGCCTGACTTCACTAATGTGCTTCAAGAAGAATGGTCAAAAATTCCCATAAACACACTCCTAAACTTTGTGGAAAGCCTTCCCAGACGAGTTGAAGCTGTTATAGGTGCAAAGGGTGGGCAGACTCCATATTAAACCCTACGAATTAAGAATGGAATGTCATTAACCTTCATGTGCATGTAAAGGCAGGCGTCCCAAAACTTTTGGCAATATAGTGTATAACGGATAGCGATAGTTATAGGTCTATGAATATAGTTTACCACTATGGATGCATGTAGCAATGTCCATACTACACGCCACCTAGGTGGCTCCCATACTCCACCTAGGTGACTTTCCTCGGGCTCCTCCAAACAATTGGACACAGGGTGGTGATGTTGAAACCGGTTTATTGTAAAGTTTGCATAGAAATGAGCCATGCAGATGGTGCTCCACGCTGCCATGCCAGAGAGCTCTCCTCGAGTGTGTGTGGTGGTGGCTGGTTTAACCTGTGCACACTGATTGCTCAATGTGCAACAGGTGTGCAGCCCCACCCAGCCCCAGAGTCCAATCAGTCTGACTCAGGCCAGGCTGCTTAAACCAGCCACCATCCACACACACTCCCACATACCCCCAACACCCAATTGAAGCCGGGGAGTATCCCCGGCTGAAACCTACTCCCCCCCCTCCTCCTCTATCCCCCATCCAAAAAAAAAAATCCTAAACCGGACTCTGACCCAGGGTTACCATACCTCATGGACTCTGACCAGGGTTACCATACCTCACGGACTCTGACCAGGGTTACCATACCTAAAAAAAAACAAAAAAACAACCCCAACCCCACAGTCCCCACACCTCCCCAGGGTGACACCCCAACCCACCCTCCCCCTCCATCCTGGAGACTCGGAGGCCTGGGCTGCTGCCTTAACTGGCGGAGGTGTCGGCGGACTTGGCGGTCCACTCCAGCCCACCCTCCCCCTCCATCCTGGAGACTCGGAGGCCTGGGCTGCTGACCCAGGGCTGTCTGGACGGGCTGGCGGAAGAGTTGGTTGGGCTGCGGCGCTGGCTGGATGCCGAGGTGGCTAGCTGCAGACGGTTGCCTGTGGCGGTTGCTGCGCTGCCTCCCCCGTCCTCCGCTGGAATCCACAGCGCCGTTGGGAGAGGGATGGTGTTGGGAGAAGGCTGTCCGTTGTCGCTGCTGGGCCCAGTGCGCCCCTGGACAGCCTTCCTGTGTCCAAACACGGTTTGGAGAGGTCCCTGTTCAGGCACCATTGTAGCAATGTCCATACTACACGCCACCTAGGTGGCTCCCATACTCCACCTAGGTGACTTTCCTCGGGCTCCTCCAAACAATTGGACACAGGGTGGTGATGTTGAAACCGGTTTATTGTAAAGTTTGCATAGAAATGAGCCATGCAGATGGTGCTCCACGCTGCCATGCCAGAGAGCTCTCCTCGAGTGTGTGTGGTGGTGGCTGGTTTAACCTGTGCACACTGATTGCTCAATGTGCAACAGGTGTGCAGCCCCACCCAGCCCCAGAGTCCAATCAGTCTGACTCAGGCCAGGTGAGGCTGCTTAAACCAGCCACCATCCACACACACTCCCACAATGCAGTAAGAGGACTGTGTGTTGAGAAACTTAAATAGGCCTCCGCCATGACCTACAACATGTACAGTGACCATGGTGACTATTACGAAGATACTCTATTGTGATTGGTTAAACTGATTTATTCGCAGGCAAAGCCATCAAAAATGGACCTTTGTGCGATTAAAATGAATGTCGCTTTTTCTCAAAACAGAAAACGTGACGTATGTGTACAGTCCATATAACATGTAAATACAGGTGTTGAAAATGCGCCGCACACCGTGGCGTTATACTATAGATGTCCGAGAAGCATAAAACTCTCTTGGACGTGGACATCAAAATAAACTGCTTCCCAGATGGAGCTCCACACATCCCCACACAAACACACACACAAAATCCCACCCCCCCTGGCATTATATAAATGCCCGAGAAGCTTAACCGTCTATCGGACACACCTCATATAGTCAGTGAAGACAAGCTTATACTACATCCTTTCACCAAATAGCCTATGTATTTAGAGGATTTTAATCCAAGTGTAAAATTGTGTAGTGGATGGCAGTTTGCGGATGAGGGAGATCATAAGTGAGTGTGTGTTTTTTAATACATATTTTGGAGGGATTTGTTTTGGAGGTTGTTTGTTCAATAACTAAAAGTAGGCTATCACTCTTTTGGTGAAAGTTGGCATCCAAAACGAAAATGCTGCGATACAACTGCGCAACGTTATGTTATCGAAAGCAACCTATATATTCACATACCACATGCAACTAAACATTGGCTTGTAGTGCCAATATCTATATGAATGATCAATACATATTACAGATAGTGAAATTACAGGGCTATGAATGTAGTTTACCACTTTGGATGTAGTAAGAGGACTTTGTGTTGAGAGACTCCAATAGGTTATTAGCTCCGCTATGTCCTTCAACATGTACAGTGACCATGGTGACTGTAACAAAGATACATGATTGTGATTTGTTCACTTGATTTTTCGCAGGCTGGAGCCATCAAACATCGACCCTGGTCACTTTATCGCAAAATGGTATTGACTAAATAATATATTTATAAAATTTATAAATCTATCAAGGAGCCTCATCAATGGACACTTAGCTAATCGATTCTGTCGTAGAGGATGACATCATTTTGGGAGTACCTACTGGCACCTTACACAATACAGGCAAGTACAAGGCCACCATAGTCATTGGCAAGAGGGGGTGGGGGTTTATGCAGTTCAACAACGTTGTCGCATATATTTAACTACATTATCGCGTATGGCATGTTTTCTTGTTTACTTGTTGTCTGCATGTTAATTTGAATAAGAAAGATAGGAAAAATCCACACGTTGAGGTATGTGCTTTTCATGACATTGAAGTGATGCCGCAGCCCACACACAAGCACGCACGCGTGCATACTACCTGGTTGAGAGTCTGACTCTGTCAGCCTGACAAGTGGACGCCACGCTCCAAATTGTGCACATGCTGACATTCATTCATGCATTTTTAGTCACCATTCTCCAGAAGTGGCAGCAGGATCAGATGAAAGAATTACACTTTATAATTATATAATTGTATTTGACATACATATTTATGTAATTATAATAATAATTTTGTAATACAATTTGGATATTAAATTCTCCATGATTGTATGATTTGTTAATTTGTGAGTTATGAGTTGGTATTTGAGTTGGTATATATAAGTTGGTATATGAGTTGGTGTAAATAAGTTGATACATGAGTTAGTGTAAATAATTTGCTCTAAGAGTTGGTGTATATAAGTTGGTTTACAAGTTGGTGTATATATAAGTTATGTGGGTTGGTATATGAGTTGGTGTACATATGTTTTTGTGTATAAGTTGCTATACAAGTCGATGTATTTGAGTTGGTGTGTGTAAGTTGGTATATGAGTTTGTGATTATTAGTTGATATGAGTCGGTGTATATAAGTTGCTATATGAGTAGGTGTTTATAAGTTGGTATATGAGTTGGTCTATATAAGTTGGTGTATAGTAATATAATATGTAGGTTTTTACATATAAAATTCAACTAATACCAATTATAAACTATTATTGTAGGGTTTTTAGGTATTCACAGAGTAGGCAATCTGTGGACTGGATACTTTCTGTCCGATTTTTTTTCCAGGGTAGCGCCTATAGCTCAACCCCTGAAGTTTTCAAATTTGTGGAAGCTATATGTATTCCCTGTTAGCAGGGTTCCAAAAAGTTTGGTAGCACTTTGCCCTGAGGGGACGCTATTATTTGCTGTGAAAATGTAACACTCAGCCTGATTGCAGAAGATTTGTGAAATGTGCTACATAGTCCTACTTGGCATGCTGAATCTTTTTCCTCTTGGACCCATAATGTCCGCCCAGATGTTTTCTGTACTGTGATAGTTTCAGAAAAAAATTAAGAAAACTTCTCCTCAGAAACCACAAGTGCAAATGACACCCCATTTCATACACATGAAACATTGTTTTTCCTGGCTCAGAATGGGCCTCTGGGGGGTGACTACGCATGACAGTAAGCATGATCAATCCGTGTACAGGAAAGGCAATGAGTCTGTTTTACCCTATTCGACAGAAATCTTTGAATTTACCTGTGAATTATGACCATTTGATAAACAGAAAAATATATACACTGCTCAAAGAAATAAAGGGAACACTTAAACAACACAATGTAACTCCAAGTCAATCACACTTCTGTGAAATCAAACTGTCCACTTAGGAAGCAACACTGACTGACAATAAATTTCACATGCTGTTGTGCAAATGGAATAGACAACAGGTGGAAATTATAGGCAATTAGCAAGACACCCCCAATAAAGGAGTGGTTCTGCAGGTGGTGACCACAGACCACTTCTCAGTTCCTATGCTTCCTGGCTGATGTTTTGGTCACTTTTGAATGCTGGCGGTGCTTTCACTCTAGTGGTAGCATGAGACGGAGTCTACAACCCACACAAGTGGCTCAGGTAGTGCAGCTCATCCAGGATGACACATCAATGCGAGCTGTGGCAAGAAGGTTTGCTGTGTCTGTCAGCGTAGTGTCCAGAGCATGGAGGCGCTACCAGGAGACAGGCCAGTACATCAGGAGACGTGGAGGAGGCCGTAGGAGGGCAACAACCCAGCAGCAGGACCGCTACCTCCGCCTTTGTGCAAGGAGGAGCAGGAGGAGCATTGCCAGAGCCCTGCAAAATGACCTCCAGCAGGCCACAAATGTGCATGTGTCTGCTCAAACGGTCAGAAACAGACTCCATGAGGGTGGTATGAGGGCCCGACGTCCACAGATGGGGGTTGTGCTTACAGCCCAACACCGTGCAGGACGTTTGGCATTTGCCAGAGAACACCAAGATTGGCAAATTCGCCACTGGCGCCCTGTGCTCTTCAGATGAAAGCAGGTTCACACTGAGCACATGTGACAGACGTGACAGAGTCTGGAGACGCCGTAGAGAACGTTCTGCTGCCTGCAACATCCTCCAGCATGACCGGTTTGGTGGTGGGTCAGTCATGGTGTGGGGTGGCATTTCTTTGGGGGGCCGCACAGCCCTCCATGTGCTCGCCAGAGGTAGCCTGACTGCCATTAGGTACCGAGATGAGATCCTCAGACCCCTTGTGAGACCATATGCTGGTGCGGTTGGCCCTGGGTTCCTCCTAATGCAAGACAATGCTAGACCTCATGTGGCTGGAGTGTGTCAGCAGTTCCTGCAAGAGGAAGGCATTGATGCTATGGACTGGCCCGCCCGTTCCCCAGACCTGAATCCAATTGAGCACATCTGGGACATCATGTCTCGCTCCATCCACCAACGCCACGTTGCACCACAGACTGTCCAGGAGTTGGCGGATGCTTTAGTCCAGGTCTGGGAGGAGATCCCTCAGGAGACCATCCGCCACCTCATCAGGAGCATGCCCAGGCGTTGTAGGGAGGTCATTCAGGCACGTGGAGTCCACACACACTACTGAGCCTCATTTTGACTTGTTTTAAGGACATTACATCAAAGTTGGATCAGCCTGTAGTGTGGTTTTCCACTTTAATTTTGAGTGTGACTCCAAATCCAGACCTCCATGGGTTGATACATTTGATTTCCATTGGTAATTTTTGTGTGATTTTGTTGTCAGCACATTCAACTATGTAAAGAAAAAAGTTTTTAATAAAATTATTTCATTCATTCAGATCTAGGGTGTGTTATTTTAGTGTTCCCTTTATTTTTTTGAGCAGTTTATTATGCTTATGTAAATGAAACCCCATTAACAAAACTGGTTAAAAAAATTGTATGACAACATTGCAAAGACCAGGCAATTGCAGTGGTAGTTGACTGATCAATTGACTGGTCCTGGTCCCCAACTTACTAAACATTTGTACTTTATTTACCTACCCATTTATAAAAGCCAATATTCATTTGCAATAGCTCCTCATGGGTAAGGTGTTTAAAAATCAAAGGTCCTTGAAGCTTTTTCATATGACCATAATTTTAAAAGCAGAAATAGAAAAATAACTCCACCCTTCACCTCGTGTCTCTGCATCTCATTAATGCATTTAAGAAATGCATCCTTGCCACCGTTTTTCTACAGCCCTTTGAAAGTAGGAGTGGTCTAAGAAGTTATAATGTGCAACTAGCTGAACTTTTGTCAAATGCACACTGATTATATTCTGCATACTCGCACTCACCTATTCTGCATGGAAAAAATAAATGATAAAATCTAACTGTCAAAAGTTCGTACAACCCAAGGGTTTCCTTACATAAACTAAACGGGGCTTTGAGTTAGAACGGATTTTGTTTCATTCCGCCAGACATATATTACTAAATTGAGTTGAGTGACCATTTCTGACATTGTGTATTTTACCTATTTGTACCCATTGCATAGGCTACTCTGGCTATACCGTGTACCTTCGGTATTTCAGATACAGTATATATATATTTTATTAGACAATAGCAATGGAAGTGCGGTGATTTATTTGCAGATTGAAAGACAAACATATTGATGGAAGAAAACAATCATAGTCGCATGTAATAGTATCATTGCAGGAGCAGATTCAAAATAAAAAGAATCATGTAGTCTATATGTCTACCTACATGAGAATAGATGCACATTACCGAGGAATCTTTGTGTGGTTCATAATGTGTTTACAGCAACGGTTTCCGCAATTGCTTAGTTTGTTGGTAGGTTTTATATTTTGTGAGTCTATGTTCTTTGTATGTCTTGTGAACTCTTTATTTTTTTTACTGTAATTCTGGGAGGTGATGTAGTTTAGGCTTTGTGATGTTTCACTTGAGTGCAAAAGGACACCAGATCTACTTGTTTTCTTACCGCCAGTCGTCTCCACAGTATGTGACAGACTGGTCAATTGAACTTATAAGAACCGCGGGTCCTGTTTGGAAATGACATGACACGTTACTCAGTATGTTGTTCTTCAGTGCTAGCCAGCCAAAGATCGATCTTATCCATGGGACTGACTATAATCTGTGCTTGTTTGCCTTGTAATAGGTCTTCGAGGTACCGCCATCCGCTGGCCAAGAGACCACATTGTACGCAAAATCAATTAGTTCAAAGATGACAATATTTTACACTTTGTCAATTAACTTTCTCTTTGGCGGAAGGCATATAAATTGCACATAAACACGTTGCTGTTGACCCATGACTCGGATCCAATCCAAATAAAAAAAGAGTGGACTCGAGGTGCGTGAAGGCTGTAAATGCGTATCAAGACTGCTTGCAGTTTTAATTATTATATTTGTATGCAACTGAATTAAATAACGTGCTCTTGGTAGAAATCCGTAGGTGTTCACAGTGACAATATGACAACGGTCAAATTCAATAGTATCCCATATTTTGTACTAATGGTGCTAACATGATGGTTTAACACATTATGCAACCCGTAACAACAACCATTAGGTCTCTGCGGGAATAAGCTATTGTCAGGGGCAACCCAGATCTTCTTTCTTTTTTCCTTTTTTTCTTTCTTTCTTTCTTTCTAAAAATAGATAAGTAAATGTTGCGTTGTGATAGAGTTGAACAGATATCCGATTTTTTTTTATTTCACCAAGCATTGAGCGTGTTCGCTCTTGTTCAGCTGTCTGGCAGAGAGGAGGAAGAAATTGGA
>JACYXH010000820.1:160000-365392 GCA_026745465.1 Lota lota
TAGTAACTGGACTGACACAGACTTTGCTCATAACCCTTTATTGATAGCGACCATACGTCAACTTCTAACCCAGGGGAGAGAGCGGTAAGTTCCTGTGCCCAACAATGGCACTACTGTCCCTAGTGGTCATATGTAAGTATCTCACTCTACAACATTCCTCCCCCCTTAAATCTGAACTAACCCGGTTAGTTCAGATTCATAGTTCATAGTTCATAGTTCTACCCAAACAGCTCTAGATAATGTTATGTGGGGTAGCCCAGCGCTATTATCAGTGGTCAAAACAATCATACAAAAAATTACTTTTGAGTGTGTTGAATGTTACTTAACTTTATAACTTTGTCGTGGCTATATTTTATCTAGCACACATTTCGAGACGCGTTGTGAGCTTCAGAGCATTAATGGTTTGAAAGCAGTTCCAGAATGAAGGGGGTGATGTGATGAAGGGGGTGATGTGGGGTGCACTCACGACTCATTTGTTACTCATGTCTCGAAATCGGAAGTCCAGGCGGGTCAATAGCAGCAGATGAATGTTGATTTCAGCGTGTATGTGTATGAGTGTGAAGCAAGCTATGGAAGGCCATTAGCGCAAATAACGTTTTAGAAATGTTGCGTTAACACAACCAAATTTTTCACGTTAACACGTAATATTTTATGGAAGGCCATTAGCGCAAAATATTTTGTGCTAACACGTCGATTTTGACACGTTACAGAAAATAAAATAATGGCCATAGGTCGTTAACAAGCGCATATCGATATAAACGAGAACTGGGAGGCGGGGGGTATTACGAACAAAAATGTAGCTCATGGTTCCACATGTTTGAAATATGTGTTGTGTAATAAAATATATCATTTTGGTTATTTCTTAAACAGAATATAGCCTACCCTGATTATTTTCCCTCAAAACCCCAAATGAGCATGAAAAACGCCACAAGCAGTTAGCTCCTGATTTTTCCAGGTGGGACAAAAGGCGACAGCTGATTTGAATTGTAGCAAGCCTGGGTGAGGCATGGTATATATTCCCATAGGGAAGAGGCAAAACAAACTGATTGAGTGTGCTTCAGTGTGCGGAAAGGCCTCAGAATTGCGGTTGCAGTTCGCGAGAAAATTCTGCAGCGCCACCACGACGTGTTCTATTTCATGTAGCCTACGCCGTCTAGGCTTCGCCTTATGGGCTTATCCCGTGCGCGCACTCGTGTGCACTGAATTTTTTCAGCAATGCACCAATCAACGTGGGCACTGCCCACACTTCCCACGACATCGTATATATAACGCGGCGCACAGCTGCGTTTGTCCTCTTTTTTCTTTCAGCATTTACACTAACTAAAATCAGAATCGGAATTAACCATGATGACTTCATGCAGCAGCGGCGTGGCGGAGGTACGGCCCTTTTCAGGGCCTCTCTGCTCCTCTTGCCCGGCTATCCTCTCTCCGGACTCTGTCCAGTGTACAGATGTGGTCCTGATCATCAGTTCCTGTCAGAAAGATGTACGAGATAGAATGCACACTGGGGAATCCCCTGTAGAATCCCTTCCATAGTGCGCTGGAAGATTGCAGGACTGGAGCTGACTCCGAAGGGTAACCTTGCATAGGTGAACAGTCCCTTGTGCGTGTTCACTGTTACGTATTTCTTTGAGTCTTCATCTAGCTTTATCTGTTGGTAAGCATGACTCATATCCAGTTTACTGAATTTTTCTTCCCCCGCTAGGGACGTGAACATGTCCTCCATTTTAGGAATGGGGTACTGTTCTAGTGATGACAGTCTATTTACAGTCACTTTATAGTCACCACACAATCTCACTGTATTGTCCGGTTTTAACACTGGGACTATTGGTGCTGCCCAGTCTGAGAACATCACTGGTTCTATGATCTTGTCCTTCAAGAGACGATCTAACTCAGCCTCTACCTTAGTTTTCATTGCAAAAGGCACTGACCTCGGTTTGAAGAAGCGGGGTGTAGCATCACTGGCTACATGTATCTTTGCTGTGGCTCCTTTTAATGTGCCAAGCTCATCCTTGAACACCTGCTCATGTTTCTTTAACACTTCCTGTAAAGAATCTTTGATGTCAAGTATCTTATTCATTGTACGCCAGTCCACATCCAACTTGGTGATCCACCCTCGCCCAAGCAGGTTTGGTCCTGACCCCGCTACAACTACAACTGTTAACTCTTTGACCATTCCTTTATTTTCAACTTTCACATTAGCTGACCCTAGAATGTCTACTTTATGTCCCTTATGTTTTTAGACTGATAGGACATGTACCTAGCTCTGGCACGTTTGCCTTCTTCCATAGCTTAGCATTACTGTTACACTACAGCCGGTATCAATCTCAAAATTTACCTTACATCCATTTACTGTTAAATATTGCCTGAGAGGAGGTACTTCGGGAATGGTAGTGTTCATACTGTGAATAGTAAATACATCCTCACTACTCTTTTCCTCTTCCTGTATGAAATGTGCACTTTTTGAATATCTCTCTTTCTCCCCTATAATCTTTGTAGGTCCCTGAGCGCTCGATTTCTCTTTCAATGTCAGTTTGCAGGCCCTCTTTATGTGCCCTGTCTTACCGCAGTTGTGACACTTTTCTCCCGCGAACCTGCACTCGTTTGCTAAGTGGCTGATCCCGCCACATCTGTAGCATTTGGCGCTCCCCCGCTGCTGCGTCTTTGCGTGGGCGTCTACTTTGTAAACGGTCCCTGCCACAGGTCGGCTCCCTTTTCCATCGCTCATAGAATTCAAGTCTTTTATGTCCTTGTTGGCAGCTTCCATGGCCAGCGCTTTCTTTAGCGCCGTGTCAAATATCAAACCATCCTCTAACAAAAGTCTCCGCTGTATTCTGTCGTCATTTATGCCGCACACTAATCTGTCACGTAGCATCACGTAGCGTGTCCCCATAGTTGCAGTCTTGCGCGAGCTTCCTCAGCTCCGCCACATAATCAATTACACTTTCCTCAGGTTTCCTATTTCTTTAGTTGAATTTCCATCTTTGTACTATTTCACTCGGTTTAGGATTGAAATGGGATTGCAGTAGACTCACCAAGTCATCATATAACTTTTCTCCTGGCTTTGCTGGGCTCAGTAAGTTCCTCCTCAATGCGTAGGTCTGCGCACCCACACAGCTCAATAGGATGGCCCTTGTCCTTACAGCATCGTCAATCTCATTTACAACAAAAAAATGCTCCAGAATTTCGCAATATTCTTCTCACACTTGTGTCTTGTTGTTAAATGGTGCCACCGAACCGAATGTGCCTGCCATCTTGTCTGTCATCCAGTCATTGCTGCCAAAGAGAGAGCGAAGCATTCGCTAGCTTGCCCAACGTCGATAGCTTCACACTCCTAGCTTTTCCTAGCAAACTAGCCTGTTACTAGGTTCCGCTGTCGCTTAATCAGTAAAATCGGCTTATCTTCACCGATTCCATATTCCGAATTATCCTCGTCGCCAATGTAGTATATTGGAAATACTAAGTAGTAACTGGACTGGCACAAACTTTGTGTAACTCTTTATTGATAGCGACCATACATCAACTTCTAACCCAGGGGAGAGAGCGGTAAGTTCCTGTGCCCAACAATGGCACTACTGTCCCTAGTGGTCATATGTAAGTATCTCACTCTACAACAAAAACATTTTGCCATTGACGTGACAAAGGACATGCCAATACTGTCGCGAAACAAGGGGTGCAACCAAATTATTATTTTTTAGTCTTGAGCCCTGCCGGGATATCGACTACTCATCATCTGAGACTGAGAAGTTTCACTGGGTACCATAATTACGGCGCAACACTTTTTTTTAAACGAATGAACCAAACAATACATACATGCCCCGAACAGTGACCTTTGAACCGAACGGTTCCGATTTTTTACTTGAACCATTCCCTCCCTAATGTTAAGTAAATAAACATGCGTGTTGCGCTATTCATGTGCAGATTTAATTTATTTGTCATTAATATTTCTCCATACACAAGCGGTGGGTCATGATACAAGCTCAGGCTCGTTGCAATTTCACCAAGGCATATTGTGAACATTTGTTATAAATATATTATCAGTTTGTGCCACATGCTAAATTAAAAAATATATATATGTAGCATTGACCAAGCTACACGCCACCTAGGTGGCTTTTCCCACTCCACCTAGGTGACTTTCCTCTGGCTCCTCCAAACGAATGGACACAGGGTGGTGATGTTGAAAGACCGGTTTATTGTAAAGGTTGCATAGAATGATACATGCAGATGGTGCTCCCTGCTGACATGTAGGAGAGCACTCCTTGAGTGTGTGCGGTGATGGCTGGTTTAACCTGTGCACATTGATTGCTCAATGTGCAACAGGTGTGCAACCCCTCCCAGCTCCAGACTCCAATCAGTCTAACTTGAGCCAGGTGAGGCTGCTTAAACCAGCCATCATCCACACACACTCCCACAATATATTTCACAGTTACCTAACAGGAGGACCATCCACGTCCACTCCTAGCTAGAGACCTCGAAAGGACTGTTCAAGTCCTTTCTACTATAGCACCCCCCACCATAGCACCATCCAATGAGTCACCATCCAATGATTCACCATCTGATAGGTAAGGAATACTGAATTATTAGAATATCACTTCTCCTAGTTGATGCACTTGATAAGTACGCTGGTCAAATAGGTGACATTTGCAGAGACCACTGTTTTCTGGAGCCTAGAATTTAAAACCTTTACATGTCAGACATATAATCCCGGGTCCTAGATGAATGGTGACGTTTAAAAGGTGTATTCTTTAAAGAACATGTGGTGTTAGTTGTTTTAAATTAACACTAGGCTATACGCTAAGATCATTTAGCATCCAATTATTTCTTACAATATACAAACCAGAGGTGTGCATAACAAGCCACAAAGCATGCTTGTATTACCCACCCGTGTTATTAGCCAATGGGTTCTTTGTAGTTCTCAGATGAGCGTTCATGATGAGTCCACCATCAGCCCGACTGAAGACACAAATGATCTTCAGAGCACAGTGTAACCAATATTCTAATGCATTATTTTATATTTAGCTGTGTTTGCAACCTTGACCCCCTTGTGTAATTTGCTGTGTGCTACAGTGAATTTACCTTTTCTTTGCAGGATTGACTGGAAAGACCCAGATGATGATGACACATGGGAAACAAACAGTGAAGATAGTAGTTCTGATGGGGATTATATCCGAATCACAATTAATCAAGTTCATTGACAATATCCTTTGTCAATGAAATTGATTAATTGTGATTGATTGTGATACACATCCAAGGAGCTAAACATTTTCCATAGAGTGGGGTGATTTATTGTACTTGGGTCTTGAACTAAGAATGGGCTTTTCAGATTGATTGTTATTAGTACCTCTGATTCCCTTCTGTAGTCTGTACATGGCCCCCTTGTACAAAGTAGTCTCCCAATTTAGAGAGTAATGTCATGTCTATGATAACTTTCCGTTATTGTGATCCTTACATCTGAAGTGTAGAAAATACATGCATTTTGCTGTACAAAGTACATAGTACCAGGATTTAAAAAAAAAAAGCCTTGCAGAAAATAGAAGAGCTGCCGGTCATCAGTTTAGAAGAAACATTCTAAACTGTGATTATTTGTGATTATCTTTTTTTACTTTCCGGTGAACTATTAATTTGAAAGCACAAGCTGTTGTAATGTTTGGCACCACCATATTATATTTGTTAAAATGTTTATCTATGTAACAAAAATATAAACTAAAGGGATCTGATATACCAATATCTTTTTTTATAGCTTTCTTCGACAATACCAGAAAAAGGACTACAAGTAAATCCCTGATCTTAAAGCAGGCATTTTGAAGAAGAGACTCCAATCAGATATGGGGATGCCAAGGCATAGGTGATCCCAGGACACTCTGCCTCCTTCCGAACGTCCAAACTCCTTCAATTGACTCCATTTTTGAGTCCCACATCAGTAGAGGCCTAGGTATGAACAGCTAAAAGTGTTCCAATTGAGTCATTGTGTATACATTTTTGCAAACAAATCTGTAAACAAATATATCAGCAAACTGTTATAGCAGAAGTTTGTAATGCTGCTGCTTTGTCTGATTGAATAATGGTATGGCCCTGGTCAATATTTTTCAGAGATTATATATTATGGTTATTACTACTCAAGGACACATTATCCACCCAACTCTTATTTTATGCCAATTTACAACCACACCACACTGCCTTTAAATGTAAATTCATTCATTGTTAAGACAACATTTTACATGAAAACAATATAACACATTTCTAACAAATATGAATAAATGTCTTGTACTGTGTATCAAATAATTGCTTCTGTCTTTAATCACGCATACTCTTAATAGTATTTGAATATACAATGCCTTATTAAGAAGACGGTATGGAACCATATAATATATATTATAACGACAATTATTATAAAATAAAGTAAAACTAAAAAATTTCTAAAGAATTTACAACACAGGTTTGGTTTAAGACCATATGTATGGCAATGACCAATGCCATATGCAGGATAGTTTTAGCAAATTAGCAAGTCAGCCTGTTGTACCAGCTGTATTGCCCCACGACTGAATTCTCGTCAGTTGATCACCATTGATTTTCACCAGCAATGGTGGTGAAGACAGCAACTCCCATGAGCCCACACTACTACATGCCGTCATCAAACTAATACTTTTGATATAGTTTTGATTGAGTGACCCCTAGCGGCAACTAACTTATGTTCCTCTATAACAGGTATTAGATTGAAGTCTGTGATTGTTCCTTCTGAACCACTGCTATTGTACACTACAACAGACCACCCAAATAATTAGTTTGCTTCTGAAGGTAACACTGTGTATCTAATTAAATTGAGGTTTGACAGAGTCAAATGGGTTGAATATGGCAATTATGATTATCTTTTAATTTTGTGGTGTAAAACTCGTGTTACTCTACTTACTAGATAATCATTAAAAGTATAAAAAAAATCTTCTATATAGAAAAATATTAATGTATTAATTGTTATCCAGTGAAATTAGTGATTTAGCAGACGTCATCAGGGATAATCCTGCCAAATTTCTAATTAAATCGGAAATGGAAAGGGCCATATTCAAATACATTTCCAAACTGTGTTCTCATTATTTTGAAAATGTACATATTTTTTATGTATCTCGACATCAATTTGGGAAGCCTTTTCTTTACCTGCTTAAGCCTTTTCTGTAAATACAGCATTAACGCTATTATGATAAAAAAATTGTTGATAATTGGGAAAGAGTACACATGTGTGGTGATTATCATGGACATAACGAAAAAGAAAACCAATTTGCATTTTACATTTTAACTCATACGTCTGACCAATATAAAATTTTTAATTTGACATTATTTATCTGTGCTGCCAGGGATAATCCAACCATATTTACAGGAACTCAGACCTACCGATACGTCAAACGCGAAGCATCAGCTTTGCAAAAAAGCTTAGCATTTGATCAAGTTAGCCATATCAATGGATGCAGATGAGACTGATTAGCTCCATCAGTGAAGTGAGTGTAAATAGTGTGTAAATGTGTGTGTGTGTGTGTCACACACACACACACACATAAACTGGCACTAATACCCACAAAGTGCACCGACGCAGAGGTCCAACTTGAAGTCTACCTGTACCGGGTTCTTGTTTCTCCAATAATGGCTTTCAGACTTGTATTCCTCATTACCTATCAAGGATCAGTTGCATTTGGATACTATTGATTATGAATTACCTGACTAGTTTGACTGGTTGCGGTCCATGGTGCTGAATTCCTCTTACTCATGTGGAAGGTCTACGCTGCATAGGTCCGGCACAACGTCCACTTTCCTGTTCTTCTTGTTTGGGTGTAGTTCTTGGACAGCTGTGTTAACTGAGTGTTTTCCCTATGTTCTCGGAGAACGTTCCTTTACCCGTCCAACTCGCTTCACTCTTCTCCCCCTTGGTTGTCCCTCATTCCTGGTTTGAGCTCTGAGAGAGGAATGGCCTTGTTGGTAATCCTTGGATCCTCTCAGTCTTTAGAAGGACGTTTTGGACCTTTCTACAATGGCTTAATTAATATTAGAATATGTATGCAGCTTTGGAATTAGTTTGATTTAAAACCAATACGTTTTTACTTAAATGAAAAATGTAGCAGTAAAGTTTGCTAATGGTGTTTACTTTGGAAATATGGCACTTTATATGGTATGTCATTGGGATTTCTAGATCCAACTATCTAAAGCAAATCCAATCAGCTGCAACATATTATGTGGCTGACTACGCCCCTCAACAAACACTGCAGACTGCATGTTTTCCAGACCTAATGAGAGAAGCTAATATGGTCTGTCTTTTCAAGGCAAGGAATCGACAGCAGTCCAAGTGGAACAATAGAGACAAGCTTTATTTTGGGTATTTTGCGTTGGGTTAAGGCAGTGCTGGAAAATGATGGTGGCCACACAAAACATTGACACTTTGGGCCCAATTTGGACATTTTCACTTAGGGGTGTACTCACTTTTGTTGCCAGCGGTTTAGACATTAATGGCTGTGTGTTGAGTTATTTTGAGGGGACAGCAAATTTACACTGTTATCTGTTAAGACAGACAGGAAGGTTGGTTGAAAGAGAGGGGGAATGCATGTAGTATATGTAGGTCACTACAAGAGCCTCTGTTTTCAAATTATTAATTATTTATGGATATTAAACATAATTTACCCGGTAAATCTTCGTTAAAAGCATCTGAATGACTGCAACTGCGGTCCCAACAGCTCATGTTAGTCATCGCCTATTAAGCCCCAACCTCTCAATGATGCCGCCGTACCATCAGGACAGTACCACTGGGGCCGCACCACCGAGGGCCTCTTGTCTCACTCGGCATATGCTCATGTGATTCATGTAGCCTTTCTGCTATCTGGATGATAATTATCAGCACGGAAGAGCTTTGTTTGCTGTGTGAGGATGCTCTCTCTCTCTCTTTTTTTTTCTCTGTTGCTCTCTCATCACATCCTGACACTCAAATAATTATTTCTAGTAGAAGTGATGACTTCCATTTCCTGTTCCCTCTCTCCCACTTCCTCTCATCCATTTTGTACCCAGTAATCTTCACCCTTTTTCATTCACTCTCTCCCTCTTATCTTCCCTTCTCTCCATCTTGCTTTCTCTTTCATCACCTTCCTATATTATGTTTTAAAATATGCATTTAAAATAAATTGACTCATCACTATTTCATTTTAATTAATGCTGATCGAAGGATGTGTATGTACAAACATAGATAAACAAGATAGAACATTTATTTATTAATTGCAATGAATATTGTAAGAGCCAGGTATAGTTATATTATTTTGAAAGGACATTTTGGTAATTAAGGCACCTGGTGGGGGCAGAAGAAGGAAGTAATATTATCTGTGCACCTGTTCTGGTTGGGGTGACTAAGAGAGGGGGTGAAAGAGGGAAGACAAATTTTTTGTTGACCGCTGTTTTCACACTGTTTTCACGCTGTTTTACGCCTTTCTGTGCTGTTCATACTTTTGGGAGCGGTTTCGTATGCCAGTAACACAGTTGTGGGATGTGTTTGGAAACAGAACCTTTTTTTTGTTAGTACAAATAAATCGTGAACCTTAAGCGCGTCTAGCAAAGTTATTCCCCTGCTCAGCCTCTCGGCGGACAAACTCAAGTTTTAGATAGCCGCCTACAAATATAAAGGTCCCACTTTATGAATATACGTATACCCATTATATACATTTTTATGTTTCAGCTCTGTATCATCCTCTCTTCCCTCTTAGATGACCAAGCTATTTTTTTTTTGCGCTGGAATCTCCTTAGCATAATAGCATATTTGCCCGATGTTGCGGATTCTGCCGCTGTGTTAATAGAACATCACTTTAAGCGGTCACTTAAGACAAATGCATTGAATTGCCGTTTCTTCAGCATATACAGCATCCAACCGTTGATGGCTTGCACTTTTTACCTTGAAGATCGACTTTACACACCTATCATGTTTTGATTTAGGCTCTCAAGCACACACACGCAAAGAGGGGGAGGTTGACTCACACACACAGAGAAAAGCCAGAGGCAACCATGGTACACAGAAGAAAATACTGTGGTCTGAGGGGATGAGAGATGAGTTTTGTAGGGGGCAGAATACTCTAGTCTTGTGTTAAGGGTGTTTCGATCGTTGGCAGAGCGGTACTGGGTTCAAAACCCAATGGTCCCCTAGCCCCAGCTTGCTCATTCGTGACATGTATCTGAAAGGTGGCTTTGGATAAAAGCGTCCGCTAAATGCCTAAATAGTAAATCGTGTATGTCTGTGTGTCTGTCCTGCAGGTACCACCCGGCAGCCCAAGGAGGGAGAGGTGCCTGGGGTGGACTACAACTTTGTGAGTGTGGAGCGCTTTATGGAACTGGAGCAGAGTGGTGCCTTGCTCGAGAGCGGAACATATGAAGGTTGGTCCCTGCAAACCCCACATGCCAGACTAGACCAGACTGGTCTAGTCTAGTGGTGCTCCCCCCCCCCCCCACCCCCCCCCCCCCCCCCCCCCCCCCCCAAGACTAGACTAGACCAGACCAGTTTAGACCAGAATCGACTGGTGATCTTTATCCCCTGAGACCAGATCAGAACAGATCAGACCAGATCAGTCCAAATCAGACCAGACTGGATCAGGCTGATGGTTTTCCCCATGAGAAGCAGCAGGAGAGCATTCCCTATTTCAACATGTCTTTACAAAATGTCTTTACATTGGTATTGATTTCAGACTCAAGTATTTAATACATAAGCTGTTTCCCTATTCTGTTCCTACGCCCTGCAGGCGTGCTAATGTTAGCTGCGGGGCTATCGAACATGGTACATTCCACATCTTTTAGATATATGTTGTGTTGAACCAGGTGTGTTCCTGGTCAGCTTTACATTTTGCATTACAACTATTTCAGGAAGTGTTGTCTGCGTCCGGTTTGGAAAAGTGTAAACAACCACACCGCTTTCAGCTCTCCATTGGACTGACGAGTTGCGACATAGTTGCACGCTCTCTCTATCTCTCTTTCGTATATTGAAGCATACTCTCTTGCCCTCCAGTTGCGCACTCAGCCCTTCAGGTACCAACATTTGGTACCGATTGTTTTAACTTGAATAGGTACTCGGTAGTACCGACATAATTTAGTCAGTACCATTAAAAGTACCAAATTCAGTACCCAACCCTATCATTGATAAGTGTTTTCATCCCCCCAACCTAACCAACACCGTAGAAACCAGCCTTAAACAAACACCTTGGAACATTTGATTTGAGCTGGATGATCAAACTTGTATAAGTTACTTTTTGCCTACTGTAGTGATTTAGGAAGTTTGAGGTTGTTTGAGGAATTTGTTAGAAGAAATCAAAAAACAAGAATTATAGTATAGAGGACTAAGCCTAACTCAGAACCTAGCTATGTGTTAAATTGAGGTAATACTGAAATATATGGTCAACTAACCCTTAACCCAGCTCCCTGATCCAGCTCCTAACCCCAGCCCTTAACCCCAGTTTATAAACCCATCCCCTTACAGGGCTGAAGACTGTGACCAATATGGTCGCATTTGCAGTGTTTCCCCTATAATTGTACAGGCGTCAAGAT
This sequence comes from Lota lota, assembly GCA_026745465.1. Lineage (NCBI taxonomy): Eukaryota > Metazoa > Chordata > Actinopteri > Gadiformes > Lotidae > Lota > Lota lota. The sequence goes on from JACYXH010000820.1 coordinate 171,548, forward strand.
AACGCTGCATTATTTTTATTGCATACCTTTTTTTTCTTTTCTTTTTGTTTATTATTAGGGTGTCGAGGACGAAGTCCAAGACAACCTCTTGTTATTGCTGGTTTTATTATTATTATTATATAGCGTAAAATCGACTTACACAGCCTAAACCGCTTGATAACTTCTTATAAAAACTTAATAGAGCTGTAGAGGAGGACTACAGAAGATCTGTGTGAAAAAACTGCACTTATTGGCCCAAAGGTGGCGCTATTGCAATCGTCCAAAATTGGCAAATCATATCTCCAGACTACTTTGACCTACAGTCATGAAACTTTGACCATAGATGCATCTTCTCATGCTGAACAAATATGCCTCAAGAACCTATGACTTCCGCCATGATGGATTTTCCGCCATTTTGAATTTTGTGAGAAACATGAAAAAATGTAAAAGCCCTAGCTTTTTTGAGATACACAGAAATCCTTGGGCACACATACTCTTTGGACCAATATCTTTAATCTGAACTTTTGAAAAGTCTGTGCAGTAAAACATAAGGCCCCCAGGAGCCATTGACTTTGAAAGAAGGTGTGGCTTAACAACGCCGAACACAAAAATGCTTATATCAACATCAAGGTGGAGTCCTATGATCTTGGCTCCAATACAAACGTTGTTCAACATTAAATTCTGAACAACATGGTACCCATGCTTTTTCAATTGGGGCGTGGCATAAAATAGGGCGTGGCTTGTGACTAAATTGACCACAGTTCCTAGAGGAAGTGTTGGATTTGAGTGGGATCAACTGTCACACAATCAGGATTATAAACCTCAAATGCTTAAATAAGATATAAGTTTATTGACAAAACAACATGGCCGCCAGACGAAAAAAAACAGAAAGTTTTATGTAAATGCTTTTTTCGACATCAAGGAAGACTCCTATGATCTTAAGTAAAATTGATGAGTTGTTGGCCATAAAATTCTGAACAAAATGACGTTTTCACTTTTTCAATTTTGGTAAAACAACATGGCCGCCAGAGGCTAACAACGGTCAGAATGGACGTAAATGCGTTTTTCGATATCAGTATGGATTCCTATGATCTTGTGTCCAATATAAAAGTTGTTGGCCATGAAATTCTGAACAACATTACTTTTTGTGATTTTAATTTTGGTAAAACAACATGGCCGCCAGAAGCAAAACACCGTCCAATTGGGCTTAAAATGCGTTTTAAAAAATCCATATGGACTCTAATCATCTTGACTTTAATAGAAAAGTTGTTCAGCATGAAATTCCGAACAAGATAGATTTCTCACTTTTCCAACTATGCCCAAAAACATGGCTGCCAGAGGCTCAAACCGGTTAGAATGCCGTGAGTCCAATCCCATTGAACCACTCTAACTATCATTATTTTCATACTGTATGACAATATATAAAACTTTACTCTCACTTTTCTAAACAGTGTTTTATCAAAGTAAACCTAAAGTGTGTGTGTGTCTGAAGCTGTCATTACATTAAAAACAATCCATTTACTATCATTATCTTCATACTGTATGACAATATATAATAATTTTGTCTCACTTTTCTAAACAGTCTAAAGTGTGTGTGTGTCTGAAGCTGTCCTTACATTAAAAACAATCCATTACAGTGTTTGGTCAAAGTAAACCTAAAGTGTGTGTGTGTGTCTGAAGCTGTCATTACATTAAAAACAATCCATTTACTATCATTATCTTCATACTGTATGACAATATATAATACTTTTCTCTCACTTTTCTAAACAGTGTTTTATCAAAGTAAACCCCAAGTGTGTGTGTGTCTGAAGCTGTCATTACATTAAAAACAATCCATTACAGTGTTTGGTCAAAGTAAACCTAGAGTGTGTGTGTGTGTGTGTGTGTGTGTGTGTGTGTGTGTGTGTGTGTGTGTGTGTGTGTGTGTGTGTGAAGCTGTCATTACATTAACAACAACCCATTAACTATCATTATCTTCATACTGTATGACCATATATAATACTTTTAACTCACTTTTCTAAACAGTGTTTGATCAAAGTAAACCTAAAGTGTGTGTGTGTCTGAAGCTGTCATTACATTAAAAACAATCCATTTACTATCATTATCTTCATACTGTATGACAATATATAAAACTTTACTCTCATATTTCTAAACAGTGTTTGATCAAAGTAAACCTAAGGTGTCTTTATCTTCATACTGTATGACAATATATAAAACTTTTCTCTCACTTTTCTAAACACTGTTTGATCAAAGTAAACCTAAAGTGTGTGTGTGTGTCTGAAGCTGTCATTACATTAAAAACAATCCATTACAGTGTTTGATCAAAGTAAACCTAAAGTGTGTGTGTGTGTCTGAAGCTGTCATTACATTAAAAACAATCCATTTACTATCACTATCTTCATACTGTATGACAATATATAATACTTTTCTCTCACTTTTCTAAACAGTGTTTGATCAAAGTAAAGCTTATTCCTTGATTTAAACCAAAAACAATACAGTACAATGTCAGCAGTAAGAACTGACCTAACTGTTTGCAATGTTGATGCAATGCACTTGCCACTTTTGTGTGTGTGTGTGTCTAAATGCTATGCCGGTTATCATTCTATTTTAAAGCATTAAAGAAGCGTAACTGCTCAACCCTGACTTTGATACACTTTCACAAAACATTGAAGGCCAATCACCGCAATTGAGCTGAGGCCATTCCAACCTCATCAACTGTATAAAATCTTTCAAAGTCTCACTGGTCTGCCTCGTCTGCACAAACCTCGACACCCGCTAAATGCTGCTTGCAGCTTTAATTATTATTATTATTATTATTTACTGCATTTTTAAGTATTAAAAAATGCAGTAAATAATAATAATAATAATGTAGTGACTACGACGTCCATTGTCCTTCCTGTAGATCACCCTTGGGCTGACTGGGTATAGGCTAGAGTAGACGCTTGTCGGCTTGCGAAAAAATGGAATGTCCAGATGAAATGTAAATAAAAAGATCTTCATTTATTAACGATTCTGTTTCTTTAACTGATTTAACCAAATACTGAAAGTAGGGATTATTGTTATAAACAGGAAAACAAGACAAGCAAGACCGGCAAGGTCTAAAGACTGTGTGCTTTTCCAGCCAAAACCGCTCCTCAAGGCCTCAGGTCCTTTCCTTTAAGGACAACTTGCCCTGTAGGGGGAGCACACAGCATAAACAGCAATTAACAAAACAAACACACACACACAATACTGAAAATGACAACTAAATGAAAACAAAGGAATTGGCTCCTACATAACCGGCCCCTAATTGTATTTTAGGTCACCATAAAGACAATTATGTATTATTTTAAAAGGAGCCTATATCCTTTTCGGCATCAATAGAGTCAATAATATCAAGGCTCCTCAAGGCCTCAGGTTCTATCTTTTAAGTATAACAATCAATATGAGGTGTGTGGTGTGCTACTCATCCATTTTAGGTTGGTGACTTCCTATGGCAATGCCTTCCTGAGCTGAGCTCCAATAGCCCAGCTGAAGCAGAGAGACTGCTATTCTGTGCCTTCCTGCAGCAGACAGATCTTTGTTATGGGTCTCTCCAGAACGCTGGTTTGTGTCTTGATCTTTACAGCTCGTACAAGTCCTTTAGAGTCTGAATTGGCTTTCAACACTCTTCCCAAGATCCAAGAGCCACGTGGTGCAGGTGTGAAGTTTCTTCTCACTTTGCCCCATTTCTGTTTTTCTTGCATGAGAGGCAAGTACTCTTGGCTCCAACGTTTCCAGAATAAATCTGCCATATACTGCACCTGTCTCCAACGGCGTCTTACGTACAGGTCGTTCTTGTCAAAGATTTCAGTTGGCAGAAAGGGTTTCATTTTCAAGAGCAAGATGTGGTTTGGGGTAAGAGGCTCTAGGTCCTGAGGATCACTAGTGACTGTAGTGATTGGGCAGCTGTTCAAGATGGCCTCTACTTCACATAAGACGGTTTGCAGTCCCTCTTCATCTAGAATCTGGTGTTTCAAAACAGAATGGAGTACCTGTCTTACGGATCTTATGAGCCGCTCCCATACTCCTCCATGGTGGGATGCTCCAGGGGGGTTGAAACTCCACTGTACACTCTTTTGAAGTAACGTTCCTTGTATCTTGTTCTAATTTAGAGAAGAGATGGCTTCCCTCAACTCTCGCTCAGCCCCTTTAAAATTAGTTCCATTGTCAGACCTTATATGTTTCACTTGACCTCTTCTACAGGTGAAACGTCTCAAGGCATTAATACACGAGTCCGTATCAAGGGAGCTGGCAACTTCAATATGCACAGCTCTACTAGTCATGCAAGTGAATAACACGCCATACCTTTTCAATATGGTGCGTCCTCTTTTGATTTCAATAGGGCCAAAATAGTCAACACCCACATTTGTGAATGCAGGTAAGTCCGGCTGGAGCCTTTCCTGTGGCAAGTCAGCCATCTTCTGCTCACCAGTTTTGGCTGTGTGCCGTCTGCACACAACACACTGACCTATTATTTTCCTTGCTGCAGAGTTTGCTTTGATTATCCAGTACCTTTTGTGAAGCTCTGATAGAATGTGGTTTCTTCCTCCATGTCCAGTCCTTTCATGTATGTGTCTTAGAATGAGTGAGGATATGTGACCATTTTTGGGGAGTATGACGGGGAACTTTATCTCCTCCGGCATAGCTGCCCTTCTCAGACATCCTCTCACTCTGAGTACTCCGTCCTTTAACACTGGGTCCAGTTTATAGAGGTAACTTGCTCTTTTGACTCCAGATGTTGCCATTTGCAACGTTGCCATTTCCTCTTGGAAGCTTTGCTGTTGGGTGTGGCAGATGATTGCATTCTCTGCCTTCTTTAGATCTTCCAGCATAATGGTCTGTGCGCCCAGTGTGGCTTTGACACGTGCCATCCTCTGGTCCATAACCTTGAAAATGCCTCGAGTGACTGTGTTTGAGGAGTTGACAGTGGACTGAAACTCCTTTCTTCTGCGAGCCAGCAGTTTCAAAGCTTCTTTAAATTTTTGGATCCATGCTACCGCAACTTTCAACTTTCTGAGTATGCAATCAGCTTGTCCGTAGGATTATCACTGCCTTTGACAATAACTGTACTTACAGTAAGGTTTCTCTTGACCTCTGGGTCATCAAAAGAGAGTGAGGTGGACTCTAAGGGAAACTGTGGCCAGTCCTCAATTGACCTCCAGATCATGTCTGGGCCATGAATCCATCTCTTGTTCTCCAGAAATTGCCCAGCCTTCTGCCCCCTAGAGGCATTATCGGCGGGGTTGTTTTTTGTGCTCACATATCGCCATTGCGACATCTCCGTGGCCTCCCTAATGGTGGAGATCCTGTTGGCAACAAATGTGTGGAACCTTGTGTGTTCATTTGCTATATACTTAAGTACTGATTGGCTGTCGGTCCAAAACATTGAGTTTTGCAGCAGCAGCTGTAACTCTGACCGCAGTACTTTATCCACCCTAGTGGGCAGCACTGCAGCAGCGAGCTCCATCCTGGGGATTGTAATCTTCTTTAGGGGAGCCACTCTTGCCTTTCCCATCATGAAAGCAACGTGAATAGTGTTCTTGTGATTCACTAGTCTCAAGTAGCTCACCGTTCCATATCCTTGCTCACTTGCATCCGAGAAGTGTTGCAGCTGTGCTTCTTTGTGAGGGCCAAAGTCATTTGGTTTGATGCATCTACGGACCTTGAAATCAGTGATCTGCTGGAGATCTGCTGTCCATTTAATCCATCGCCCACGGAACGCCTTGGGTACTTCCCAGTCGTAGTTTATGCTACAGAGCTCCTGTAATAGCAGTTTAGCAGTAAGAGTATAGGGCGCAAGAAACCCTAAGGGGTCGTAAATAGAGCTTACCATAGACAGTATTCCTCTCCGAGTGGTGACATTGAATGTAAAGTTGTCATTATCCACACACCATTGTACACCAAGTGCTCTTTCGGTTGGGAGTCCATCTCTGTCCAGGTTAAGCTCTTTTACCTCTTTAGCTCTCTCTACTCAGCCATCAGGCAAGTGCCTGACGGCTGTTAGTTATCCATTTGGAGAGGTGGAAACCTCCTCTTTGGCAAGCAGCTGTGAGTTCTGTGATGAGCAGAATGGCTTCCTTTTCTGTAGATACAGACTTTAAGCAGTCATCGACATAGAAGTTATTCAAGATTGTGTCAATCACTTCAGGCCTAAATTGTTTTCGGTTATCTTCAGCTGTTCTTTTGAGCGCATAGTTTGCGCAGCTGGGTGATGACACAGCCCCAAATAGGTGCACGGTCATATGGCACTCTACAGGAGTAAGACTTACATCACCCCCAGGCCACCACAGGAATCTCAGGAAATCCACGTCCTCTTCAGAAACCTTTACTTGGTGAAACATTGCCTTAATGTCAGCCATCATTCCGATTGGCTCCTGGCGGAATCGGGTGAGTACTCTTATGAGACGATTGGCTAAGTCAGGACCTTGAAGTAGTTCAGAATTGAGTGAGGTGCCCTTGAAAGATGCTCCACAGTCAAAAACAACTGAGTTTTCCTTTCTTGAGGTGGTACACCCCATGGTGAGGTATGTACCAGACCCTTCCATCTTTACGCCTTAGCTGCCCCTGTGGCACTGCCTCAGCGTAACCTTTGTCAATGACATCAGTGAGGAATTCCTTGTATTCATCATGGAATGCGTTGTTCCTTTTGAACTTTCTGTTTAGGTTTGAAAGACTTTGCTCAGCAACATGACGATTATCAGGCAGTGAAACATCATCTCTCCTGAATGGTAACCTGAGACGGTAGTGTCCGTCCACAATCTTGGCTGAGTCTTCAACAATCTTCATGAACTGTTTGTCTTCTATGGACATTTCCTTTGTGTCTTCATATGATTTTTCATTGAAGTCAGTATTGTACTGTGAGACCAGTAGCTCCTGTAAGTTGACCAATGAAATCCTATTGGCAGAGATTGAGTGATTATTGTTGCCTTTTTCTTTTCCTCCTCTTAATGGACCATTAACCACCCAGCCTAGTAAGGTCTTTACTGCGTATGGACCCTCTTCTTGGCTATTGATGATCTCCCATGGTTCCATTACCTTCGGCACATCAGTTCCAATCAACAAGTCAATGTCAGCATCTATGTTGTGTAGTTTGACATTTTTGAGGTATGGCCACTTCGATAGATCATTGGGGTTTGGGATGTTTTGTTTTGTGACGGGCATGGTCTTCTGGGTGTAAGCATCTAGGAGGGCTATGAATGTGTTGCCATGCAGCTCGCTCACCTCCAGACCTGAGACTATATGGCTGCTGACTGTCTTTTCTTGACCCATGGTGCGGAGAAGGATGTTTGTTCCTCTTCCTCGGATATTCAATTGGTGTATGAGTCGGTCTGTACAAAACGTGGCTGAGGTGCCAGGGTCAAGGAAAGCATTTGTTTGCACTATTTTATTTCCTTTGCTGGATTTCACTTTAACCGGGACAATAGAAAATACGCACTCCTTTTCACCGGCCCCAATATGCCCACGTGCTTTAGGAGAAGCCTTCATACCGGTCTTTGATGTTTCAGACTCTTCTGTTGGTCCTAATGCGATTCCTTTTCCATTTTACCTATGTGAAGCACAGTTGGGTGGGTTTGATTACACACTTTGCATGAGAGACGCCTACTACAGTCTTTGCTCATGTGCCCTGGTATGAGACACCCAAAACAGATCCCCTTTTCTTTTAGGAAGCTGATCTTTTCTCTGTGCATTTTTCTTTTGAGTTGTGGACACATGTCCATTATGTGTCCACTTGAACAGAACAGACAGACTGGCTCATTTGTGAATTGAGATGGGATGGCTTGTGACCTGCTATCTTGAGGCTGTGATGTCTTTGAATTGGCATTAATGTTCGCTACACTGGTGGCAAAGCAGCTGCTGGTGTATTTTGGCCTCTGTGACTTTGTGACTATGGGCTCCTTTGACCTTGTGATGCGATAATTGACAGCTTGATCTTGAATGTTGCCAAATGCGGGGTCTGTTATGATCTTTACTTGTTTTTCAATAAACTTGCCCAGATCACTGAACCTTGCTTTGCTGTTCCGCTTTTCCTGTAGCCGATAGACTTCTGATCTCCACCTCTCTCTGAGTTTATATGGCAACTTAGTGACCAGAGATCTTAGATTGGAGGCTAAGTCAAGCTCCTCCATAGATGCAATTTCCTCCATGGCGTTACAGCACCCTCTGAGATACAAAGCAAAGGCCTCTAATGCTTTGGAGTTTTCGGGTTTGATGGGGGACCAGGACAGGGCCTTTTCTATGTATGCACTGGCGATTTTGAACTCGTTGCCAAATGCTCTTGGTGGAGGTCTTTGGCTTTCCTATAACCCCTCTCTGGATCCATATACAGACAAATTCTGACAAGTTCCCTAGACTGCCCCCTAGTGTACTGCTCTAAATAGTACAACCTGTCTTTTCCGCTGTCAGTCTTGCTTTCTATGACATGCTCAAATTACCTAATAAATGACCTGTATCCGACTAGGTCACCTTCAAATACCTTAATGTCCCTTGGAGGCAGAGCGGAAAGTTGTTGTTGCTTGACAAGAGTGGCAGTAATGTTAGTTTGGCTCTGCAAGATGTTGTACAGAGCTGCATCTTGCATAGGGTTAAATTTGGTTGAAGGGATTGGTTGTGCCACATGTGATTGTGCTTGTATAGGGGTTCTTTGTGTTTGAACGGAGTGGTGTGGTGCTTCAAACTCTTGCTGAGCTGGGTGATACAGTGAATGGCTTTCCTTTGGACGCACAGTTAGTGTGTCTGCAGTGCCCCTTTGCACTGGTTGCTTGTGGGTGAAACTCCCTTTTGTTTCCATTCCAGAAATTTCATGTTTTCCTACATTTTCCTCATAATACTTATTCATTGCATCCACATGTGAAGTTTTGATTTGAGTTTCCATACTATTGAAGACAGTTATTTTAGCTGTAGTAGCTTCTAGCAGATTTCAGTTCCAAAGTTTCCTTTCGTTTCCTTAGTTACTCCTTTTGTTTATTCAGTTCTTGCTCTTCCTCCTCCAACGCATGAATTTCCTTAAGTGCCGTTAATTTTGCATCTAAAGCAGCTTTCTCTGCTTCCGCATGGATGCGGGCAGAGGCGGTGGATGAAACGGTAGAGTTGGACCTGTTGGAGACTGAGGAAACGCTGTCACTGAGAGCAACTTCCTCATCAGAAACCGTCCTGTTTGTAGAATCTGACAGCCATTAATTAAATCTGACAGCCAAGTAATTAAAGCTGCAAGCAGCATTTAACGGGGGCCAAGCCTAACACAGACCATTAAGACCTTTTTTGGTGTATACACGGTTGACAAAGCTGGTATAGCCTGTTGTAAATTAAAAGGCAAGACGATGTTAAACTTGGAAACCCGGTGAAAAGAAGCAAAGATGCAAGTCGAATTCATAATGCGGTATGGAGTTTAATTCCAATACTAATATAGAACACAAAAATGTCAGATCTCGATACTCGCTGCTATCTCTACAGCGCGCTGTATTCTTGTCGATAGGCCCACCCCTTAAAGGTGTGGACCCGCGAGAGAACACCGGAGAAAGAGAGCGAGCTCCCTGCGGAAATTGGTTATATGTTCCCCTCTCCTCAGCTGGGGGTCTTCGTTGAGGGGGGGGGGGGGGGTTAGTGTTCCATGGGCACTATTCCGTTGGGGGAATGCAACAGTATCTTGGCCGCATACTGTAGATTTACATACGGCCGCGCTCCACAAGGTGTCGTTACGGCCGCGCTCCACAAGGTGTCGTTACGGCCGCGCTCCACAAGGTGTCGTTCGCCTCGGTAGAAGTGTCAGGTTACAACTCAACAGACATATCGAGTTGCGCGTTTTTTCTACAACAATCCCTCTCAAGTGATCAAAAGATCACTTCAACAAAAGTGGAAAAAACCCTCATACCGCTTATACAAATCCAGGATGAGATGGAACGGAAAATCCTCCCTTAAGTGGAGGTAAAACCAGACCAACCCCAATAGCGGGACACATACGTCCTCAACCCGTCAAACAAGGTAATAACAATGAACAACTCATACAGGTGGTATCTAGTACAGTCGATAAGCATGCAAGGGGAAACAGGGGACGCCACCCAGAGGAACTCAGGAGCCACCTGCGCCATGGGCAGGCCATCCCTCTCATTTATTCAACGTCTTCTCTGGGGGCGGGGATCAGCGGAGCACTCATACAACTCATACAGGTGGTATCTTACACTGTCGAGAAGCATGCAAGGGGAAAAAAGGAACGCCACCCAGAGGAACTCAGGAGCCCCCTGCGCCATGGGCAGGCCATCACGCTCATTTATTCAACGTCTTCTCTGGGGGCGGGGATCAGCGGAGCAATCATGTCAGCGGTTTTCCTGTAGCAAGAGCCTCATTGGAGGTCTCACTCCTCCGGCCCTTCGCCTTCCTCCGGGTGGAGCAAGGGCAGTTGAAGGGCCGGGTCGCCGTCTCTGGCGAACGCCGTGGAGATCAGACGGGTGATGAGGGCCCGTAGACAGGGAATGCAACAGCAGCCACAACAGGTTACTATGCCTACAAAAACAGCAGCAGAGACTAACACAGACATGATTAAAGTTTTCCATTTTCCAAACACATTTGCCATCCATTCTTCCATGGGGTTGTTTACTCCGGAATCCTCGGCCATGGAGGTGGACAGTGCTCTAAGACCCGCTAACGCTTTTTAGCGACCGACCCGTCCGGGGCAGTGTTATTGGGGATGAAGGTGCAACACTGGGCCCCAAACATCGCGCAGACCCCTGTTTTCTCAGCTAAGAGCATGTCTAGGGCGAGGCGATTTTGAAAGGCCATAAGCGAAGTGGCTGCTAACTGGTCTGCCAAGCCGTCTACTGCATCGCGGGTGAGGTTGGACAGTTTCTGAACATTATAATGGATGTAATTGATGCGATCTACATTTTTGCTGGGAGTGACAGGAAAAAGGGCTGAGACTATAGGGATGTTTTCGAACCCTGCCGCAATTTGATCTGCTAATTTGTATTAGTTGGGAACCCCACGAGGAACTCCTATTGAGTCAATATATGTGACTGAGTCCACGGTCAAATCCCACTGACTCCCCATGCTTCTAATTTTGCGCGGTGCGGGAAGGGACGCTGCGGTTGGTCCTATAAGAGTGAGGGGAAGAACTAGGCGGACTATGGTACAAGTTCCTGACCAATCAATGGGTAGTCTGAGAAGCAGACGTCGAGGGTTACACATCCAGAATAAATCTTGTCGTCCCACATGAAGTTGACTGCTGAGGGGAACGTGGGTTAGATGGTCACGGGCCTGGCACCATTCTAATGGCATATGGCCAACGTCTATACTACTGGTTTTAAGGCTGCTACGAGTAAAACATGAGTAGTTGTTTACACCGGGGGTGAACGCGGGGGGAACAGTAACATTTAAGCCGGGGGGAAAAGCACTGCTCAAGAGGGAACAGTTTTTTGGATACTTTTCGTCGAAGAGGGCCAGCATGCAGGCGTACCCTCGAGGGTCTTTGGTTTTATTCATGCGGATGGACCGGGTTACGAGTCGGGGGCGTGCCGCCGCGCATGCTATGCAATTCTCCATTTTATTAGTGCGAGCCGATGCTACAATCGCCTGTAGCCACATATTATCATCCGTATAACCGGTAGCTAAGGCTAGTACGTCGCTGGTGGACAGATCATCCGTGTTAAAGGCTGCTACGCCCTCCTCAGAAATCAAAATTTTCTGGGGTTCATGAGGCGTCATGATGTTTGCGGAGCGGGGCGGGAGGAAGGAGATCTGAATAAGCCCTTTTTGATTCCACCCGCTCTGCCACACGCCTAGACCGAGGTACATGGTTTGGTTAGTCCGGGGTCGACATTCGGTCCGCGCGGGGGAAATCCCCAAATGTTATACGCCATGGGGCCCAGGGTTAGTACTACCTTGTTACTTCCGGCTATGCGAGCCAGGTGGAACATGTGACTGAATTTCTTCCATGGTTCTCCCTTGTAGGAGCTAAAAGCCATGGTTAGTACCTCGCCCCAGGTGGTGCACCCTGGCTGTCCGCTGCCCGGAGCGCCTCCTGGGAAACCAAACAAATACAAATCATAGTGATGCCACAAAGATGGTTTGTGTGCAGGGATACACCTTACCACCCTGCATAAGTCGAAGGTGAAGACCATCTTAGTCCCGGCGGTGTATTGGAGTTTGACGGCCTCATAGTGGTCGCACGGGTCCTCGATAGTGCGGCGGGCTCTTCTGTCCCACCGTCCCGGGCGCCTCGTCTCCTCGCCGGGGACCGTCTCCCTAGGGTCGTGATCTGTGAAGGTGGGAGTTGCGGCCCCCCATGCTAGACCCAAGAACAGGACCAACAGGAGGGCTGCTACTCCCAGTAGGATCCTCACCACCCACTGGGAACCGTTGTCCCGCGCCAGTGCCCGTATCCGTTGCATGGCTCTGTCCTGGCTCTGGGTCCGGTGTTGAGCGGGGCGGGTCGGCTCTGCGGACTCGCGTCAGGTGATGCCACCGGCTTCCGTGGTTTCCCTGGATTGAGACAGAAAAAGGAGTGGCCAACAGTACCTTATAGGGGCCTCTCCACCGGGGATCAGGGAAGGACCGTTTCACTGCCTTAACCCAGACCCATTGGCCGGGAAGGATCTGGGACGTCGGGTCAGGTGGAGGTGCTGTAGAGGTAACCTGGGTATACAGGGCTCGAGAAACTTGAGTTAGGGCCACACAATAACTTGTCAATTGATTATCTAATTGGTCTGAGAGCGGCTCAGGAGGTGTGTACGGCCCCGGCATCGGCCTCCCGGTGATAAGTTCATGCGGGGAGAGTCCCGTTTGCGCATGTGGTGCGGCTCTGATAGCCATAAGGGCCAGCGGTAACGCAGATAGCCAAGACATTTTGTGCTGGTCGACTAAGGCCAGCAACGCATCTCTCGCCATATTTGTGTCTGAGGGAACCCTATTGTGCTGGAGCACTTTACTAAGTGTCTGTTTCAGAGTTTGGTTGGCCCTCTCAACGAGTCCCTGACTTTGTGGGTGATAAACGGACCCAAACCGGTGGGAGATCCCCAGTCCGGTTTCTACTTTTTGTAATAAATGGTTCATGAAGTGAGACCCGTTGTCTGAACATAATTTGTGTGGAAAGCCCCACCTAGGTATGATTTCGGTTATTAACGCTTTTATAACGGACGCGGCGTCCTCTTTTTTTGTTGGGAACGCCTCTACCCAATGCGAGAATCGACAGACTATGACTAATAAGTAACGGTACCCTTGGACCCTATGATCCCTCCCCATGTCGGTGTAATCGATACAAAGTTCTTGAAAGGGTAGGTGGGGAACGGGGAAGCGGCCAGGAGGGGGTTTACATCCTCGTCGAGGATTGTGTTGTTGGCATGTCACACAGCTGGCCAACTGGAGCCGGGCGTGGGCCAATGTCTGGGGGTGCCACCAGTGGCTGTCAATTGGGTCAATGGTCAGGCGAGGCCCAAGGTGGTGCCTGGAGTGTTCTGCGTGGATCATCAGGGTCAGTGCCTTGGTTGTCAGGGCCGGCCGCCCATCCGGAGCCCGATAAACTCCGCTGTCGTCTCTCCGGCATCCTTGGTGTAGCCAATAGTTTTCTTCTTCGGCGCTGGCGTGTGCTTGCATCTCCTTGATGTCCTGTGCGTCGCCGCTAACCGCCGGACTTGGGGTTTGTAGGAACTGCATGGCAGGTGGCCGATACCCTCCAGCTGCTTTGGCTGCCTCGTCGGCTGCATTGTTCCCTTGTGTGGTCACCTCGTTTCCCTGCACGTGGCTTTTGCACTTGATCACAGCCAGGGTCTCCGGGTAGCCGATGCTGGCTAGTAGGCGGGTGAGCAGGTCTCCGTGTTTTAGCGGTTTTCCAGCCGAGGTCTTCATTCCTCTTTCCACCGCTTGGGATGCGTTGACATGCACTAACTCATAGACGTAGTTGCTGTCGGTGTATATGTCAAGTCGTAGGCCTTTGCTGTCCTCCAGGGCCTCGACCATGGCTCTTAGTTCAGCCCGTTGGGCGGAGGGCTTGTCGGTTTCCAGTCCGCTTCTCCGCGTCTGGTGGTGACCGTTGAAGTTTTGTGTCACGATTGCCCATGAGGCGATGTTGTCGCCTTTCTCGTTTTTGTAACAGCATCCATCCGTGTACCAGACTTCTTTGGGACCTGTCAGAGGGTCCCCGTGGAGGTCAGGTCGGAGTTTGAGTTCCGCCTGGATTCGAGGCCAACAGTGGTGTGGTGTCCCGTCCTGTCCCCCGCACAGGTCGTCAGAAACTTTTACTCCCTCGGTACTGTACGTGACATTGGGGCTCAGGTGTATCTCTTCCAGGGTGCGGGTCTTCTTGGCGGTGGTTAGGGCAAAGGCGGAGAAGTCTACTGTCTCTTTAACCCCGTGTGCTGTATGGACTATCGTCGGGTGGTTGAGGGTTATACCCGCAGTCTTGCTCAATACTCGGGCCGTCGCCAGTAAGTGTTTCGCACAAGTCGGCAGTCCGTTTTCGCTGGGGCTGAATGTGGAGCTGTGGTAATGCAACACTCTTCGGGTTCCTTTGTCTTTTTGCCACAGGACTCCACCGATGTGTTCTCCTCTGTGGGTGACATCAATGTGTCTCTGAAGCGTGCTCCGTCAAGAGGGAGGTCGCGATGAAAGAAGAAGCCCCGATCTCCGTGGATTGGTGCCTATGGGACATAGGCAGACATGAGACACGATATAGCAAAGTAGATAACTTGTGGCTGGCTCGATAAACTGCTAAGACTAATGGATATCAATGGATGGATTATTTCATATGCTGAGGGGAGTGGGGTCGTCAGGTGTTTGATACTCATCCTTCCCGACATGGGTCGGGTTGCCTGATTTCGGAGTCAGGGCCATTGAGCTGGTCCGGTGAGCAGCCTGGGGGTGGGCCGTGTCCTCCTCAGGACCGCGGAAGCACGGGTTGGTTCCCAGTTGGTTCCCATGGTCTGGTTCGAGGGGAGCCGTCGTCTTTGCCAAAACCTGGGCTCTGTATTGGTAGGATGGGGCGTGGCTCGTCCATCCCCCTGATGGTCTGGAGCCTCTGGGAGCTGGAAGTCAGAGTCTGTAGGGGAACACAGGGGCTGTGGCTCTCCCAGCGTGGGAGAGGTGGTGTCACTTGGCTCCGGTATCCTTGCTGATGTGTTCCAAGGATGAGCTGGGTAGGACACCAGGGCCGGTTGTTGTGGGGTGGCATGTGGTATCACCACCACCGGGGCCATCATCTGACCTGTTTTCTCTTTTATCCCTACATCTGTCTCTCAACATCCCATATCTCCTTAATAACATAAGCCTACGTACCCCACGATGCCTTGCAGTAGCCTGGTTTAGGTTATTTATAATTCCAGCATCTTGACTTTTAGCCCCTCCCTCCCGATCATGTCACTAAACATAGGAAGCATCATGTTCTGGTAATATATTGTCATCACTGCTAATATACACACAAATCCACGTTATAACCCCATCTAGCATCCCCAACTGTCCACCTAATAGCAGAGCCATATCTCTAAACTCTATGTACACTAGCGGTGGCACTAGAGGCCAGCCACCCTTGGTTTTGTCCTATTCATTCAACTACAGCATTGGTTACGCTCAGCTCATAAGGAAAGGCACTGACTGCAGCATAACAAGTTAGCCACAGCATAACGGGTTGGCCTAGGATGACAGGCTAGCTATAGGACGACAGATGAGTTATAGTATAGCATGTTAGAAATATCATGACTGTATAACAATGAAAAACGTTTTATTGTGGTTTAGTGTTTTGTAGTTGCATACAAAATTTGCAAATCTGTTAAACACAAAAAAGAATGTAGTGCACTTGTGAAAAACAGATGTGCGGGTGCGCGAATACCAATACGAAATGTTTTTATAGATAAATCCTTATGTACTTTTTTGTTTAATATATATATTGTTTAAGCAAAACCTTTCTACAGGCTGAAAAAAGCATTAGAGAAGGAGTCAGAATCTGAGTCACTGTAAGGAGGGGGACGATCGGTATGGGACGGGGTAGTGGTGGTCTCGAGCTGTGGGAGAACATGCAATTGGGGACGTGCAGGCATCATGCATTAATGGCAACTGTTAACAAAGGAAGACAAAACTGTAAAAGACAAAGTTAGTCATAACATGATCGTCTGACTGTCTTGTAACAAGTCAGTAATTGTTACACAAATGTGATTGTAATAGAAAGTTATTATAGTAAAAGTAATATCCTTATTAACCCTATTGTTTCTTCTGAAGTCAGTCTAGTCCCCTCTCGTGTAGTCTACCACTTTGTAGTGTGGGAGTGGCCTCCCTTATCTCAGGGGCCCTAACACACAAGAAGACAGGCTCTCACACTCTCTCTCACACACACACACACACACACACACACACACACACACACACACACACACACACACACACACACACACACACACACACAGCTTTTCCCCCTTCCATTTTCCAAACCCCCAGTAATTTCTTTGTCAACAATATAATTTAACATTTGGATCCTTGTTAATTTAGTTCTGAATTTCCATACTTATTTATTATACTACTTTCTTAGGTATTTGTCTCAAAATTATTTTTCTACTTTAAGGTAATTTATATTCATAGTCCCTCAGGAAGGTTTTTATTTTATTTTTATTTTTGGTATTGTCTGTTTTGTTATTTTAGTAGTTAACCTCCATGTCTAATTTAACCAGCCCAGTTTTCTAACATTGGTACTAACAACTCAACCAGTGTCTAATACACTCGTGTCACAATACACAGAACATAGAAAACACACAGACAGACATTTGGACCAACAAGCTAGCTCTAAACACATAGACAATAGTTCAAGACCTTTACTTAGAACCTGTTGAGTGAACTAAGACAGGTTTATTGAACAGTACACCCACCACCGCGCTCCCTCAGGGTCCTTTAGGGCGGGTACCACTACCTCACTTTGGTGAGGTGGGAATTTCCCTGAACTCCGAAGAGTCCCCAGCGCTGGTTGACCCCTGGACTTCTGTGGACGAGCGGTAGCGGTGATATCTGTCCCAATCTTTTATGGCGGAGGCAGAGGAAATTTGTATATTAACTCTCCCCTTTATCCTGTTCAATGTTCCTCTCTCTCGGCTACTCTCCTCAATCCTATCTATCGCTCTAACGATCTGTGTCTTTAATGTTACTTTTTTATTTATTTTTTATTATTTACTTTTTCAATCTGTTCCTTTTCCGTCATTGTCTTCGCCATAATTGTAATTCAAATTACTATTCTTTATTTTATTTTTATTTTATTTCATAATAATAATAAAAACAATTAATATTATTATTACCATTATTATTATTATTATTTATTTTATTTATTTTATTATTATTTTATTTTTATTATTCTTATTCTTATTAGTATTATAATTATTTTTATTATTTATTTTATTATTATTATTTTATTTTTTTCTATCTACCTTTCCACCGTTGGACTAACGTTGTTTACGTCGGCCCTCGTGTTCTTATTTCCTCTTACATTAGTTCATCATACCGCCATCACAGTTTTTCCTCCTTTGTCAATTATTCCTCACTATCGCGACTCCTCTATTATAGTTTAATTACAGACATTTAACATTTAGTTATAATCCGTCTGGGACGACTCTGTCATCATGGTTAACAAACAAACATATAACCCATAGCTATCCGCCATCTCTCGATGCTCCGCAAACACGCTTCACACACAAACATACAACCTTTAGTTATCCGCCATCTCTAGACGGCTCCGTTAACACGGTCAATCCAACATACTTATAACCTTTAGTTATCCGCCATCTTTAGACGGCTCCGCAAACACGGTCAACTACAATCTTAACTATTAGGTATCCGCCCTCTTTAGGCGGCTCCGCAAACACGCTTCACACACAACCTTTAGTTATCCGCCATCTCTAGACGGCTCCGTTAACACGGTCAATCCAACATACTTATAACCCTTTGTTATCCGCCATCTTTAGACGGCTCCGCAAACACGGTCAACTACAATCTTAACTATTAGTTATCCGCCTTCTTTAAACGGCTCCTCAAACACGCTACACACACAAACATACAACCTTTAGTTATCCGCCATCTCTAGACGGCTCCGTTAACACGGTCAATCCAACATACTTATAACCTTTAGTTATCCGCCATCTTTAGACGGCTCCGCAAACACGGTCAACTACAATCTTAACTATCAGGTATCCGCCATCTTTAGACGTCTCCGCAAACACGATTAACAAACAAACATACATACAACCTTTAGTTATCCGCCATCTCTAGACGGCTCCGCAAACACGGTCAATCCAACATACTTATAACCTTTAGTTATCCGCCATCTTTAGACGGCTCCGCAAACACGGTCAACTACAATCTTAACTAATGGTATCCGCCATCTTTAGACGGCTCCGCAAACACGGTCAATCAAACAAACATATAACAAACAATAGAATATACGTGATTTGACAACTTTGCATTTAGTTTATGGTTCACAATGATGCAGACCTCGCGGTGTGACCTACCCACCGTCTATATCTCCTCCTAATAGACTGGGCCTATTCTAAATTAAATTCCGGGGGCCGGAATTGTCCTATACAGGTTCGGTTGCTAACACAGGTCCTGCTTACCTAGTTTAAACTGGCGCCGAGGAGATACAGAGGTTGGTCCGAGGCCTCGCGGCCGTCGTCGGCTGCACCGGGTTCCTTTGTCTTCCTTAGAGATCACGTCGGGGTCACCAACTGTTGTAAATTAAAAGGCAAGACGATGTTAAACTTGGAAACCCGGTGAAAAGAAGCAAAGATGCAAGTCGAATTCATAATGCGGTATGGAGTTTAATTCCAATACTAATATAGAACACAAAAATGTCAGATCTCGATACTCGCTGCTATCTCTACAGCGCGCTGTATTCTTGTCGATAGGCCCACCCCTTAAAGGTGTGGACCCGCGAGAGAACACCGGAGAAAGAGAGCGAGCTCCCTGCGGAAATTGGTTATATGTTCCCCTCTCCTCAGCTGGGGGTCTTCGTTGAGGGGGGGGGGGGGTTAGTGTTCCATGGGCACTATTCCGTTGGGGGAATGCAACAGTATCTTGGCCGCATACTGTAGATTTACATACGGCCGCGCTCCACAAGGTGTCGTTACGGCCACGCTCCACAAGGTGTCGTTACGGCCGCGCTCCACAAGGTGTCGTTCGCCTCGGTAGAAGTGTCAGGTTACAACTCAACAGACATATCGAGTTGCGCGTTTGTTCTACAACAAGCCTCAGCTTGGGTCTGGTGAAGCGCTTAAAAATGTTCATGACCGTACGACAAAACGATGAGGAGTTATGCTTCTTTTAAGTCTTCAATCGATCGCTATAGCGCCTCCATCGCCCGAATTGGAAAAATGTCATCTTGTTCATAATTTTTTGCTGAACAACTTTTCAATTTTGCTCAAGATCATAGGAGTCCATCTTGATGTTGAAAAAAGCATTTTAATTCATACGGACCATTTTGAGCTTCTGCCAATCATGTTGTTTCGCCCTAATTGGAATGTTATCTTGTTTAGAATTGGATCCTGAACAACTTTTGTATTGGACTCAAGATCATAGGAGTTCATCTTGATGTCGATAAAAGCATTTTAGTTTTACGCGTTTTGAAGCCACACCCTTAGTTGTGTTAATGGTTAAGTTAATGGCTCCTGGGGGCTTTTCATTTTATTGTACTGACTTCACTTCTCGTTAGATGAAAGATATTGGTCCATAGATGATATGTGATGATAGGATTTTCGTCTAAGTAAAAAAACCTAGGATCCTTAGGGGTTTTAGTGTTTTTCACAAATTTCACAATGGCGGGAAATCTATCCAGGCGGAAGTCATAGGTTATTGAGGCAGATTTGTTCAGCATGAAGAGATGCATATGGGTACAACGTTTCATGACTGTAGGTTAAAGGGGTCAGGAGATATGCTTGTTCAAAGTTTGCATTTTTGGACGATTGCTATAGTGCCACCTTTGGGCTAATCAGCGTAATCTTTCGTCCCTGATCATCATTAGTCACCCTCTACAGCTGTGGATAATCTCATAAAAAACGACACAGCGGTTTTGGCTGTGTAAGTCATTTTGGCGGAATAATAATTATAAAACTATTAATTACAATAGGTTGCCTCGCACTTTGTGCTTGACCCCCTAATAAAAAAAGGTATGCAATAAAAATAACGCAGCATTATCTTGACGCGATGCGAGTGCCATTGCTAACAGTCTCTTTAAATCACTGCGGAGTGAGAGCGTGCAAAACTTGGTCCAAAACTTACGCTAATGAAAGCAAATCTATCCCTTCTCGCCTCGGCCTACCTGCATGTGAAAACAAAATGCTTTTCTCACGTCACGCCTGATGAACAATAAAGTCTACACACACTACTTACATCAGCCGCGATGGGAATATGCGGCATATTCCTATAATAACCACGTCTGTGAAAAAAGACGGATGGAATACTCAACCTATATAGCCTAGTGAAGACGAGCTTATGCTCTGGCCTTTCACCAACATATCCTATGTATTTAGAGGATTCAATTATACTGAAGTTGTACTTTTTAATCCAATAGTTAAATAATGCGAATGGCTGTTCGCTGATGAGGGGATTATGATAAATGGGTGTGTTTTGGAGACGTTAGTTTCCCTGTTCAGTACTAAAATAGACTATCACCCTTTTCATAGAAAGTTGGTATCCAAAACTAAACTGTTGCGATACAACTGCACACCTTTATGTTATCGAGAGCAACCTATATCCACGTACCACATTGCAAGTAAACATTGGCTTATAGTGCCGACTGCTATCGAGATGAATGATCAATACATATAACAGATTGTGATAATCATAGGTCTATGATTGTAGTTTACCGCTGGATGCAGTCAGAACCCTGTGTGTTGAGAAACGCAAATAGGCTGTTACCTCCGCCTTGTCCTACAACTTGTTCAGTGGCCATGGTGACTATGACAAAGATACCCGAATGTGATTGGTTAAACGGATTTATCCGAGTCTACTAGCGAGTCGTAAAATATCTACCTTGGTGCGAGTAAAATTAATGTAGTCTTTTCACAAAATGGAAATCGCGTCGTATGTGTACAGTCCCATTCAACTCAATGATTTGATATTTAAATGTCGTGTGAAAAAATCGTAACCAACAATCGCGTTTAATGTAAAAGGACCTTACAACGCGAGTCGTGAGCCAGTGCTCTCTATTACCACTGACAACGCGGCTTATTATATTAACGCGGTCAAGAGGCGGCATTAATGTAATATCCTTTTGTGCCTAATATTTACTTGGCAAGAAAGAAATGTTTATTCGTAGAATGCCCTCTAGTAGGCAGAACGTTTAATAGTGGCATTGGCCATGCATAAGCCACTGTATTTTCCCCATACAGTGTAAAAGTACATAGTAAGTATTAATAAGTCTAATTTTGAGCATTAACAATTCGAATATAATTTCAATATTAAAAATAATAAGGACTGAAATTCGAATGGGATTATAGAGGAAGATTGACAGCTCTACTGTGTTCATGTTTTGCCAAATTCATATATTTTTTTATGCAATAAATGCACTTTATTGAAGTTATCCTCTCCTTGTGATCACTTTGTTTGAAGTCTTACTATACCAAGTGAACAAACATTTGAACGCAAATATAAAATGCAGACCGTCTGCTGCGCCATCTGACCGAAGCCGACCGCGCAAATATCCCGCGTGCCTCGTCTGTTTAGGGTTTTTTCGGTGCGTACCGCCATGCCAAAAAAATTCTAGGGGAAACACTGCATTTGCGATAATTTATTATGTGGATGTGAGGTAATTTTTGCCCAGGTCGCATCAGTGGCAGTAAAAACCAAACAAACAAATAAAGAAATAAAGAAATATATAGTGAGTTTGTTAGGCAGGAGATGTCGAGGCACTGGCAGAAATAAAGAAAAAAAGACCACCTATGCAATTAAAATCATTTGACAATTTACTTCAAGTGAGTTAGTCTCTTAAAATGAAAGTACACAGATGGATGGTACGTAACAAAGGACATGCTTGTACTGCGAAAAAGCTGCCAAAAAAGGGGAGTGACCAAATTTGTTAGGATGCCACCAAATCAAATAGTTAGTGACACCAGTGCCACAAGTAGAAAATGTTAGTCTTGAGCCCTGCCTTACCCGAGCCCCTAATCCCAGGCCCTAAGAATGAGTAGGGCCCGTAATGAGTACCTGAGCTCAATCTAAACTATGAGCCATACAGAGAGCCATGCTTTCTTATGCATGTGTATACAAGTGTGTATGCCTTTAGCATTTATGTGTGCATGGCTATGAAGACTTACGTTTTTTCTTTTTTCCTACTATTTAGTTTGTCCATTTAATGTCTTTAAAATGTGATTGCTGCCTATGTTGAGCACTATGAATGACCTTGTGCTTGAAGGGTGCTTTGTGAATGTACTTACTTTGTCTTGTTTTTTTTGTGTGTGTGTGTGGCAGGGGAGGTGGGAGAGAGGGCCAGGAAAGGTGGGGAGAAAGGCACAGGGGAGGTTGGAGAGAGAAAATAGAAAATGGAAAATAGAATGAAAGCCTGATCAGGTTCAAACAGGGTAGCTGATAGACAGAGATAGCATTTAAGAATATGATTTACTATTATTATATGGTTCCATTATTTCACATGATCCTTTTCACATGGAGGTTCTACTAGGAGAGCCTCCGTGAACCATGAGTCAGAGGTGGAGGCTGGTGGTGGGACAAACTACTTGCTAAGTACTCGCTGCTGTGTTCTGCAGGAGCCATTTAGAAAGATTACTCCTCAGTCAGAGTGGTGATGAGGCTATTGTTTTGCCGGTGATGGATATTGTGCGGCAGAGTCTCCCACAGAACCAGTCAGCCTTCTACTGCACAGATCAAAGCAAAACCAGGGCCACCCTCCTTTCTTATTTATCTTTATGCTCTTCTCTTCTCCCCCTTCTTAACCCCCTCTTGTTTCCTCCAATATTTAATCTCAGACTGTAATTTCCCCAATGTTCCCCTGTTTAATTGCAAATAAAAGTAAAAATATGTATGTACATATACAGTAGATACTGTATAGACATTGTGAAGGCAGACATGCCAATCAATACTTAATTTGTCCAAACCCTCACATTGCATGTCGTTACATTTCATCAATACATTTATACATGCTCTGTCCATTGTACTTACTAATCTAGTACTATAATGTACTCGTTTTCACTCAAAACGAATACTAAGTTACTAATAACTAATACAAAGTTATCCCATAGATAACTTCTACGGGACCCCCAAGCCGCCAGCGGAGCCATCCCCCACGGCTCCTCCCCTGAATGTGAGTGAGGCACTGTTGCCCGGAGCAAGGCCCAGTGCCCAGGGCAAGAGGAAAAGGAACCAGTCGGTCAGCAACATGGAGCAGCGCAGCAGCCTTGAGCCCCCCGAGGAGGAGGAGGAGGATAGCCCCATCGTCAATGGCAACGGGGTGGTCATCACGCCCGGTAAGAAAACCCCCGAAAACCGGCCGGAGGGGTTGATGGACCCTGACCTTAACCACATCAAACCCTTGCATAAATGAAGCCATATTCAACCCTTTAACCCTAGTACAATTAGATTTACAATTAGTACAATGTAATGTGCATTTTCATCCAACAGGTAGCAGGATAGTCTAGCGGCTAGTGACTGGGTTCGATCCCCAATTTCTACATCCTAACCTGTAGGCATCCTTGATAAAGAAGCCAATAACCCCTGCCTGCTCCTTTATGACATGTATCTGAAGTTGCTAAAGATAAACGTGGCTGCTAAATTACTAGATATTAATGGTACTATAGCCACATGGAAAAAATCTAAGTGTAAGAAATTCATACAACCCTGTTGTCAGATAGTCAAACAGCGTCTTATAAGTAAGATAATTACGTTAAACTAGTTTGGTCTCTGTCTTGTCTTGTTCTCACCACCATTGAAATCACACACACAGTAGTATGGACTCTGTTGATAATTAAAGGTCAATGACTCTGTTTATAAAGCATCTGAAAGTCTTTTTCTCCTTTAAGCACAAAATGTGTTAACCTGAAAGGTCAATCAGAGCATTTGTTTTTCTCATTACTACCTTTTTTTTAATACTGAGTACCTGTGCATATAAGTGTCTCGGCCAAATAAATGTGACCAGCCTTCAGGGTGCACTCACACACTTGGTTGCGTGTGTGACTTTTACAGGGCTCACAGGAATCATCCTCGATCAATCACTCAAACACATTTCAGATTCCCTTCCATTGTTACTGTCTATTTCAAGCTTTAGCTCACTCTGTACTACCATTTGCTGTTTTCTCTTTCTCTTTCTCTCTCTCTCTCTCTCTCTCTCTCTCTCTCATGTATTGTTTCATGTTGCATATTTATTCTATAAATGCTTTATTATCAGAGATGATCCTATCTTTACACAGTTGATTGTTGTGATGAGCACCTTGGCCCCGCCAGGGGGACAGAAAGTACTTATTACTCATTATTTCTTATTATTAAGTATTACACATTTTCTATAGATCACATCAGTTCAGTGAGTGTGAATACCTCAAACTTTCCATAATTAAATGTATCTGTCTCTGTCTCTCACTCTCTCTCTTTTTGTCCCTTTTCCTAACAACCTGTTTGTGCAGGTTTTCCCACTCTCAACTCTTCCCTCCCGCTCTCTCTCTCTTTCCTTCTTTCTTTATTTCTTTCTCTCTGTGCCTCTCTTTCTCTCTCCTGGGGCCTCATAGCTCTGCAGTGGCTGACTCTGACTCACCATGCACTCTGTGTGTGTGTGTGTGACTGCTTACTTGTGTGCATGCGCATGTGTAAGTTAGAGCAGGAGGAAAAGAAGAAAGAATAAGACAAATAGAGAGAGAGGGAGGGATGGTGTGAGAAAGAATCGCAAATATGTTTATTTGTGATCAGAGAGATGTTAGAAGTTTTTGAGAAGCCTCTGACAGAAGACTTTTATAACATCTCTAACTATATCTGTGTGTGCGTGGGTGCATGCTGATTTGTGCTTGTCTTGGCTTATGCGTGTATGTCTGCGTGTGTGCACATCTCCAGAGTCCAGTGAGCTTGAAGACAAGAGCACGGATGCATCTGGAGAGGGTCCCGAGGAGACCCCCAGCCAGGGGCCCTCCTCTGTGGAGCCTACTGCCGAGGGCGGAGAGGCCCCCAAATCCCCACCTAAGACCCCCATTAAGGCTCCTGACACAGAGGACGAGGACTTGGGGCCACTACCTGACAACTGGGAGATGGCCTACACAGAGAAGGGAGAGGTCTACTTTATAGAGTAAGAGGGAACACATGGATGTAAGACTATTGGAGAGACAAAGAGAGAGAGAGAGAGAAATGTAATACTTTTTTTTCTTTGGTAATGTAAACGTAAGTTTACCATGCAAATAGAGCCAATTTAATTTAATTGGATGTCAAGAGAACATCCAATATATTGAAATAACTTTGAGTTTTAAATTTTAGTTTCAACTTCTCTCAGGGTGATAAATGGACACTAAAGTGAATCGATAGAATAAGATTGTTTTCATGATTCTGGAAATATGTTTTCTGGAATACTTTGTTGACTAGATATGGGAATGAGCTAACACAATGTATACACACACAGTAAACAACACAATAGACACACAGACACACACACATACATACATACATATATATATATAAACCATGATCACTATTAATGACTAAGGTTTGTTTGGATGGATTTGGTTAAAACAATACAAATCTTTAATCTCATGCTGTTATCTATATTATGGTTATTTTGTCACCTATCCCCTCTTTCATCTAACTTCCCATCTCCCCCTCTCTCTTACTTTTTCTCTCTCTCTTTCTTACTCCCTCTCTCCCTTTCAGCCACAACACCAAAACAACGTCGTGGCTCGACCCTCGCCTTGCCAAGAAAGCCAAACCACCAGAGGAGTGCCAGGAGGACGGTAAGTTAAAACACACACACACACACACACACACAAACACACACACACACCCTTTGCCCTCTGCTTCTCACTGGCTCCATTCACATGCATGTTGTCACACCCACACAAACACACACACACACACACACACACACACACACACACACACACACACAGAATAAGGCACACACACAGTTAGCTGTTGCAGAGGTTGTCAGATCCGACAGCAGTAAATCTGCAGCCAGAATGAAAAAAAGGAAATGAGGTGGTCGAGCACAGCATCACTAGAAATTATTTTACTTCTCGTTACGACCACAAAACCTTGAAAAATTGCATGTTCACTTCAAGCATGTTGTGTCCCGCAGACGATCATTGTGTTACATGATCCTTGACCGAATAAGCACAAGAGACACAAGTAAAAACACAGGTATGTTCTGCCTGTGAATAAACATGCAAACAAAACAAAGAAATAACGGAGGGAAAGAAAGCAACTGGGAAATCTGAATCTGATGAGTCTGTATGGAGGAGTTCTCAGCTGACGGTAAGTTCCATCAGTGGATGGCCAGGTTACTGAAAAAATGCCATGAACCGCAAAACCAGAGGTGCGGACAAATAAATGTTTTTACAAAAAACTAAGGTTGATAACTACGGAAGCGTAATGCATTCACTTCGGAAAATTAATTCTGCTCTTGCTTTTCTGAATTAACGACATAATTATCTCAGAATTCTGAGATACATTTTTATGGAATAAATATTCTGCTCTGTTTTTCTGAATTAACGAGATACCTCAAAATCAGATGCATCATCTTATATCCGTGAAGCATGCCGTTTTGGTTCAACTGATCCTGGAGAAACGCTGCAATGTCAAGCAGATCAGAATGGGCTTTCCGTCTGAACAGCCCCAAAGTCCTGAGGTGCCTGCACAAAGTTGACACACTAATAACAATGCCATCAATATTACTTAAGGACACTAGTATCTCCCAATGTCTCTAACATAAACCAAAATAAAACTGGATTAAAGTGAATGCGAGCTTCTCTTGGGATTTTGATGTATTTTGTTGATTCAGAAAAACAGCAGAATTCTGAGAAAAATTATGTCATTAATTCAGAAAAACAACTTGGTAAACATAAAATTGACATGATGTTTTCAATAAAAATATAAAAGCTTGCACAGCAGCCTTCTTAACCATTTTTCTTGGTGCTCTTTGTGCGCTCTCTTTATGCTCTCTCTCAATTGAAAATTACCTCCAAGCAAAGGTTTTCTGCCAAGGAGGTTTTGTCATAGCTCTTTGACAGTGAAAGTGTCATAGAGTGTGTGTGATATATTTCTTCTGTCTCCACTCCAGACAGGGGAAAATCTGATGGTTCTGAACCAGACGGGCAAATCAGATGGTTCAGAACATATTGAGGCCAATCTGATGGTTCTGAATCAGACGGGCAAATCAGATGATTTAGAGCGAGACAGGGGCAAATCCTATGGTTCTGAAACAGACAGGGGCAAATCCAATGGTTCTGAACCAGACAGGGGCAAATCTGATGGTTCTGAACTATATTGAGGCCTGAGGCCAAATACAAACATATACATACAACCAATACATTGCAATTGCAGATCGTCTCTGATGTTGCTCAAAAAGCATTTGTGATAAGTTATGTGTTTGCATTACTCCTACTATCCCTGCGCTGCTGCTATACAAATCAAACCGATCACCGAGATCTTCAATACTCTCACTTCATGGAGCCAACATGCAACCTACACTGCTCTTCTATACAATGGCCAAACTATTCCGCCAAGGAGCCAGAAAAGTTTCAATGGTAAAGAGAGATGAAGTCGACCATGCTGAGAGATGCTCTACCTGATAACGACCCTCCTGTTGGCTTGAGATATCCAACTAAACCCTCACCTGATCACCCTCGGCAAACTGCTATCCTCTGGACACTGGACATCCACCCCGCTCCGACCCTGTCTGCATCTGCAGTCGAAATTATCAGCTTGTCAACATGTTGCAGGAGATGCCTGCAACCACGAGGAAGCAGGTGGAGGGCCTTGGTGACTTCATCCTCGTTGAAATTGCTCTATCCTTCTCCTCTTTGGATGTACTGAACTCTCACTTTGCTCCAACTGTGCCTGTGGCCCCAAGTGAAATTTCTCTCAGGGCGGCATGCAGCGGACATTCGTGTCGATGGAATGCCAGCAGTGGTGAGTACCAAACTTGGACCATGCCACCCTCACTGGGGAATACTAATCTAACTACGAATAGGCCTGCCACGATAATTACTTCATTTACTTATTGTAAGATATATGGACATTACCTTTATAATTTGTTCTGACCTCACTTTTTCTCATTGTGTTTGCATGCGTGTTTGTTTACATTAAGGTTATTTTACATTGAACGCGATTGTTTGTTGCGATTTCTTCCCAATGTCAATAAAATAAAATAAAAAATCATGGAGCTAAATGGGGCTGTTCACATACGATGCGATTTCCATTTCGCATAAAAGCGACATTAGCTTTATGGCACCAAGGTCGTTTTTTTACGGCTCCAGCCTGCGAATAAATCTGTTTAACGCCCACAATCAGGTATCTTTGTCATAGTCATCTCCATGGCCACTGCTGTAGGACATGGCGGAGGTAAGAACCTATTTATGTTTCTCAACACACAGTATTGCATCTATAGTGGTAAACTACATCATAGACCTATAATCATCGCTATCTGTTATATATTGATCATTCATCTCGATTGCAGTTGGCAATACAAGCCAATGTTTACTTGCACTGCAGTACATGATAATTTGACGTGTTACATGCAGTGTTTAGTTCTATCGCACAATTTTCGATTTGGTTCCCAACTTTCTCCAAAAAGGTGATAGCCTATTTTTTGCTTTCGAACAAGGAAACAACCTCAAAAACGTACGTCTCCAAAACATCGATGTATTAAAGAATGCACACCAACTTCTCAAAATCCCCCTTATCTGTGAACCGCCATTCACTACACTATTTTACATTCAGATTAAAAAGTGAAAGCTGATTTTCAGTACACAGCTGAAAGTCAGCTGTGTGCTTGACACCGGTTATTGTTGCTTGCAGCTATATTTAGGCGTCGAGCACCGAAGGTGCAAGGCAGCTATTGTTATTGCCAGTTTTATTATTATTTTCCCGCCACATTCGCTACTTCGGCATGTTCCCCAACAGTCCCAAACAGCTAAATCTGAAAAGAGGAACCAATCGGCCCGAGTCTCTAGCGCCACCAATGGGTCAAAGTTGCAACATTTCAAAAGGCCATAGCTCAGGCCAATTTGACAGATACTTGCAAATTTGGTGTTAAATTATGCATCTTCTCAATCTCTCTAACTTTCCCGCTCTAACAATGAAGGTCGCCACACGAATGTTCCCTAAATTCGGCATTTTATCCCAAAACTGCTTTCACATCTCCTCCCAAGCCAAACTCTAATAGATCCCCAATCTCCCAAGGAATAAACGGTATCAAAACAGTTCTGAAATTCCGTACTGTACAGCATCCAGGGACTCCAATGTAATGTGCGCGAATGCCACTTTGACAGGAAATAGGCATGTCTCCTAAACAGTAATTCCTATTCACACCAAATCCTATGTCTAGAACCCACTCCAGATTGGACAGCCAGAAGATGAGCAACATCATCCTCATGGAGGTGCTATAATACCACTATCCACTAAAATGGCCACAGTTCCTACCTCGAATGCCCGATTTGAGGGGAACCAACTTTGGGACGGTTGAGGGCCAAGGCTCTAATTGGTCAAGTGAGATGATGGTGATTGTCCTAAAAAGATGGCCACCAGAGGCCAAAATGTGTCCAATGAGGAGGAGGAGCCAAAAGGCGGGGTTAACTTTAGACAATCACCATTAAACTTGATTGGCACATGGGTTAAGATGAATCAGTCCAAAACGTCATCCAGATATAATGTGTGTCCCCTGTAACATTTGCTAGGAAATAGGAAACCTCTCCATATTCACCACGGTTATTAGGTATGATGTGAAGAATATACCAAATAAAACACTTGATGGTAGGGTATCATCTGTGCATCATAGAGAGGGGACACCTTTTGTAGCAGGTGGAAAATGTAGTCTAATAGAATGTGTGTCCCCTGTAACATTTGCTAGGAAATAGGACACCTCTCCATATTCACCAAGGTTATTAGATTATATAAAAGAATCCTTTATTAATATGTAGGCATTCTCAGCTCGTTCTGGACAGCCGTTGATTTTGATGATCGCTACCGAGAGAGGGTTAGGCTTCCTGGCTTCCCAGACACTTAATAGTATTACGCAACGGTGTGTGTTGATATGCGGATGTGTGGAGCTCATTCTGGACAGCCGTTGATTTTGATGATCGCTGTCGAGAAAGGGTTAGGCTTCCCAGACACTTATAGTATAGCGCAACGGTGTGTGTGGATGTGTGGAGCTTGTTCTGGACAGCCGTTGATTTTGATGATAGCTACCAAGAAAAGGTTAGGCTTCCCGGACAGCGCTACGGTTGATGTGGTTGTGTGGAGCTCCGTATGAGCAGCAGTTTATTTAGGGTTTATCTCCGCGTCCAAGTGAGGGTTAAACTTCTCAGTATAACGCCACGGTGTGTGGCGCATTTAATATACAACGTCGCTCATTATAACGCTCATACACAACGACGGTACGAAAAAAACGTTCAGCCCAAAACACATTTTCTTTTTATCTCAAATGGCGTTTTTTCACAATACTATACTGGGCCGGCTCGGCATGGTTCGACTCGGCGTGGCAGCCCAGTGCGGCTGGGATTTGCATTTCCATTACAACCGGGTTTCCCGCTTGAAGGTATGTCTTTTACTGATGACATGACTGATGACTTGTCTTAAGTCGATGACATATGGAAGGCCATTAGCGCAAATAACGTATTAGAAATGTTGCGCGTACATGACCAAATTTTGCGTGTTAACACGTAGTTTGGTCGTGTCAACCGGCCATATTTTGATGTGTTAACGCAACAGAAATTGACTTGTTAAAACGTCAGGTCTCATTTTGGCGCGTTAACACGCAAATGGTCTGTCACAGCCAATGGGTTGTTCCATTCTTATATGATAGGGGTGTTAGAAACATTAGAACACAAAGCTAGTGGTGTATCTTTCCTTGTCAAAGCTGCTGGGATTGTTTCCTCATTTTCCGATGTTGCTAGTCGAAAACATTCCCTAAATGTGCGGTTACATAAGAAAGAAAGTTCTGCAGGGCCATCACCAAGTTTCTTTAAATGTCACTTTCCCTGGCTTCTTCTAAACCACAACTCTGGTTTACGTTTCATTCGCATAATTTCCTTTACGGTATACCTTGGTGCTTGAAACGAGTGCGTATCGCGTGCGTAGACGCCCACATCAGTAATTGATGCACAACGTGCTCCCTTGCATTGTTGTTTAACATAATTTACAGAACACATAATGAATATGTATGACTGGCTTGATTCAACGTTAATTGCGCTAATGGCCTTCCATAATGACACAACAACACTCACACTTTTATTCAAGTGGTGCTCACTGCAGAGCCAAATGGTCGTTACTCAAGTTACACCCAGACAAGTGTCACGTTTTTTATTTCTGGGACACAAGGTTGGCGGTGAGGGCGTTGGGACTGTCGAGGAAAAGACACAGGCAGTGAAAGACTGGCCAACACCTGCCGACCAGGCGCAGCTGAGGAGCTTCCTGGGCCTTGCTTCTTACTACAGGAAGTTTGTGCACGGTTTCTCCTGCACAATCGCCCCTCTGTATCGCCTTCTACAGAAAGACACTGACCTTTCATGGACAAAGGACTGTCAACAGGCCTTCACCTCTCCAAGCGGCGCTGATAACAGCCCCTATCCTGGCCGCACCCGACCCCATCCTACCATTTGTGGTCGACACAGATGCCAGCAATGTCGGCATGGGCGCTGTCTTGCCTCAGGTAGGGCCGGATGGAGAGAGGGTGGTAGCGTATTTTAGCAAGTCCTTTAACAAACCTGAGCAGCGCTATTCTGTCACGCGGCGAGAGTTGCTTGCTGTCGTGATGGCGATAAGACATTTTAAGTACTACCTGTGCGGCTGGCCCTTCACCGTCAGAACTGACCACGCCGCCCTCCAGTGGTTAATGTCCTTCAGGGAGCCGGAGGGACAGATCGCCCGCTGGTTGGAAGAACTCCAGTCGTACTTCTTCACAGTCATGCAGAAAGCCGGGGAACGCTACACTAATGCGGACACCCTGTCTCGCCGGCCCTGTGCATCTGGCGGTTGCCGCCATTGCGAGCGGAGAGAGGCACGGGAAAGAGAACTGTGTGAGGAGGAGAGCTGCAACTCGCATTGGGGCTGTCCGACCTTCCAGGCGCTGGAGGTGGTGGATGTGGCAGAATGGAGGACCCAGCAGGCTCAGGATACGGACCTGGAGCCTGTGCTGCAGTGGGTGGAGTCGGGGAGTCGACCACCCTGGGAGGAGGTGACTGGCCGACCACCGGCAATCAGGGGACTGTGGGCCAAGTTTGATGCACTGCGTGTCAGAGACGGCGTGCTACAGAGGGCATGGAAAGAGGCGGCCACCGGAGAGGAGAGGTGGCAGGATGTTGCTTCCAGGGCACTTAGGGAGGCAGTGCTCAAAGCCGCTCATGGGACTGTGGGGGCGGGGCATTTTTGGGTCTCTAAAACGCTCCGATGCCTCAGACAGGGGTTTTATTGGGGGCAGTTCAAAGGCCAAAGACGGCGGAGATATACAATTTTAAGTTAAATATATGCATATTCATGACGTTTGAAAAGCTATAACTATAACTTTGCGTCCACCGCGTAGGCTTGGCTGTCTAAGATCGCTAAAAAGAGGCATAGTATACCCATGCCAAATCTCAAGTCTATATCCCCCCCAAAAAAGTGGATGCATTTGTTTGAAGTTTGCCTGTCTAAACCGAGGCCTCTCTCCAATGCTGGCTGGGCCTTAAAGGGGTACACTCATAATTTCTCTTAAATCCATTTTGACGGTGGATATTGCCACTGTTTACTTTTGAAACATGGTTGGTCATGATTTTGATATGTTTACTTCTGGTAAACCTGCTTTTAAGGTATACCAATGCAATTTTACCATACCTACCAAGCTCACCATTTCCGCCACATATAGAATACTGCTCCTTCTCAAAATATAGTGTAATTTGCCCATAGCGATAGGCATTTCCATGTGGTGTAGTGGTACAGTGTGGGGAACGCGATTCTGGAGTCCGGTTTGAGTCTGACTTCAGCCTATTTATATTGTCAGAAATGTCATGAAATACATGTTGCCACTGCTTGTTCTAGAGACATGTTTGATAATGATTTTGAGATGTTAACTTCCGGTAAACCTGCTTTTATGACATACCTATGCCATTTTACAGTATTTACAAAGCTCATTAATTCCTCCAACTATGGAAGACTACTCCTTCTAAAAAATATAGTCTGTTCTGCCCCTGCTAGTTGATAGTTGTTATGTTCATGGTTAGGGTTACTGTCGTAGCAAATTATACAACTCGTGGCTGGGCTGATTCAAAAGGCTAAGACAAATGGATATCCGTAGTTATTTTATTTCATACGCTGCAGCATACAAAAGACGCAGTTTCAAAGGCAACTCCACACTGGGCAGAGTTCTCGAGAAAAAGCGCGCTGAGCAAAGGAAGGAGGGCCTTTTGTAGGGTAAAACAAACAATCATTTAAACGTAACACTAGATGGCGTCCTGTACCATCTATAACTGGTTCAATGCACAGCTAAAGCCAGACCTCTGGTCGTATCTTATCATATATGGCGCCATCTAGATTTTATGGCGGGTCTTCTGTGCGGTCAGGGCAACAGGCACATAATAGGTGAGAGAACTTGCTCTGGAGTTTCTCTCATAGAACAAAGCACCATGCAGGAATGCAAGGACAGGCAACTGTGAGGAGGTAGATAATTAAAAGAAAACAAATAGGACACTATAATGTGCTCACAACAACTTGAGTGCCTAAACCAAACCAACTAGTTAAAGCGAGTTAGCTTTGGAATAGGGCTTGAGGTCATTTTCCCATCACAATTCCCCCCTTTCGATCATATTTGATCGATCAAAAGGAAAAATGACGAAGAAAATAAAAACAACGCAGTACAGTACAATCAAACAAAATCATACAACAAAAAGATAGTAAAATGCTGGTTGACGCACATATGGCTCCTTGAAAAACCCCATAAGGTCAGGACTTTAAACCCGCCTTACTGATGGGGAAAAAGGTGCGATATGCTTGCACAGCCAGTGGACCGTACACTCTAAACAAAGTCATCATCAGGGGAGATGGCATAGTCTGAGAAAGTGTAAGGAGGTGGACGGTCGGTACGGGACGAGGTAGTGGACAACAGAGGAAAGGACTCGAGCTGGGCAAATGTGTGAGCCGTCGGAGGTGCAGAGGGTAATTGGCTCACTGTGCGCTCGATGGTGCGGATGACGAGGCTGTGAACACAGGGAACAATACAACAACCGCACGTGGCGAGGATGGCTGCACCAATACCATCTATATACACATGGTTGTCGAAACTACCGCCTGGGTTTGAGCGACGGGCACGATGTAGAATGGAGGGGTTCATACGTTGTAACAAGCAAAATAAACAAAGAAGTATAATAGTCAGACTCATAAGCCACGCCCATGGTCCCGGCGTGGCCTTTCTATACCAGGTGCATGTTGTAGCCATCGGACAGTCAATGTGGCAGGTAGGCACTGGTGATGGGTCTCCTGACTTCGGATCACAGCAAAACCACTGGATGTCAGGTGCTGTGTAGGGAGGTGATTCTTCATCCCTGTTGTCCGATGCAGGATAGAGGCCCGTCCTTGTTGGAACGGCTACTAGCGTCAATTTATGATTTTGGAGGCAGAGCACGTCGTACACCTTCTTTGTGTTGGGTGCGGGAGTGTGTGTGCATGGGCAAATCAGTTTTGTTAAGGGGCTGGTGTGGGCGTCTGGACCGCTCCTTTGTACTTCTTGCAGTGGGAGGCATGGACCCATGACTGTCGCTCCCCCACCTTCACCGCCGTGTGTGTGGTAAGGAGGACTTGGAAGGGTCCCAGCCATCGTGGTGATTTCCATGTTTTCCGTCTGAAATCCTTGATGACTACCAGGTCTCCTGGCTGGATGGAGTGCAGCGGGTGCTCAGCTTTCTGGGGCAGCGCCGCTTTCACTTGGAGCCGTACCTGTGAGAGAGCATTAGACAAGGAGACACAATATTGTAACATTTCATCTTCACACAGTGTGGTGGAAGGAATCGCCCGCTTTCCTGGTGCCGCTGTACCTACAGGAGGTGGGTTAGCAAACAAAACTTCAAAGGGCGAGAGTTTGGTCCTTGTTCTGACTCTCATTCTCATGTACATCAAAGCAAGAGGGAGCGCCTTCGTCCAGGGTAGGCCTGTCTCTGTGCCGATTTTCGCGAGCTTTGCCTTTAATGTTCCGTTCTCACGTTCCACTGCACCACCGCTCTGTGGGTGGTACGAGCAATGGTATTTGAGATCGATGCCGAGGTAGGTGCCGATCTCTTTGATGGCCTGGTTAACGAAATGTGAGCCGTTGTCGCTAGATAGTTTTGCGGGAATGCCCCATCGTGGCACAATTTCCGTTAGTAGTGCTTTTGCAACTACTCCTGCCGTTGCCTTTGAGGCAGGGAACGCTTCAACCCATTTAGACCACATGTCGACCATCACAAGGCAATAGCGTTTGCCTTCCGATGGTCCTAGTTCGACAAAATCCATCATGACGTGTTCGAATGGGCGTGTTGGGCTGTCGTGTGCTGCGTATTCGACCCTCTGTCCTCGGCCTATGTTATGATTGGCGCAAATGACGCATGCCTGGCAATATTTTTGTGCGTATGTAGAAAACCCTATGGTGTACCAATCCTGTTGGATAAGATCCATCATCCCCCTTTTGACACGTGGTCAAGCCCATGTGTCAATTTAGCATAAGCGGGGAACATGGCCACCGGGAGGCACGGCTTCCCTGTAGGGCCTTTCCAATGGCCATCGACAAACACCGCCCCCCTTTTGTGCCACCGTGCACGCTCGTCGGATGTGGAGAGGTCCTGGACCTCTGCGATGGACGCTGCCACATGACTGACCGGAGTAGAAACGAGTGCGGTGTCAGCAGGTGGAGGTCGGGTAGCCGCGGCCTTAGCTGCTGCGTCCGCCCTATCATTACCCAGGGACACAGCGTCAGTACCGCCCGTATGTGCTGAGCATTTAACAACTGCAATCTGGGTGGGCAGAAGAATGGCATCGAGTAACGCAGATATTTTATCATGGTGCAAAATGTGTTTGCCGGATGACGTGAGGAAACCTCTGTGTCGCCAGAGGGCCCCGAAGTCATGGACGACGCCGAACGCGTATTGGGAGTCGGTGTAGATGGTGACAGAGGCGCCCGCTGCTGCACGGCAGGCTTCGGTAAGGGCGACGAGTTCGGCAGCCTGCGCAGAGTAATGAGAGGGGAGAGAGCCAGAACAAACCGTCGCATAATCAGAAACCACAGAAAACCCCGCGCGCGCCAAACCTGTTTCCGGGTGTCTGGAGGCAGAGCCGTCGACGTAGAAGACATAGTCGGGGTTAGGAAGGGGAACCTCCCCTAGATCAGGACGCGGCTTACAGACCAGCTGTAATTCAGCCAAACAGTGGTGTGGCTCGCCCTCTCCCTCAATAGGAAGCAGGGTGGCAGGATTGAGAACATTGCAACGTCTAATATGTATATTGGGCAGGTCAAGGAGGATGGTATGATATTTCAACCATCGTGCCGCAGATAAATGGGACGTTTTCTGTTCTAAGAGGATCATAGAGACCGCATGTGGAACAAGCAGTGTGAGGTCGCCGTACCCCACCAAGTCTCTTGATGCCAGAACAGCTTTCTCCGCAGCCGCCACTGCTCGTAAGCAATGGGGCAGCCCCGCTGCTACGGGGTCTAATTTCGAGGAGAAATAGGCAACCGGGCGTAACCTGTTCCCATGTTGTTGGAGGAGGACTGACGTCATGCAGCCCCCTCTTTCATCCACAGTCTGGGTGAAGGGTCGCGTTGGGTCTGGAATGCCAAGTGTTGGGGCACGCTGGAGCACCAGTTTGAGGTCTCTAAACGCTCGTTCAGCGTCCGCGGACCAGAGAACGTGGTCCGAAGCCCGGAGTCCCTTTCCCTGGACGATAATCTATAGGGGACCCTCCAGGAGTGAGTAGTTGGGAATGAACGTTCTGCAAGAAGAACACATACCAAGAAAAGACATGACTTTGTTTTCATAGTTACAGGCCGTGGAATGTTGGCAATAGCGTCCACACGCTTGGATGAGAGGGCTGTGCCCTCCATTGTGAGGTTGTGGCCTAGGAAGACAACGTCCTGGCAGACCCACTGAAGCTTCGAGAGGCTGACTTTGTGCCCCTCAGACGCCAGGTGGTGCAAGAGTCGCAGAGAATCACTGCGACACTGGTCCTTAGTTGGGGAACAAACTAACAGATCATCAACATACTGTAACAATGCAGAGCCCGCTGTAACTAAAGTGATTCTAGGCTTAACCACAACAGGGTGTGCATTTTGTTTAGCTAAGCCAACATAATATTTGCTGGTCGCCCACAGTCGTGTGGGTACGTCTCGTAAGTCAGGGTGGATTGTCGAGGCCCTGGTCGCGGTCACGTCGTTTACCATGGTAGTGGTGGAGTCAAGTCGTGGGAGAACATGCAATTGGGGACGTGCAGGCATCATGCATGAATGGCAACTGTTAACATAGGAAGACAAACAATGTAAAAGACGAATTTGGCCATAATATGATCATCTGGCTGACTTTTAACAAGTTAGTAATTGTTAGACACAAAGATAATTGTAATAGAAAGCAATCACAGTAAAAGCCATATCCTTATCAACCCTATTGTTTCATCTGTAGTCAGAGTCTAGTCCTCTCTCGTGTAGTCAACCACTCTGAGTGTGGGAGTGGCCTCCCTTATCTCAGGGGCCCTAAAACACGAGAAGACAGGCTCAGGCTCACACACACATTCACACATGGCTTTTCCTCCCCCCAATTTCTTTCTTTCCCAAACCCCTAGTATGGTCATTGCAGACAATATCATTGAATATTGGGACCCTTGTTAATTCAGTACTGAATGTTCATAATTATGTATTACACTACTCTCTGCGGTTTTTTTATCGCTCAATTATTATCTAAAAATTATTTTATAACTTTTAATATCATTTAGATTCGTAGTCCCTCAGGAAGGTTTTTATTTTTATTGGCTGTGTTGTTATTTTAGTAGTTAACCTCCATGTCTAATTTAACCATCCCAGTTTACAAGCTTACAACCCAACCAGTGTCTAGCACTCGTGTCAAGATACACAACACATAAACACACAGACAGACATTTGGGCCCAACAAGCTAGCTCTAAACACATAGACAATAGTTATAGGCCTTTGCTCAGAACCTATTGGATGAACTAAGACTTCATCAGGTTTGTTGGACAGTACATCCACCACCGCGCTCCCTCAGGGTCCATTAGGGCGGGTCCCACTTCCTCACTTTAGTGAGATGGGAATTTCCCTGAACTCCGAAGAGTCCCCAGCGCTGGTTGACCCCTGGACTTCTGTGGACGAGCGGTAGCGGTGGTATCTGTCCCAATCTTTTATGGCAGAGGGACTTTGTATATTAACTCACCCCTGGATGTTCATCTAATATCCTGCCTAGGTCCCTCTCTCTCACGGCTACTTTCCTCAATCCTTTCTATCGTTCTAACAATCTGTGTATGCATGTCAGTGGGTGTTGTCAGTGGGTTAGGGTGTGTGTGTGGTTTTAGCAAGCAGTTCTTCATTGCGGTGTGCGTGTGGGTGTTTGTTACCGCCGTTCGGAACGTTGTCGTCCGGTCGCACCATCGCCTCTCCATATGTCCACCCGATTGCCAGTCAATCAGCCTGTTCTGGTCTCCGTCTCCTCCCCCAGCCGTCTCCCTGTCTGTTCCTCTTTGGCTGTGGGCAGTCTCTCATCCAATGGTCACTGGCTCCACAGACAAAGCACCTTTGGTCTCTCCTGCCGGTTCCTTGATAGTCTCTGGTGTCCTCGCCGTGAGGCCCTCCACGTCGTGGATAATATGAGTCTCTTGGTGGCCCCCTCTGCTGATATCGGGAGTGCCAGTCTTGATCTTTAGGCTGGGCCCCTTGATTGTGGCCTAAGCCTGTGACTGTCTGCATCAAGGAGAGTTGGACATGTTCTGTCCTTGGGCTCCTCCCCTTTTTTCGGCTGCTCTTCTCTTCCTTTAGCTTCTGGGTGTGCTCCCCCCTGTCTGGGAAGAACTACAGCCTGTTGGAGAGATTCCAAGGGAGGGTAGATGGGCTGAGATGGTTCTCCGGCTGGGGTGTGGGGTGGTGGTTGTTGTTGGGCCTGGTCCTGGGCAGTGGGTGGTGGACACGCGTCGAGGTCCGGGCGTGCCTTCAGAAACGTAGGAGCAGTAACAAAGGATGGGTCACTGTACTTCACCATTTCTTTCCCTACTTTCTTTCTCGCTCTCTGAATTTTGAGTGTCTTTTCATTACTTTGTCCTAATCCGCCCCTAATTTATTATCTAATTTATTTATTTGATTTACTGAAAAACATCCCCCTTGGGGAAAAACACAATGTTTATACCAATATTCTACATGCGCTATCGCATGTGGTCCGTACTTTTATACCATAAATTCCTCAATGTTCCCTGAAGCCTCTCGCGGCTTACCATTGTTATTACCCATGCTTTATTTATATAGATATTTAGTAATAATCCCCTGTTGTTTCTTCCCGCACAACAGTAATGTTATTGAGATAATATTAGTCCGGATAATATTTCACCACTTTTAAATAGTTACACAGATAATGATCTAGTTATTTATTTTCGCTACAAAAAAAAGTAGAAATTAAAAAATTAGAAATAAAAAAATTAAATATTAAAACTTTCCAAAATAATATTCCAATGACCTACAGCTACCGCACCGCTGTGGCTTTACATACAGCAACCGCACCGCTGTGATCAACCGACAGCTACCGAACCGCTGTGGTTCTTAACACCAGCAACCGCACCGCTGTGTTGCACCTCCAGCTACCGAACCGCTTTAATTTTAACTAGTATTTTACAAGTTTGTATTAGCCACCCAAAACAGCTCACCGTAAGTTGTGTTTTTGAGTTCGTTGGATCCCGGCGGTGACAGTCGTCCGGAGATCAGGGACGTGGTCCTCTCGTCACTCGACTTAATGCTCGGTGGTAGAGACACGTTTTCCGTGGAGTGCAACTCTCCCCTCCGTCCCGTCCTTCCTTTCGACGATCAACCTCGGGATCCTGTTCGTGACGCCAAATTGTCGTAGCAAATTATACAACTCGTGGCTGGGCTGATTCAAAAGGCTAAGACAAATGGATATCCGTAGTTATTTTATTTCATACGCTGCAGCATACAAAAGACGCAGTTTCAAAGGCAACTCCACACTGGGCAGAGTTCTCGAGAAAAAGCGCGCTGAGCAAAGGAAGGAGGGCCTTTTGTAGGGTAAAACAAACAATCATTTAAACGTAACACTAGATGGCGTCCTGTACCATCTATAACTGGTTCAATGCACAGCTAAAGCCAGACCTCTGGTCGTATCTTATCATATATGGCGCCATCTAGATTTTATGGCGGGTCTTCTGTGCGGTCAGGGCAACAGGCACATAATAGGTGAGAGAACTTGCTCTGGAGTTTCTCTCATAGAACAAAGCACCATGCAGGAATGCAAGGACAGGCAACTGTGAGGAGGTAGATAATTAAAAGAAAACAAATAGGACACTATAATGTGCTCACAACAACTTGAGTGCCTAAACCAAACCAACTAGTTAAAGCGAGTTAGCTTTGGAATAGGGCTTGAGGTCATTTTCCCATCACAGTTACTCAAAACGAACAATTGGCTTTTTGTTTACTGTAAAAAACAATATAAACTAAATCGATGGTTGCTTTTGAAGTATAGTTAGGCTATCATTCATCTTAGTTGACTGACAAGTTCAAGACGAAACTAGCTAGATCTATAGTAATATAGTAGAATATAATAAAAAATAACTGTAATAACATAGATTGTAATTATAAACCATAAAACAGTCATTCAGACTCTTTGCTGAAAGCTTTTTTGAGCTTTTCCTCTGATGGGGCAGGGCAACTCCTGCCCCATCCAATAGTGCAAAGAACAAAAGAGGTTCATTCCACTCATTGGCATATGCATACCTTTCTCAAGGCAAAGTATGAAAGTTGACAGAGACACATTTGCCCCAATATCTGAGCTATTTCAACAATTAATACAAACTGCCAAGTTACTTGCCTGGGGAGAATATCCCAGTGGACAAACAACTGTTCCATACAAAAGTGCGCTGTCGCTTCACAAAGAACATGACAAACAAACCTGACAAGTTTGGAATCAAATTCTAGATGGCGTCCAACGTTGATACCAAATACACATGGAATGCCATTACTTATTTACTAACTGAAGGCCGCCTGGAGAACGGTTGCGGATGATGTTGTCATAATGTCATCTTGCCCCCATGTGTCAGGGCGTAAGATTTACAGAAACCAAACAGTTGACAACTGCCATGGGTGTAAGCTAGGTGTCCGTGGTAAATGCACCACAAAAACCATAACAATCAAGTACGGTCATTATGGTTGCCAGTAGTAAGCGTTGCAAATTTCGTCGAATCGAGTATGCCCTCCTTGGGAAGCATCAAAAGGTCAAATGACTCTGTTGAAGATTTTTTCCCCACTATTGTTTTTTACTTAATTTTTTTGTAAACCTTTTTCTAATCTTAATCTTTTTTTCTTTCTGTGACTAAAATGACGATAGATCAATTGTCGAATACTGCATAAAGGCCATGTCCATTATTTTTTGTTGTTGTATAGAAACACAGTAGGCCCACGTGTGATTTATTTTTGCTTACCAACTGTTCTGAATTCCCCTATATGTGACTGTTAATTCTGTCAGGCAGATAATAGTGTGCCCTTACCTTTAGGTCCCTTTTTCTTTGTAAACATTGTCGCAAGTTGCGCAATATTCTAGTTCGTTCCTGCACGTTTCATGGTGCAAGTGTGTGTGTGTATTCTTGAAGAAGTGAGTCATATTTGTATTGACATTTATGTATGAGAACAGTACAGTACAGTTAATTTATAAATCAATGCTGTATTAATAAGTTTCACCTTAACTGTTTTGATGTGTTAGGTAACATTAAAGCGCTCGGTGCATTAGCATCACTGCCCTTTCACATGCGCTCATTCTGCACTTATGGCCATGCATTGTTCAACCACGTGACAGTTCGTTATGCTCGCGCTGCCGCATATGGTGCGCTGTTGATAATTTGTATTCAGTATAGAGGCATACTCATTTATGTTCATTTAATTCATTACTGTAGCTCACATGTAGCTTAATGTAAAGAAAATTATTTATTATTCCATGGTTGTAGCCAGTCATTTAATGTACTTATATTAGTTTCCATTTCTGTTTCCTTTAGAAACACCACATATCACATACTTAATCATGTATGCCCCAAGGACGATGTTCACAGCGTATAGAGTCGCAAAATTTATTGTAAGCTTGTTTTCCGATATCATTTCAGTATTTTAAGAACACCCGCGTGTGAACAAGACATTCTTTGGAAAAGAGTAGAGTTCTACGTACATTTCTTAAATCTACTAGCGCTCAAACCTTTTTCATACACACGCTCTACGGACATGCCTTACTCAGATCCTTATTTGGTATTTGAACAAAATTCAAAATGGCAGATTTATGCGGAAATCAAAATTGTTCAATGAATCACAATTCCACTTGTGAATGGGCTACGTTCTGGAAACTACTTATGGACAAAGAGGCCATCCCCTTTAAGAAGTGTGCAAAGTTTCAGGTCAATAGCTCGGAAAATGACATCACACTGTCAATTTATAATTAACCCTGTTGCAGGTGCTTACCGAGCTATTTTTGTAATAGAAGTCAATGAGGAAATAAGTTTGTACACATAGAAAACCATAAACCGCGTAAGAAGATCAACTAAAAGTAAAGTACCACTTTGATCACTGGGGGCGCTATAACTGGCAATTAAGGTTAAACGATCAGCCCCATAATTCAATCAATCACAAGTCTGCTTCAAAGTGGCAGTGGCAAAGGGATGTGAAATTTAGCGTGCTTGCTCATTAACCTTGCTAGCATTAGCATGTTAGCATGCTTTGGAAAATTGCGAGGTATTTCATGCAACCACACACATTTTCTTCAGAAAATGCACATGGCGACATGTCTACTAATTTGCCTCAAACAGTTGAGCAGTCTTGGAAGCTTTCCCACCTGAAGACCTTGCGGCAGCCGTGAAAGACTTAGATCTCAGTGGAGAAGCTGCACCCACTCAATGCAGCCTGGGTTTCCTGTGGGTGATTACAAACGACATGTTCACCTACTCTGTGCCAACTGAGGCTAAACTAATCACTCGCTGTGCAGTCCTCTCCACAGTGAACAGTGTTTTTGATCCCTTGGGTTTTCTGGCCCCAGTCATAATCCAAGGAACTAATAGCTGAGCTATCTGAGTGGCACATACCACAACCGGAAGATAAACTCAGTAAGTGGAAGGCCTGGCGAGACTCGCTCCAGGACTTAAGACACCTTCATGTAACAATAACATACACAGCAGCCTCTCTAGCCAAGACAGTGCAAACAGAGTGATGCGTGTTCACCGACACCTTCACCAAGGCCACCATGCCATGGCTTACTTGAAGGCCATACAAGAATACAGATAAGCTCACATTGGATTTGTAACGGTAAAGTCAAACGTCAGTCTGAACCAACCATTCCAATACCTAAACTATGTGCAGCAGTCTCAGCCATGGTAGTGGCAGAACTGATTCGGGTTGAACTAGACTTGAAGGTAGATTCCATCAAGTTCTACACTGATAGCAAAATGGTTCTTGGCTAAACAAATCCAAGCACGTTTACGCCTATGTCCACATTAGAGTGCAGCGTATTAACCAAACCACAAGATCCGAACAATGTCATTAAGTGCGCACAGAGGATAAACCTGCTGACCTTGCGTCAAGCTCAGTTCCTCCCAAGCGTGATGGCATGTTTGAACAGGG
Organism: Lota lota; assembly: GCA_026745465.1. NCBI lineage: Eukaryota > Metazoa > Chordata > Actinopteri > Gadiformes > Lotidae > Lota > Lota lota. Next base: position 215,497 of record JACYXH010000820.1, read on the forward strand.
ACCCACTTCCCAGCACAAAAATAAAATAAATAAAAATCAGCCACAAAACAGTCTTTTTGGACTGTACTGTAAATGAATTGGTCGGTGCGTTACGTTATGCAGCACGCCGGGTCAAAGTTGAAGACAACAGCAGATGTTGGAGAGAGAAAAGAGAGAGACAGCAGATGATGGAGAGGGAAGAGAGAGACAGCAGCAGATGATGGAGAGAGAAAGAGAGACAGCAGTAGATGATGGAGCGAGAAGAAAGAGACAGCAGCAGATGATGGAGAGAGAGACAAGCATATGATTGAGAGAAAAGAGAAAGAGATAGAAGCAGATGATGAGAGGTGAGCAGTGCAGCACTACACTGCCATGAGCTGTATCTAAAAATTGTGTGTGTGACTGGAAGTTTTATATTCCAGAAAACGAATGTTATATAAATTAACCTGTTTTTCTTAGTGTAGCATGTCAAGAAATGTTTAATGATGGCACTTGTGTTACTTCTACTCAATACTAATACAAATTACTAACAACTACTAATATCATTATTAATCTAGAAAGTGAACTACAGTTTTTGAGGTACACATTAAAATTTTACTTTGAATGTAAATAAGGTGCCAGAGTGGGGGAGGATCCCCTGGATCTACCCTAAAAAGGACCAGGCTAAGCACTGAATGTCCTCAAATCCTAGCAAAGCCCCTGCATGATTAAATCCTTAGTGCGGAGGGGTAAAATCATGTAGTAATGACCATTCTTATGGGTTGTATTGTTTGATATCACATCCATAAACATTTTTCATCTTCTTCTGACAGCTCACTTTTCTCCTCAATGCTTTTCAGAGAAGTCTTGATTTTACTGTTTTATGAGCAGTTCTTCCAAATTTGTCACAGAAATTGTGTTTGCAATGACTTTTTGTCTACCTGATTCATGAGTTGACATGCAGTGGAGTGGGCCATTTACCACCCATCCTCATATTGTTAGCACTGCATATGGTCCATTGTTCTGACTATTTATTGTCTGGCAGGGTTCCATGGTTTTTGGTGTGTTGACACCAATTGAAGCCCAATCGGAAGAATCGACTCCGTTCAGCTTAAAGGGATCATGTTATGCTTTTTCGGTTTTTCCCTTTGCTTTAATCCATGTCTGGAAACCATTTTGGAAACCAAATGGACATAATTTGTCCATTTAAAAACCATTTAATGATTTATAGGTGAGCAGCAGTATTTTGAGATCAATCCTCTGACATACATGACATGTACGGGGGGAGTACATACGGGGAGCCAATGCAGGGATTTGAGTATTGATGTAATTCTGCAAAGATACCATTAAAAGAATCGAACCTACTAGTAATAAAGGCATGGACAAGTTTTTCAAAGTCTTGTTTGGACATGAGTCCTCGTAGTCTTGTTATGTTTTTCAAGTGATAGCAGGCTGATTTTATCACTGACTTGATGTGGCTGTTGAAATTTAGACCTGAATCCATAATAACACCAAGATTTCTGGCTTGGTTTTTGGTTTTTAAGTAGAGGGACTCAAGGTGTAGGCTAAATGTCAGTCTCTCATCTTTGGCACCTAAAGCAATTGTCCTTATTTAGTTGGAGGAAATTTTGGCATATCCAGTCCTTGACCTGCTCAATGCACTGGCACAGCAGATCTATACTACAATAGTCAGTTGGTGATAGGGCTGTATAGATTTGTGTGTCGTCCGCATAACAATGGTAAGCAATGTTATTTCACATAATTAGGCCTAGTGGGAGCATGTAGAGGTTGAATAAAGATGGTCTAGGATTGAACCTTGGGGGACTCCACATGTCACGTTAGTTAGTTACAGTTAAGGGTTAGGGATAGTTACCAATGGAGACAATGTAGTTTCTGTCTTGTAGATATTACCTGAATTCGTTAAAGACTGCCGGAAAGCCCAGCCCAATTTTCCAATCCGTCCGGAATTTTTGAGTGGTCAACAGTGTCGAATGCAGCACTGAGGTCCAATAGCATCAATATTTAAATTTAGCCAGTCTGTGTTTAGACTAAGATCATTTACAACTTTAATAAGAGCAGTTTCGGTGCTATGAAGGGGTCGAAATCCTGACTGGAAGTTGTCATAGCAGCCAGTTGAGGCCAAGAAATCATTAAGTAGCTGAACGGCCAACTTTCTCTATGATTTTACTTTTGAAGGGTAGATTTGATATTGGTCTGTAAGTTGTTATTGCATTTTTGCATTTTTTTAAAAAGGGGTTTAATAACTGCATTTTTCAAGGCTTTTGGAAAATTGCCTGATTGGAGAGAGCTGTTAACTATTTGCAGTATGTCTTGTGCCAGGCAGTCAAGGACGTTCTGAAAGAAGCTGGTAGGTAAAGCATCAAGGCAGCAGGTGGATGGCTTAAGTTGTGTCACTGTGTCAAGAGTTTTGTAGTCTATGGCATTAAATCGTGTCATCATTGCCACATTACTTTTACATAAACATGGTGGGGATCGAACATTTACGTTTGAAACGAAAATATTGATAGAACACAAACTCATTGCATTTATCAGTGGAGAGCCTATCAACGGTTGCAAATAAGGTTTGTGCATTATTAGTGTAACTGATATTGGAGAAGAAAGATTCTCTACCACCTTTCAAGGCTAAATCGTAGGCATGGAGGCTCTCTTTATAGATGTCATGATGAAGGGGACGTTTGTTTTCCACCAGTTGTGTGCAGCCTTATGGCATTCTCTTTTCTGAAATGTTACAGAGGCAGCATTTCTCCAGGGTGCATTTTGCTTACTAGAAAATGTTTTAACCTTAGCAAGCGCAATGATATCTACAACATGCACAATTCTGGTTATCTACCAGATCATCAGCAGAACTTGAGGTGAGGGGTGGTAGCATAGTGGTAGATTGTGTTTTTAAAGAGTGAACTAGAATGCTCATTGATATACCGTTTGTTAACAGTATTTGATTTTGATTTGTGTTTCAGGAATAAATGATATATCAAAGAAAATACAGAAATGGTCAGATAGGGAAGGATCAATCACAGAGACAGTCAAGTCCAAGTGGCGGTGTGCCCTTTGTTTGGGGTGTTGTTGCTTTTTTGCTGGAATTTGTAGATGGGCTGCCTTGCTGCGCGTGTGTCGTGGCAGGGGCAGGGGAGTACTTAGGAGTGGTTGACCACAGGTATTTTGGGTCACAGGTATTTTGGGTGGTGGAGGTCGTGGGCTGAATATCATTGACATGAATGCAAGTTTGGTGCCAATAGTCTCATTTGCCTTCATATTTTCGGTGAAGCCCAGGTAGGAGGACACGGCGGAGAGGGACAGGGTGGAACAAGACCTCGGGAGGGTGGAGGGGGGACATTGATTTGGCTTGGAGAGGGTGGAAGGTGGGGGCTTTTGTGGCCTGTGCCTCCGTGGTGGAGGTCATCGTCGATGGGGGAGGGTGTGTCGATGGGGGAGGGTGCTTGGGGGTGGTTAAGTTTGGCGTTAATGAGGGAAGGGGAGAAGGGGGGGGGCTGTTGTCTTTCTCCAAGGGCTGTGGTCTGACCTGTAATTATTCGGTTTGCCGTGTGTCAGACTGGCTGGAGGTGGATCAGTGGTACAATGCAGAACATTTTGTAAAATTGTCCCTTAACAGTTGTATGCCAAACCTGTTATATTAAGATATTTGCACCTATAGAACAAATGAAAATTAAAAAAGGTCAGTGAAATCCCTCTTTAGCAGTTCTGATTGTCCTCTGCGAATATCATTGAATCCTACATGCACAGTGATTTGAGTAGCTGTCTAATTTTATGATGTAATTGTGGTTATTCTCTTATTGATATCACTGACCGTCGCACCTGAGAAGCAGTATATTTAGTGTTCTTACCGCGTATGTCACCGAAAACAGAATCTCCCACAACAAGCCTGTCTGGCCTGGCCACTTGCTGTGGTTTGCCCTTTACCTGCAGAGATTTCGGGAGGATTCAAAATCCTGAAGGAGATTTTTCTTTTGTTTGTTGATTTTCACTGCAATCGAGTTTTGTTCTTGTGACCTCATCATTTTCCACAAGAAGTATGCTGCCCACTTTAGGGTTGTGTTTATTTTCAGCTGGATAGAACCAGAAAATAAGAAATGGATTATATGTATAATATAATTGTAATATAGTAGCAAACATCCTGGGTGGTAGATGTAATCTACTACTACTACCACTACTACTACTAACTGTCTATTACGCTTTCTTAGTTATCTTTATCTCTAAAATGTAAGATCAAATTGTGATTGATGTTCATTTCTACTTTTGGTTGTGTTTATGAAATGGTGTCCCTGCATACATTGCTGCATGTGTCAGTGCTCAGCTCCTACAAGCATGCATGGTTTAAAAATCAAACACACCTGTATTATTACACATGCTACACATGCATAGAAAACATAAACATATGGATTATTACTGTGAGGCTGATGGTTGAGGCTGTAGAATTTTTTTGTTTATTGTTGATGGTTGCTTCTCAACACACAATACAGACTAACACTCAGACACATGTGTAGTACATGCAGTTTAACACAATATAGACAATGCAAATCTAACACCTCAACACATGCTTAAAAGCACATACAGAAACTCAGCTGAATGTGCACATGCATGTGAACTCCCCCAAATACATAAATAAATACACACCTATGAATTCAAAGCCTCTCTCAAATGATCGCTTAGAGGCTGGAAATGGAGAGAGGATAGTGCTCTCAGCTCAGACAGGGAGGAAAAAAGCAACAGTTTCCAGTGTTGGTTACCATGGAAACTGTCTCCCTATTCACTTGAGGGGGAGGGTGGATGAGTTCGGCAAACATTTAGGGTGCTGGAGACACCCAGTAGGAGGGAATTTCCGGAGGGTGAGCCTCCTGAAATTGGTGCTGTATTCTGTGGGTTCACAATACAGAGGAGGGTTGTCTGAGGTAACCAGAAAGCTGGAAATCGGGCAAAATAATTACACAATAGCACATTAACAACACACACATGCACAAACATACATGCACACACATACACGTACATGCCTCTTTGAAGAAAATGTTCATGCTCAAATATAACAGACAGAAAAACCATCGTTACACTGCGCCAAACAAAAGGTGTGTGTGTGCCTGTGGGTGCATGTGTTGATGAAGTGAACTTGATGGCATCTTAGTCACCACTACAGACTAAAAGTAATCAATATATAAATAAATAGCAGAATAGCTACACTATGCACTACTCTAACACTGTTCAGCTGACTCAATACAACCTTGTTTCTGTACTATGAAGGAGATTGTACTGAGGTGTAGTACTATAGAGGGGTAGTACTGAGGTGTAGTACTATAGAGAGGTAGTGCTGAGATGTAGTACTATAGAGCGGTAGTACTGAGGTGTCATAGTGAGGTATACTATAGATAGGCAGTACTGAAGTGTAGTATAGAGAGGTAGAACTGGGGGTGTAGTACTATAGAGAGGTTGTAATTTGGTGTGTACTATACAGTGGTAGTATTATAGAGAGATAGTACTGAGGTGTAGTATAGTGAGGTAGTACTGAGGTGTAGTATAGAGGGTACTACTGAGGTGTAGTACTATAGAGTGGTAGTACTGAGGTGTAGTACTACAGAGTGGTAGTAATATAGAGTTGTAGTACTGAGGTGTAGTACTCTATACACCTAGAGAGGAAGCGGGACATCGCCAGACAATGTATATTAGTCTGGAACTAATATATAGAGAGGTAGTACTGAGGTGTAATAATACAGAGAGTTAGTATTGAGGTGTAGTACTATAGAGTGGTAGTACTATATAGTTGTAGAACTAATGGAGAGGTAGTACTGAGGTGTACTGTAGAGGTAGGATTGAGATGTAGTACTATATAGAGAGGTAGTACTGATGTGTACTATAGAGTGGTAGTACTGAGGCATAGTACTAGGTAGTACTGAGGTGTGATGTGAACATCTGAATGTTGGTATATTGATGTCTGTCATGGGTCTCCTTCCACTGGATGCGCATATTGAGAACCCGGGTGACACACAACACTCCTCGATGCTTCAATTTAGTGCCAAAACACTTACCTATATGCACTAGGCTAAAGCTAACCAGAATTCATTTTCTCTTCACTCTTCATCGCTCTCTCCCTTGCCTTCCTTTTCCTCTCCTCCTTCTCTCCTTCCGCCCTCCCTCCCTCCTTCACTTCCCTCCTCATTCCGTCCTCTTTTTTCCCTCCTTTCTCTTCTCCTTCCTCCTCTCTCCTCCTCCTCTCTCCGCTTAGAGCTTCCATATGGTTGGGAGAAGATTGATGATCCCATCTATGGTAGCTACTACGTAGAGTAAGTCTCCCCGTCCCAATCACATTGCTTTGTAGCAGAGTGGAAAAACTAATTTGTCTTTACATGATATGTTATGATTATGTTGTGAATGAAGAATGAGTATCTTGAATGTTAGTATCAATGTTTCACATTTGTTGCTTTTCAGTTTGTTAAAACATTCAGAGTGAAACACTAGGTAGACATACTAGATTACTGTTAAGACAGCAGTTCTCTATACAAACATATTAATTTGATATCTAAGTTTTATATCATTTTTTGTATATTGGTTTATAAGCAGTGAACATATCTTGGCCATCTCAACATGATTGATTGATTTACCAATTTAGTCAATCAAGTGAAGGTAAAAAGTAAAGGTTCTAGGTAAATAATGTGTGATTTCTTTCCTTTTTAGCCACATCAACAGAAGAACCCAGTTTGAGAACCCGGTGCTGGAGGCCAAGAGGCGACTTGATCAACAGCAGCAGATCCAGAGCCAGGGTCTGTCCTCTCTTCCTCTACCCACTATCTACAGAGGTACCGCACCCTCTCCGTCTCTATTATAGACTGAAAAACATGGATGTAGAATCCGTGACGTCACATTTTGGTTTGCACACAATCTTTATGAGGGTGTAGGTTTGCTTTCTATGACGTTTCACCATTCTTTGCAATCAGCAATGGAAACAATCCATGTTTGGTCCATTGAGGGCGGGACTTGAATGGCTGCTTCGGATATGGCCAAAACTCATTAATATTCAATCATTAATTACTTCAAATATGAAATATAACTGTCAACCAGGACCTTATATATTAAGGAATACTTATTATGAAGTTGAACTAACCACTGAGGAGCTAACTGAACAAAGAAAAAATCTATTGGCTTTGCATTACAAGAATAAAATTATTTCTTCCCATTGACTTAGAATGGTGGCGTGTCACTGTGCCTCCAGTTACAGATTCATGGCTGCTGCTTGGCCTCTACCCAGCAGTATTACTCCAATGTTTGTAAACTATTTATAATACATTAATAATACATAATACTTATAGTACTTCCTCATGCAACATTTATTCTTAAAGGGTTTGCCGTGTACTAAATGGACTATTATGTACTCCCATGATGCCTGGCTCTCACCCCATAAAGTTACTCTGACTGTAATCACACCAAACCAATCTCAATCTACATTTAGACCTGAGGTAAAAGATATCTCAACATAACCATCTCTAATGTTGAAATTAACCATTTTGAACATTATACATAAACATAACTATATGGGATGGGTATCGTATAGCTTTTAACGATACTACTACTCTTATTGATACTGCTTATGCATCTGGTACTTTAACGGTACTCTTATCGGTTCTAAACATTACAAATTAAGAACAACAAGACATTGCTTTATTTTTCTCATAATATAGTAGCAACAGCTTACAATGTTTTGAAATAACTATAATAGACTATAATACAGGAAAATGAAAATGTATATAAAAATAAACCAATAAATAAACAATTAACAGCAAAAGAAAAGACAGTGGCAAAGAGCAAAATGGATGGGGTATGCATGCAGCTGGGCTGCAAAAAGGCCTCAAGCGTTATTTTAACAGTTCTTCTGAAGTAGGATCGCGCTGGTCTAGAGTGGAAGGGACAGAGGGAGTCCAAAGAGGAGGAGAGGGAGGATAGCAGAGTCTCGGAGGCTTCCTCGGTGGACAGTAGAGAGAATAGTTATAGAGATGGTAGTGAAGACAGAACAGTTGAGGCAAAAGTAGAGGGAGAGAGAGATTTCAGGTTACGGCGGGTGGTCATTCAGACATACAGCTGCGCTATAACTTCCAGCACTGCTCAACATCTTTATCCATCAACAGCCATTCTATTAAACACAGAACACGACCTGAACTGGAATCATCCGACATGTGTTGTCTTTCTACTACACGCCGCTGTGCGAAGCAGCGCACCGTGGCTCGTCTGGTGTGCGCCCTGCTTTACATTTGAAGCTCTGGCACAACCGAGTCAGACTCAGAATTCCTCCACACAGCACTTAAGCATGTTGAAGCATTATTCAAACTAAACAATTTATCAGAAAGAAAAGTACGACGTCAACTACATGTAAGCCTTATTATTAAATGTTACATGGTAAACCGGGTTTCGGTACCCATCCCTATTACCTACCCTTTTAGATAGCACCCAGGAATTTATCTGATGCATCAAGGGAAAGAAGTACAAGAAATGTTCAACTAGTCACAAATGAGGCATACTGCTAACCTCTCTCTTCCGTTTCCTTTCCCCATCCATCTGTCTCTTTGTCAACAGAGAAGCCTCTCTTCACCAGGGACCCCACCCAGCTGAAGGGCAACTTCCTGTCCACGGCGCTCCAGAAGAGCAACATGGGTTTTGGTTTCACAATCATCGGCGGCGACGAGCCCGACGAGTTCCTGCAGGTCAAGAGTGTCATCCCCGAGGGTCCTGCTGCGCAGGATGCCAAAATGGACACAGGTAACACAGGCAACCACATGTCACAATTTCTCAAAACATGTGCCAAATGCTACCACATCCTCAAACATGACTACATGCTACCGCATGTGACCACTTGCTTCAACTTTTGACAACTTCATTGAACATGCGCCAAATGCTACGACTTACAAAATGCTACACCATGCTACAACATGCTACCACATACCACGACATGCTACCATATGCAATGACATGCTACCACAAGTACTATGCAGATCTTGCACATTATCTGGTGTAAAACTAGATAACGAAATAGTCAAATACTAGTATGGCTAACACTAAATCCAGCTTGTGTGTAAATGAAAGCAAAGAGCAAGGAGAGAGAAACAATGAACGATAATAAATTCAATCGGTACAGGCCAACACCACATGCTTTGTGTTGAAAACATTTGTATACTCAAAAGTACATCAAAAAGCCTTTTGTAAGCTTGCACAAACTCTGTTCCTCCTAGATCCACACGGATGCAAGCATTGATCTTGATTTTACTGCCCAGGTCTTCATTTATTGCAATGGTAGACCCCTCGCAATGGTCTGTTTCCTCTTCCCACTATGCATTGCCTTCCCCCAGATCATTACCTTGATACAATTAAAACATATGCATCTTACCCTTCAACCTAAACACAATTTAATATTCACCACACTAGTGTGTGTACAGTTGCACTCTAAAGTAAATCCCTAGCTTTGATGGCTAGCAGGCATTAGCCAGTATAAGTGTTAGCCAGAGGTTACCTAACCCTACCTATTTTTTTTCAGGCATAAGCTAGCTGCATTCTGTACTGTTGGAGTATATAATAATAGTCAGAATAATAGACGATCTGTCAGTTTCCGTTAGCATCCATTTTGTCGCGGCTTTTGTATTTGTGTTGTGGCATTTGTGTTTGTGTTGTGGCATTTGCAGCTGTGTTGTGGCTTTTGCATTTGTGTTGTGGCATTTGCGTTTGTGTTTTCTGTCAATGTGTGTTTTTCAAATTTGCGAAGCGTTTTGGAAATGCATTTCGTTCGACACGTCTCGGCCTCTACTCTCTGTCCCTCTCTCCTTTTCAAGTTCTCTATCTATCTCCCCCCTCTCCCACAACGCCTCTCTGTCTGTCTCTCTGCATATTATCACTCTCCACCTCACTGTTCCGGTGTCTCTTTCTCCCAGACATAGAAGGAGAATGGGGATTCACCCAGGGGTCTCATTCAAACTGCAAGAAAAAGTGGCCCGAATCCGATTTGTATGCTCATATGTGACTCAGATGACTCAATCATGTGAACTGTACAAATCAGATGGAATCAGATCTTTTCAATTCTGATTTGGGCCGCTTTCATATGTGGTCCTAAATCATGCAGGTCTGGTTTTTGGCAATGCAACCTCAGTCTGAGGTCGCAACAGTGTGAGGTCAGTGTGAGGTCTTTGTTATTGTTCTTTTGCGGATGCACAGTTCAGACTGTGAAAAAACATAATGTGAACAGGCAAACAGGAAAAATGGGTCTGAGCAATATATCCGAATTGAGCACCAAGGCTTGCAGTGTGAATGAAGCCTTCGTGCCTGTCTGTCTGTCTAGATTTCAAGATTATAATATATATATATTTAAATACAATACAAATTAAAATGTGTATTTACAGTGAAAAAGTAAGACTATAATATAGTCATGATGAAGTAACGGTTGGGATAGGTGTGAGTGAATCATATTTTTATCAGGACTAGGACATAGAATTACTTGTCCTTACCAATCTCCCTAAACAATATTGACAGTATTTGAAATGATACATTATTGACCATTATACATCCATCGATGTCTTAGTGATTTCGGTGTCCAGTATATGCTACAATATTGAAAATATAGATTAAAATGTAGTCAAATGTTACCGCAGTGAACATAAGAACTTAAGATATCTATGTTTGTGGCAAGCACTTTTAACATTAAATTGTTTGGACAAATTAGTCACACTTTTTGTTAAAGTAATTACGTTTCAGTTACTAGTATCTATTTGATTAGTTACTAGTAACTAAAAAATAGTAATCATTTTTGCATTGAATCCTTTGGGGCTTCGGCAAGGTACTAGTCTTTTTATTTTGGTTATTAGCAGTGTTGGGCAGTAGCGTCGCTACAAGTAGCAACGTTTCTAGTTTAACTAGATTTCTCAGTAGTGTGGAGGTAACGTCGCTGTTTCCTAAAATAAATCGTTTTTCAGTTGCTAAGCTCTTTTATTGATCAAGTAGCGCGGATGCATCCACACAAGCTTTATTTCCCGAGCATTTCTGAGGCTCAAGCACAGCAGAGCTTTCTGCTGTAGTCTGAAATAAATCTAAGAAGCAGGACCCTCATACACGGATGATAAGCATAGGAAGACGTTAGGTGTTCTATGTCGATGGTAGCTGAAAGAAGCACTTCTGTATGACGGGGACATCACATACCAATCATTGAGCTGATGCTACGACCATACACACGCACGCACACACAGACCAGACACACAGAGTTGATGGAAAGATGGCAGAGTGAACTGAACAGTTTTTGTTTCCAGGTGAACTCTGGCATGGCATGGTTCAATCTGGCGTGTGGTGTGAGTTGAGATGTCAGGTTATTGTTTAATAAATTGTGTAATAAACAATTTAACTGAAAATTTTTACTGTATCTGTTTGACTGACAGGTATATTGATCACTGAGATAGTGTTGAATAAGCATAGTTGGTAAAAAAAAAAAAGGATGCAGTAAACTACTTTGCCACGTTTATGTAGCTTAGCTTTCTACATTTCTCTGGGGCGTAGCTTCTGTAGAGTAACTGGTAGCTTAGCTCACTTCACTTTCCAAGTAGCTTGCCCAACACTGGTTATTAGTATCTAATCGAATAGCTACTAGTAACTAAAATATAAGTACTACTAGTGCCTTTTCCTGGTTGTAGGGTACGCCATTAGGCCCTAGTGGTGGGATGGTAGTATGCAGCTGGTATAGATGTGGAGTGTACACAAAACCAGGAACAATGTTCAAGAAATAAACCCACAAAGGGCGGGATTTAATGGAAAACATTCACTGGGCCAAACAAACTGGCAGTATTTCTCCCTGCCAACCGCGGCCCCCATAAAGTAAGCTTCTCTTACTCAATATCAGTTGACCTGCACCATCCATAATCATTAAGGGGTGCCTTAATGTATTATAATTGTACTTGTCGTAAGGGTAATGTGCCTTTGGTCCAACTGAGGTTCAAGCCACACGTTGAAGTTCTATTGAAATATTTATTTATACAAACTATAGCAATAACAAACAAGACCGCGGACAGGAACTAACATAACACATAAATGTCAAGCATGACCTACATCAATTATGGCTATCGCAACCATCACCAACCGTCTCCCCCCCACCAATGAAGCCATCCAGGCTTAAATAGCAGTAGCATTTGGTTAGCTCCACCTCTAAGCTAAACCAAGTCATTATAAATCAATTAAGCCCTCATATCAATTTTAACACATAACACAAAACAAAAGTATATTATTATCCCAAACATAATACAAACACATCACAACTTTATCCATATATTTTACACACACATATAATAGGTATTTTAAGAATACCTTAAAATACCCCTCACCATTTACCGCGATGGCCTGACCCAGCGCGATCCCGTGACATAAATTGCGGAAGTGAATGCAAACTTGTCCTTAATGCAGGAGAACTGTGGTGAGTATGATTGACGTGGTTTTACAGATGGATTGGACAGGAAATACAGAAATAAAATATAACATGCGCAAATGTCCATATGCTGTTAAAAATAGTCTGTCGGCTTCCATGCCGTGGCGCTTCGTAGCGCTGTACCATTAGTACAACCGATGCAATGTGACGATCACTTCGTCACATTACCCCCCATCTTCAAATGTTTTCGTCCTCGAAAACTCGAGACAGGTAATCGGCAGTCACATTCTGCGCCCCCGGTCTGTACTTCACAACGAAGTTGTATGGCTGAAGGGCCAAATACCACCGTGTAATGCGGTCGTTGGAGTCTTTCATTTTGTGGAGCCACTGCAAGGCCCTGTGATCGGTCTCCACGGTGAAGCTCTTCCCCATCAGGTAGTAGCGCAGAGAGTCTAGCGCCCACTTGAGGGCAAGGCACTCCTTCTCCACAGTAGAGTACCTGCACTCTCTGGGAAACAACTTCCTGCTTAGAAACATGATCGGTTTCCGGCCACTCTCCTCCCCCTGTAACAGAACAGCCCCAAGCCCCACACCAGAGGCATCTGTGTGCACCGTAAAAGGGAGATCAAAGTCTGGCTGTTGCAATACTGGATCACTGCAAAGACAATTCCTCAAGTCCTCGAAGGCAAGCTGACACTGAGCAGTCCACTTGACCTTGTTTGGACTGTCTTTCTTAGTCAATTCGGTTAAGACGGCTGCCCTACTAGAGCAGTTAGGGATAAACCGTCGGTACCACCCAACCATCCCCAGGAAAGACCTCACCTGGGATTTAGTTTTTGGTACTGGGGTATCAGTGAGGGCACTCACCTTCCCCACCTGTGGCCTTACTGACCCACCTCCGATGACAAATCCCAGGTACTCCACCTGTGACTGGGCAAAGGAGCACTTGGAGGGATTCATGGTCAGGCCAGCATCCTTGATTCGCTGGAGAATGTCTTGGACGTGGACCAGATGATCCTCCCAAGTCTCGCTGAAGACTATGATGTCGTCCAGGTACGCCCCTGCGTAATCCCAAGCACCTTCCAACACCCCATCCATGAGACGCTGAAACGTTGCGGGCGCCCCCTTCAGACCAAATGGCATCACCGTATATTGGTAAAAACCAAACGGTGTTCTGAATGCTGTCAGGGGTTTTGTCTCCTCTGACAGAGGAACTTGCCAGTACCCCTTACACAGGTCCAAGGTGGTCAGATATCTGGCACAGCCCAACCTGTCCAGAACATCGTCCACTCTGGCCATAGGGTAAAGGTCGAAAGTTGAAATGGTGTTCAACTTTCTAAAGTCATTGCAAAAACGCAGAGTACCGTCCTTTTTGGGCACAATAACAATGGGACATGACCACTCACTGTGAGATGGTTCGATGATCCCCATCTCTTTCATTGTGTCTAGCTCCTTCTTGAGCTTTGGAACCATCTGTGCTGGAATCCTGTAGCTCGGGACCCTGATCGGTCCTAGTTCCTTCAGGGTTACGTGGTGTTGAGCCAGCTGTGTGAGGCCAGGAGTCTCAGCAAACAGCCCCACCGGACAACAGCTAGCCAGCGCCTCCTGCTAGGAAACCGAGAGGTGGTGCATGTCTACCTGGACTTCAGAACCATCGGTTGTAGGGAAAAACTGCTCATCTCCCTCGTCTTCCTCCACGACCCTCCTGGCAAACAGCACGACAGCAGGCTCCTCACGGGGAACCCACTCCTTCAGCAGGTTGATGTGGAACGTCTGCGTCTGCTTCCTCCTCTCTGGCATGATGACCTCGTACGTCACCGGCCCAGTCTTTTGGCGAACCACATATGGTCCCTGCCACTTGGCCAATAGACTGCTCTCACATGTCGGCAACAACAGGAGAACCTGCTGCCCCGGCTTGAAAGAACGTTCTCTCGAAGACTTGTCATACCACCTTTTCTGGGTGGCTTGTGCAGCTTTGAGATTTTGCTGCACTTCCTCTGTCAATGTCTCCATCCTGTCCCTCATTTTTTAAATGTAGGACAAAATGTTCACCTGCTTTTCTGGCTGGTCTCCTTCCCAGGCCTCCTTCAGCACATCCAGTGGACCTCTCACCTTCCTCCCGTAGAGCAACTCGAAAGGTGAGAAGCCAGTGGATGACTGAGGAACCTCACGGTAAGCAAACAGCAGGTATGGTAGCCACTCGTCCCAGTCTGCACCTGTGTCCAACACAAAATTTCGCAGCATAGACTTCAGGGTCTGGTTGAGGCGCTCCACAAGCCCGTCTGTCTGAGGGTGGTAAGGCGCGGTCTTAATAGCCTTGATCCCTAAATACTGGTAGACCTGCCTGAGAAACTTTGAAGTAAAGTTTGTGCCCTGGTCTGTCAGTACCTCCCTCGGGATCCCTACCCTGGTTAACAGCTGGAGAAGCACATTAGCTACCTGCCTGGCCTTCACATTCCTAAGCGGAAATGCCTCGGGGTACCTGGTAGCATAGTCAGAGATAACCAAGATGTAGCAGTTTCCTCTACGACTACGCTCTAGAGGCCCCACAATGTCCATGGCTATTCTGCTAAATGGTACATCTATAATGGGTAAAGGTATTAATGGTGCCCTGTTACCCTTCTTTCCCGGTGCTGTCAGCTGACACTGGGGACAAGACTTGCAGTACTGTATCAGCTGAACATACATGTTTGGCCAATAAAACCTCCCTGCAACCCTTTCCCATGATTTGTTCTGGCCTAGGTGACCTGCCCATGGACTAGAGTGCCCTAACTCTAGCACCTTTTCCCTGAGATCCCTTGGCACAACCAGCTGCTCCCCCTCTTCCCCATGGCGGTACAGTATGCCTTGCCTAAGCCTAAACTTGGGCCCTTCCGCATTACCACTACCATCCTCTAACAAGTCCTTGTAGAAGGAAGTAAGGGTGACATCGGCTCTCTGCAATTCCCTGATGTCTGCTGGGATTGTGACCTGCTCGCTATTCTCCAGTGAAGGTATGGGAACTGTCTCGTGCACTGGGGTCCCTTGAAACCTGTCCCTCCTTCTCTGGCTCCTTGTCTTTACTTGTTTAGTGGGGTGAGAAAATGGCAACTCATCCCACGTACTGTCCCTTGGTGCCTGTGCCTGTGCCCGAGTAACCACCATGTGACATGCTTTCTCTATATTTAAAAGTTGTACTAGCCCTGGCATGTCTTTCCCCAATACCACGGGGTATGGCAAGTCCTCCAGCACCCCAACAGTAACCAGGTACTCTTGTCCCTCAACCTCCAGGTAAATGTCTGCTGTTGGATATGTTTTATTGTGACCATGGACGCAACGTGTGATGACTGTGTGTTCGTGCCTTATCTCCGATTTGGGAATTAGGTGTGCTTTGACTAATGTCTGATTGCTCCCTGTGTCAATCATAGCCTGCACCCTTTTCCCCCTGATTCCCACCCAAACCAACGACTCCCACTGGTGCTCTGGACCCTGCATCTCCTGCCTACCTATACCACACACATATGTGCTTTTAGGCTTTATCAGGGGACACTTAGGCTTAATGTGCCCAGGCTGGCCACAGTGATAACACACTAGGGGTTATTTTGCTGGTCTAGGGCTATCACTGGGTGTTAATGGATTGCTTGGATTGATTATGGAACCAACATCTCTGGGATGACCACCTGATCTAACTGGGTTCCTGGGATAATTCACATACTGCCTGCCTTGACCACTCGCCTGACCACCCTCAGACCTACCCCATGGAGATGAGCTTGGTGGTTGATCCCCTCCCATCTGGTAGGATCTGAAGTGTCGACGCGCTGTGATGAAGGAGTCAGCGAGGAGTACTGCCTCTTGAGCTGTGCTGGGGTTATATTCCCGGATCCACAGCTGAACATCCGTGTTGACCATCCGGAGGAACTGCTCCAAGACGATCTTCTCCCCGATCTGCTCCTTTGTGTGAGTCTTTGGAGAAACCCACTTCTCATAGAGCTCATTTAGCCTTGTGAAAAGCTCTCTGGGGATCTCTTCTGGTAAGACCTCCATTGCTCGGAACTTCAGTCTATAGGTCTCACTGTGAATTTCATACTTAGCCAAAATGGCTGCTTTGACTTTCTGATAGCATAATGTGTCCTCCATGTCCATGGCTATGTAGGCCGCTCTAGCTTTTCCCGTTAAAAGAGGGACCAAGTAGATTGCCCACTCTGCTATGGGACACTGGCTCACTGTAGCCATGCGTTCAAATGCCGTCAGAAAGTGTTCAATGTTCTCTTCTTCCAAGAAGCGCTGCATTTTAGGGCCTCTCCAGCCAGACAGCTGGCCCTGCTGGATCCTTGGTGGACCTGGCTCTGCCACCACTTCGGCGTAACCTGGATGCTGAGCTGCTCTTCCAGGACCCGCATCCACTGCCGCTGGGGTCATCGCACGAACCGCCGCCGGCTCCAGGACCATCGCTGCTGGGAAAACCCCCGGGTCCGCCGCCGCCTCCCGGACCATCACCTCTGGGTCTGCTGTTGGAGCTGCTGAGACTGGGGCTGCCGCTTCCATGCGTCCACTCCTGCCCATAGTAGCTCCCGCTTCAATTTTTTTTAACTGGTGGCCCACATAACGCCGCCGCTCCTCCTGGTTCTTCTCGAACTCTCTCTGCGCCGCCTCCTTCTCCTTTTGAGTCCGCATGAAGTCCCGAAACATGGCTCTCAGTTCCGTGACTTCAGACTCTTCATTAGCCCCGCCTTCTGCACCTTTTTCCAGGCTGCAATCCTGCTGCTTTCTTCGACGCATGCTCATCCCTCATTGGCTGCTGGTCCTGAAAACCACTGCCACCAAATGTCGTAAGGGTAATGTGCCTTTGGTCCAACTGAGGTTCAAGCCACACGTTGAAGTTCTATTGAAATATTTATTTATACAAACTATAGCAATAACAAACAAGACCGCGGACAGGAACTAACATAACACATAAATGTCAAGCATGACCTACATCAATTATGGCTATCGCAACCATCACCAACCGTCTCCCCCCCACCAATGAAGCCATCCAGGCTTAAATAGCAGTAGCATTTGGTTAGCTCCACCTCTAAGCTAAACCAAGTCATTATAAATCAATTAAGCCCTCATATCAATTTTAACCAGTCATAACACAAAACAAAAGTATATTATTATCCCAAACATAATACAAACACAGCACAACTTTATCCATATATTTTACACACACATATAATAAGTATTTTAAGAATACCTTAAAATACCCCTCACCATTTACCGCGATGGCCTGACCCAGCGCGATCCCGTGACATAAATTGCGGAAGTGAATGCAAACTTGTCCTTAATGCAGGAGAACCGTGGTGAGTATGATTGACGTGGTTTTACAGATGGATTGGACAGGAAATACAGAAATAAAATATAACATGCGCAAATGTCCATATGCTGTTAAAAATAGTCTGTCGGCTTCCATGCCGTGGCGCTTCGTAGCGCTGTACCATTAGTACAACCGATGCAATGTGACGATCACTTCGTCACAGTACTCAAATGTATTATAATTTAAGCATCCTAACTAAACAGGATCCCTGTCGTATGTCATCTCCATTCAGCTCCACTTGGTACAGCCCAATGAGGTCTAACTGCACACTTGTGCATGGTTAACTAGTGAGGTGGATCATGTAGCCTCCTCACGCACTAGTACTAAAGCAAAATACTAACACTTTTTTTTAGGTACTGGTACTTTTGTTGTAGATACTAGTATCTAATCTGCTCCAAAGAGAGAGAGAGAGAGAGAGTTGACCTAGTTGACCCTAACACCTGTCTCTTCCTCTCTTCGACACAGGCGACGTCATCGTGTACATCAACGACATCTGCGTTTTGGGCACCACACACGCAGATGTGGTCAAGCTGTTCCAGTCGGTGCCAATCGGCCAGAGCGTGACTCTAGTGCTGTGCCGGGGCTACCCCCTGCCCTTCGACCCCGAGGCCGGTGCCTCCTCCCTCACCCCCATCGGCATGGAGCACCGCCCTCTGGTGGTGAACGGGCGAGGTAGCTACGACCCCTACCTGGAGTATCTGTCGCTGAGCTCCCAGCTGCCCCCGCCCCAGACACTGGGGCAGTCCCCGGGTGTGGTGGGATCACATCCCGGGGACACCCACCTGGACAGCTCCTCCCTGCCTCCCACTACCCCTGGCTCGGCCCCGCCCCTCACCCCTCACGATGACAACGTGTCCATGACGTCCTCCGGGGCAGCGGGGGGCAGTGCTGTTGGGGCGGGGCAGGGGGCAGAGCTGCTGACGGTCACCATGGTGAAGGGGCCGGATGGATTTGGATTCACCATTGCTGACAGTCCTACGGGACAGCGCGTGAAACAGGTAACTGCAGTGACCTACTTTAAATCAACCATTTCTGTTCTATATTTTATATATTAAACGTCATATTGTTTTATTTATTTATAATGCATGCACTTGTGTTTGTTTGTTTTCCTTTTTTTGTTGCTGTAATCATTATTTATTTTAATCTTTTTATCTTCATTTCATATCATGTAATGGTTACATTTAGTTTCTTTTTTTATATGGTAGTATTATTTCTTGTCCATGCTATATGATGCTACAGGGTGTGCTGGTGTTCTGCGTTGTGTGAGTCCTGTTTCAATAAAAGCATCACAACTCCTTCAATGTAGTTGCCGGTAAATGTGCCTTTGAAATCTCCTCAATGAAGCCTTTCATTATAATGAATGGTTGGATTTTCTTGGATTCAACTATGAACCCCTGTGAGGCTAACTGTGATTACAGGCGACCAGACAAATTAACTGGTAACACTTTACATTAAGGCTACATTAATTAACATTAGTTAATGCAGTCATAAGCATTATTATATAGCACATGAGCATAGGGGTTAGGGTTAGGGGAGGTGAGTTAGGGTTGGGCTCCTGAATTACTAGGAATCTTGGAATCTTACCATAAAACCTGCTGAGCTTGAAATCACTTATAAATTATATAATCCCTGTTGAAGCATCCTGATTAATGATCTATAGTAAAAGTGACCAGTCCATCAGTAGGACTGGATCTGTACAAAGGTGCTGTGCTGTGTGTGTGCTTTACAGTGTAATGGAAAATAAGAGTACTTGCTCTTGGTCGACTGGACACAGATAAGTATCAACCTGCCTGTTCTCTCAGACTCAATCAATTGGTTTTGAAATTGAAAACAAAATGGTGTTTATTATGTGTAAAAGAGCTTCCTATTAAAACAAAGAAACAAGAACAACTGTAAACCAAAAGGGGGGTGGGGGGGAGGGGTAAATAATAGAAGCCTGAATATAATACAAACAAACTGAATTATAGCTTGAAATATATATATAAATATAAATATAAAAAAGTGGTCAAGCGTACTATGAAGATAAATAGATTCTATTCATTTACTGAAAGGTGCTCTCATTCATTAAATATTAAGAGGAGATATATAACTATTTAGTAAGTTAGCTGACTCTTTTATCCAATGCAATTTGTTTTGAGATATAATTCAGGACATATGGAGCAGGTGGGTTAGGCTGATTCTCTATTGATAAAGATATATGATCAAGTCAGCTGGTGATCTATTGATATAGATATAAGATCTGTCAGCTGGTTCTCTATTGATACAGATATATAATAAGTATTCTTGCTCTCTATTGATATAGATGTTTATCTCTGTGGTGCAGGTACTGGAGCCGGGGTCCCAGGGGGCATGTGGGCTGATGGAGGGGGACCTGATCCTGGAGGTGAACCAGCAGGCGGTGGCGGGGGCGGGTCACGGCCGCGTGGTGGAGCTGCTAAAGGAGTGTCCCGTCGGGGGCGAGGCACGACTCCTCATCCAGAGATCAGGCACAGGTCGGCTGGCTCCTTTTCTTTAATGTCTCACTGACTGTTGTTTTGGGGTGTTTTTACTGCTATCTGTCTGTCAGTCCAGCTGTCTGTTTGTTTGTCTGTCGGTTTGTCTGTTGTTTTTTTGCTGTTTATATGTTTGTCTGTCTGTCTGTCCAACTTGCTGGTTGGTTGGTGTTTAGGATTGTAAGAAAGTGAAATAGCTGCCATTTGCACACTGCTGAACAGCAGAAAACTTTATGAAGTCTGAGCTGTGTCAGCTGGAACTTAAAACGATCCTGCATTTTGTCTTACCAACTCCCTGTTCCTCTGCATTTCGAAAAGGATTGGTCTGGCAAATCTTTTTCAGGTATTTGTTGAGATTTAGACGAAGAATTGGAGTGTTTGTTTATAACACGAGTGTCTGTCTCAATGGCCTGCGACAAGGTGAACACACATTTTCTTCAGTGTGTTATTACTTAACCCTTCCTGTTCTCACACCAGCCCAAAAACTTTAATCATACCACGAACAAGTGCTGCGGCCTTACCCAGAAACGAATCACTTCAAAACGTTTGGCAAAGCCACATAAGGGGTTGGAAGGTGCTTGAGAGTAAAATAAGGGGGCATGAATGGACACTAGAACAGACCATACACAGTAGAGAGGCAATACTGTATGTCCACCTGCCAGGGAAGCTGCTGCTCATAGCCAATGCACACTATGTTGGAGGAGGTCTCACTATTATCCTCCCAAAGGGTTTATATGTTATCTTGAGCTGCCCCATGACAGTTTGAATTAATTTATGACCAATAACTGCCTATGTCTGTCATTGCAATGCATGGTTCAGCGTCGACTGCGGGAAGAACCTCCCAGAAGAGGTCTATTCCAGAAGTTAATGACCACTGAAGAGTGACCTTTCTCCAACACTTTTCTTCCGCATTTGTTACGAAAATGTTATCGTTATGTTCTTGCAGTGATTCTCTGAAAGAATTTCAGATTTTTGGGTCCGAATTCACCTTGGATAGCCTGGGATGGTCTTCACAGAAAAAGTGCTTTGCATCACACACATGCATGCACATGCACACTTAAATATTACAAATGTTTTGTAAGACCAATTTTAAGTTAAGATAACACTTTATTGATCCCCTGGAGGGGAAATTTGGGTGTTGAGATCAGCTGTCAATTAAAGTAAAAAAATACAATATAAATGAAATACAATAGATGGATAATAAACATATATTGTAATTAAGAAAAATTAACAAACATGAAGTGCAAAACTCTGCATTCTTTCAAGTGTATGGGTTAAGATATTTAAAGTGTCCAAAGTAGGTAAATTACATAAAGAAAAGTGTTGGGGTGTAGTATAAAAGTATTTTATATAAAGGGATATAATAAAATCCAGTGTTGAGGAAGTTTGGGGATGGGGGTCTTAGGCTGTGGGTCGTAGGTCGGCACAGAGGAACCTCTGAAATGCTCTGTCTTGCACCTGGGGGGATGAGACAGTGGCTGAAGGTGCTACCCATGTCTTTGAGATATTGCATCTAGGACAGGTGAGACTTCTAAATGCAAAGTAGCACACAATTGTTGTAGAATATAAGTGCATTTAATGTATGCAAACCAGAGTCTCGCCTCTAGCAGAGTGAGCACCAATCATAGTGTTCGTTTTTCAACACAGTTTCACGCCCTTGCAGGAATGCTACTTCATTCTTCAAAGACAGCAGATGTGCTTGTTAGTGAGATAGCAAAGGAAGCAAAATGATAAGCCGTCAGTTTGGGTCAATCTGATCTTGAGACCGGTTGTGGCTGGACAAAGCTTAAAACAAAAGGATAAAGCAAAGCAAAATAGGAGTTTTCCATTTCCATTTCCACGGAGGAGAGGTTGCCAAGGATAGTCTTGATTTTGTCCCTCACCCTACTCTCCACTACTGTCTCCCGACAGTTTTAGTCCAACAACAGAGCTGGCCTTCCTCACCAGCTTGTTGAGTCTGTTGGTCTCACTATCCTTGATGCTGCCTCCCCAGCATGCCACAGCAAAGAACAGTGCTGGGTACGACAGACTGGACAAACATCTGCAATAACCTGCTACACACGCGTGATATTGAAACCCACCAATATGTAGTTGGCCCCACCTGGACAGAACACTTGTGGAATGCTTGTGATGTTTGTTGTTGAGCAGTAAGACCAGAGCCTCCTGTTCCATCCTTTCCGACAGAGGGCTATAGTGTTGTCCGTCCAATCCAGTTTGTTGCCCATGTGCACTCCCAGGAACCTGTACGAGTCCACCATCTCGACCTCCTCCCCCTAGATGATAATAGGTGTTGGGGGCTTCCTGCTCCGTTGGAAGTCCACCACCTTGGTCTTACCGATGTTGAACTGGAGGTGGTTCTCCGCAGACCATCTGATGAAGCTCCCTCCGACACCTCTGTTCATGGCACCGCTGTAATGTAGGAACAATATAACTTCGTGCCAAGAAATCCTGCACCAATCCTGCACCACTTTGGTGATATGCTGTGTATAGGGGGATTATGGTGAGGTGTTCTGTTGTTGTTGGTGGTTACTGCAGTTGTCTTAGTGGTTGTTGGTAGTGTTGTCTGTGTGTCTGACGATTGCTGTATTTCACATGATGAATTCCCGAAAGGACTATCTATCCCACTTACATCAGTGAAGCCCTCTGTTGTGTGTGTTTATATATATATATATATATATATATATATATATGTGTGTGTGTGTTTGCATTGCTCATATCCCTTCATGTATGCCACCTGATGGCACTACTCTGTAACTGCAACAGAGTAGTGCTACAACACAGAGATGACTCTCTCTCTCTCTCTTCTCCCCCCCCCCCCCCCCCCCCCCCCCCCTCCAAATGTGAAGTTCAGGATTTGGACGTTTTTATTAAACTGTTATACATAAACCATACCATTACAAAGCATTGTGTGTGTTTTTGTGGGCATTCTTTGTGTCTCTGGGCCTTCCCCATAGGCCGTGAGCCAGCTCTCTCCACTCGAAGCCATGTTGTATGTTCACACTCCCAGACTGCAGATGGTTCAATGTGACCAATCAGAATGCATATCATGCTCGTTGAGCGGGAGGGTGTCGGGCTCAATAAGCCAATCAGGGTTATCTGAAGGCCATCCAGCTCTCTGCAGGCTCGTCTGTGAGCACGGCCAGCCAGACTGGCTGCCTACTGTCACACACAGAGCTATAGCTACAGCTGTGCTCAATAAGTGTGCTATTCATTAGTGCCCCCCATCCCCCTATCACACACAAAACACACACTGACAAACATACACACTGGAAACTGGTTTAATATTTAAATGAACTTTTTAATGTGTAAGAATGACACTGGTGTTAATGGCGAGTATAGCTCCATTCATCAGCACTGTTTCCTGGAGGTGGTCATTAGGATTCTTCCCAGACTGTCTTCCCTGCAGAGCACAATGAACAGCAGTGGCCTAAGGCCACTGCCAATTCAGCACCCGAGAGAATCCTCAAGGCTGGATTTATCTTCAAGTTAGGGCTGGGCAATATGGCCTATAAATAATATCGCCATGTTTTTAGGCTATATCGCAAAACAGGGGAATTTTAACAAAACAGTATTTATTCAAACCAGCCAAATGCACACATAGGCTTTAAACAGCTGTTAAATGAAAGTAAAAAAATACGTGGGCCTACTGCTTACATACTGTAGCCTAGTTCTATAGAGCTCAAGCTCCACAATGACCCTTACCAAAAACAGAGCTCAGCAACAAAAAAGTTGCTGAGCTCTGTTTTTGGTAAGGGTCATTGTGTAAGAACAACAAGAAGAAACCCTGAGAGTGACATTTTTAAACAACAAATGAAAGTGCACTTTTGTGCATGATGTTTGTGACAATGGGTCATGTAAAAAAAATGGTAAAGTACAAATGTGTGTGAACCACAGAGGTTCTGGCTATCAATGTGACAAACCACTCTGAAGAACAATAACAGTCACATCACAGGGGTGGGTGTGTGTGTGGGTGGGTGTGTGTGTGTTAAAGTGTAAGTGAACCCACTGTTTCGGCTGGAATTCGAATACAATGAGATTTAACAAAAATGTGCTTTGGGCTTGTTATGACCCACGGCAACTTTCTTATACTTTTTTAGTACCGTCGTCGTGTATGAGCGTTATAATGAGCGACGTCCGAGAAGTTTAATCCTCACTAAAATAATAAATGCTCCGACGGAGTTCCACACATGCACCCACACACCCCTCTCTTGGGGTCATCAAAATCAACAGCTGTCGAGAACGAGCTCCATGCATCCACACATCCACCCACACCGTGGGGTTATACTATAAGTGTCCGAGAAGCTTAACACTCCCAGACACCGCAGTCAACCGCTGTCCAGACAGAGCTCTACACGTCCACACACATTTCGCAGGTAAGGCTTTCCGGACACCTATAGTATAACGCTACGGTGTGTGTGGATGTGTGGAGCTTCGTCTGAGCAGCACCATGTTTCTACCATGGTCCATCTCTCTCTGTCTTTCTAGTTCTCTCTCTTGATGTGACCAATATTATTTCAATTTTGTTTGTGTTACCATTGTCATTTGCCACCTATTGCACACACTGTGCTCCTTCTCAAGGTTTCTATGGGTTTTGGGGAGTTTTTTCCAGCCCCTCAGAGGGTGTAGGGCAGGCCTATTCAAATGGCGGCCCGCGGGCCACATGTGGCCCAGAAGCCACCTCCGAGTGGCCCAGCCCCTGGTCCCGCAAGAAACGCAGAGAAAAACCAATAAAAATACATTTCGCGAGCCTTCAGAAATTCCTACAGTATTAACAGACCATGAATGCATCTTTGTAGCCTAGCAACATTAAACCCACAATGCAGCGCGTCAATGTGTCTGTCAGAAGGGCTGATAGTAGTCTATAATCTAACATGTCTTTCTCAACCCAGAAACGTAAAATTGACAATGAAAACCGGTGGTTTAACCCTGCCTGGACTGACAATTATTTGTTTATTTTACCGCCAAATCCAAACCGATGTGTTTAATTTGCAGCGAGTGCATTGCAGTACAAAAAGATTACAATGTGCGGAGAGACCACATTGAGAAACACCAAACTTTTCGCTCAAACTTTCTCGAGGGATCACAGGAGAGGGCTGCAAAAGTGCAGAGTTTGATGTCATCTTACAACCGGAGCTGTACTACTATGGTGTGTTCATGCACAGCCCAAGAGAGAGCTACAGCAGCTTTCCTTCGTGTTTCTTGGATCTTGGCAAAGAAGAAAAGGCAATTTACAGACTCTGAAACTGTAAAAGACTGCATGCTGGCCATCGTGGATGAGGTTATAAACGACGACAAAATAAAAACAAGTGTGACCTCTGCTGTTAAAAGTGTACCCCTGTCAGACATTTCAAATATTGACAGGGTTGAAATTCTTGCTACAAATGTGTTTGAAACGCTGTTAGAAGACCTCAAGAAAGCTGATGTCATGTCTATAGCAGTAGATGAGTCTACAGATATAACTCATACCGCACAATTGTGCATATATGTCAGTTTTTTTTCCGGCAAATGCTTCAGAGAGGAACTGCTCGGCTTACTGCCCGTAGAAGGAAACACGTGTGATATGAAGCATGTGTGCATGCTTGTGACGGATGGGGCTCCATCCATGGCAGGAAGAGTGAATGGTTTGGCAGCACATTGGTCAGCTGTTGCACCTCAGATGATATCGTTACACTGCGCTGTGCATCAGACGGTGTTGTGTGCAAAACTAAGCGGAGAGCTCAAAATGACAATGGACAGCGTGATGGCTACAATAAATTGTATTGGCTGCACATCAAGCCTCCAACACTGCTTATTCCGCATGCTGCTTTCAGAAATATCTGCTGAGCATGACGACCTGCTTTTGCACAATGATGTCAGGTGGCTGTCCAAAGGCAAAGCACTCGAGCGTTTCTGTAATCTCAGAGAGGAGATCACAACTTTCCTCCGCAGCAGCAGCAAGCATAAAAAGGCAGAAATACACTTGAATCAGATACTGGATGACAACTTCATGGCCGATGTCTGCTTTCTGAGCGACATATTCAGTCACCTGAATGGCCTAAATGTGGCGCTACAAGGCAGAGACAAAACTGTCATTGAACTTGTGGAACAGATGGGCGCATTCCAAGTCAAACTGGACCTTTTCGCGACTGACTTGAGCACAGGCCGAATGCTGCATTTTCTGACCCTTGGCAAGTGCATCTCATCCCCGGCACAAATCACGGATGTGATGACAGATTTCATTGCGAGGTTGAAAGAGAACTTTGCTGTTCGATTGGATGGACTTGCTCTGCCCACAGAGGTGATGGGTTTTGCCACAAACCCGTTCACTGTTGCAACAGAAGGGAACTTATCTACCAGAGCAAAGGAAGTGGTCCCTTCCATCGACGAGGGGAAATTCATACTCGAACTTGTTGACATGCAGTCATCTGTTACCATGGCCCAGGAGCTTCGCACTAACGGGCCTGCGAAGTTTTGGACTGATGTCAACGTACATCAGTTCCCTAACGTTAACAAAGTAGCAGTCATCGTGCTCAGTATATTTAGATCAACATACACATGTAAATCAAGCTTTTCACACATGAACTAAATAAAAAGCAGCTCTCATTGCTCCCTTACTGACAGTACTCTTCACCAATGCCTTTGGATTGCATTGACGTCGTATGAGCCAAAAGTAACTGCTCTTGTTCAGAACAAAAAATGTAATTTCTCCCACTAAGAAACTCAGCAGGGTAACTGCAGCCTACATATCAATTTAATGTGGGATGTGTAACAAAGCCATCAGAAGTATAATTGTATTCATGTGTGTTAGTTACTGTTATCATTTGTTATGAGTTTGTGCAGTGATAGCTTTGATTCTGTTTATTCTGTTAAATGCACTTTGTGGTGTCCCTGGGTATATGACCAAAAATATTGCTAATACTGTGCACTATTTTGTTTATGCAATTTGAGTTGTGCCTAGGTCAGATATGACCAAAGTTAATATTTCAAAAGTGATATATTGCCACTGCCTCAGATTCTGTTCAGTTATAGCTTTTTTATTGTTTGGTTTTTAATGCACTTTTTGCTGTGCCTGTTACAGATGTTTAAAGGGAAGCAATGAATAAACATTACTTGTTTTCAATACATTCATTTGTGTTGGGTTAAAATTTGTCGTTACCTGCTGCTTACCGGTCACTAAAAATGTCTGGTCCAGCGAAATGTCTTGGTTTGAAAATCTGGCCCAACTGAATTTGTAATTGAATAGCCCTGGTGTAGGGTTAGGAGCTGTCATATAATGTGGCCTGTGAATCCCTTTGAGACTATAACTGTGATTAAGTGCTTTACAAATAGAATGATCAGGACGTGCATAGGCTGTGTGCTATTCAATAGACATTCTCTTGGAACATCAGCCACGAAGCGTCGTCTGCCTTCTCTCAGAAAAAAATGCTGCATGTCAAGGCCTTTCTGCATAGCCTTTGGCACAAAAAATTACCCACAGCAATGTGACATGCAGAAAGGCCTTGCTGCATGTCAAGGCCTTTCTGCATTTCTGCATAGCTGCTGCTCGGAACAGAAAGAGTAAGAGGGAAGATTCCTCCAACCCACGGAACCTTGATGTAATTATTTTGAAAAATAACTCTGCAACTCAACCCGATTGGAGTCAGGAATACATCATCAGTGTGCCGCAATGTGGCTTTTCTGCTTTTGAGTTGTTCTCATATCCGGTTCTGGGGGAGCTTCTGGAGCTGTGGCATGTGTCTCCACCAGCTGGAGGTACTAACTGTGTTCGTTCTGTTTTTACCAGGTCACATTTCCCCATGGAAGACTGCCAAACAGGTAAACACACAGTAATTTGTGTGTCTGTGTGTGTGATCTAGGCGCACATACATTTCACACAAACACACACACACACAAGCAGTGTGTTGAATCAGTATTCCTCACCAGTGCTGGTTGACATGGCGCTCTCTAGCTTTTGCTTTGTTGTGAAATGAGACATCTCGCCGTTTACCTTCCTGTTAGCTTGTTGTTTAATTTGGTGGTTTGCGGTAGTTGGTGGCAGAATGACCCACCATCAATGGGAAGAAACGTGATTTCATTCTCATAATACAAAGCCAATATTGGTTTTCCTTGCTCAGTTAGGATTTCAGTTTTTAATTTCATTAAAAAGTTCTTCGAATTGAATATTAATTAGTTTTGGCCATAGAATGATGCAAGGCGGCCATTTAATTCCTGCCATCAATGTGCCAAATATGGATTGCTTCTGCTGTTAGTTGCAAAAAACTCAAATAATGACACTCCGTAGAAGGTAAATCTACACCCTCAAAATGGTCTTGCGTAAACCATTTGGTGATGTCACGGATGCTACGTCTTTGGTCTCATTTCACGATTTCAAATTCACATCACATTGCCGCATGACAATGTCGTCACTATCATACCATTTTCTATCATATTTGCTATGAGTGACTTTGAAAAATATTTGTTGTATTAAATGAACCATTTCAAAACATCAGTTGTTATTTGTTCTAGTTGGGTGAGCAGTGGGACCCCCACGGCAGCCCCCAGTCGGCCCACGTCCTTGCCCCAGGAACGGCCTTCCCTAACCAGTCTCAGCACCGCTCGTCTGTCCCTGACTCCACGGAGGGCTACGACCTTTGCAAACCTGACCCCTATGACCTCAGCAAGCCCGACCCATATGATCTTTACGAGAAGTCCAGAGCCATCTACGAGAGTCGGCGTGAGTATAACCCCCCCCCCCCCCCCTTTTGTCTCTCTCTCTCTCTCTCTCTCTCTCTCTCTCTCTCTCTCTCTCTCTCTCTCTCTCTCTCTCGCCTACTGCATGTGTGTGGAGGCGTGTTATAACAGTAGTGTGTTTGTTTCTGGAGCAGGCCCAGAGTACCAGGAGGTGGAGGTCCACCTGCTCAGGGAGAAGACCGGCTTTGGGTTCCGCATCTTGGGGGGAGACGAGGCCGTGCAGGCTGTGAGTCCGGACGCCCGCGACAAGGCTCGTATGGGACGGGCTGGAGCACCCACACACACACAAACGTATACACACAAACACAAAATTCAAGTAAGATAAAACATGAATATTAGAACATGTATCATTCGTTTTGAGATCAGATTAAATCAGTCCAGATTCAGCCAATGAAGCAAAATCAAACAAAAGAACAGGACTCCAAGGTCCTGATTGGGCACTTTCCTCCTGTCGTCTCCACTGCTAATATTGCCCTTGATCTTCACACAGATCGTCATCGGGGCCATCATCGAGAACACCCCCGCCGAGCGTGACGGACGGCTGCGGCCTGGCGACGAGCTTATCTCTGTAGACAAGATGGTGGTCGCTGGTAAACCACACCGCTACGTCATCGACTTGATGCATGCGGCCGCTCGCAACGGGCAGGTCAGCCTGACCGTGAGGAGGAGGGTCCAGATTCCAGGTCAGCAAGCTGCACTGAGTTAATGTTGTCTTGGGGCTGTTGTTGTTTATTGTTATTATTATTATTATTATTTGTTGTTGTTGTTCCAGCTCCACGGTCACCTGCCTTACACTGCTGGTTTCTGTAGAAGCCAAGCAGGGCTGGTCTGGTACATCCTTGGATGGGAGACCAGGTGGTGCTGGTGGAGGTATTGGACAGTAGAGGTTGCTCAACCCTCTGGAATATGTAATATCCCCAATGCCCCAGCATGGAGACAGGGACTTTGTCCTGTAGAATAGCACCATCTTTTAGACGTCAAACCAAGGTCCTGATTCCCTGTGGTCAGTAAAGATTCCATTAGTATGGGTGCTACCATTTCATTGCCAAATTCCCTTTCTGGCTCTTGTACCAACAGGGCCCCCTAATCATCCCCTGTCTCTAATTGTATTGCATAATTTCTCATGTCTCCACTGGGATAGCCAGTGTGTGGTGAGCGGTTTGGCGCATACTGGCTGCAGTGAGAGCAGCCAGTGGGAGGTAGTGGTACTGGTAGTGGATTAGGTGTCGTATCTGGATCTACCTCTATTTACCTGGATCTACCTCTAGTTACCCAAGTCTACCTCTAGTTACCTGGATCTACCTCTAGTTACCTAAGTCTACCTCTAGTTATCTGGATCTATTTACTTCTAGCTACTTGGATCCAGTTATTTACCTTGATCGCTCTCTCCTCAGGTGAGGCGTGTCCAGTGAACGGCCGCAGCCCGGGCTCCATGTCGACCCAGCACAGCTCGCCGCGGAGCGACGCCGCCTCAGGCCTCAGCACCGCCATGGCCAGCACCACGCCTGCTGTAGCCCCTCCCCTGGAGGGTGGCGGCCTGCAGACCAGCGACGTGATCATCCATCGCAAGGAGAATGAAGGCTTCGGCTTTGTCATCATCAGCTCCCTCAACAGACCAGAGAATGCCGCCATCATCAGTGAGTCACACAATACACTGCTCGTGTAATTCAGTTATTCTATTACCCACTTGTTCTTTTAGAAATAGAATATAATAGAAAACACCTTTCTAAACATTAAATCAAGAATGGAATAGAGTACACCGCTCTCAACGTTTAATCTAGAATTCAAAAGAGTTGGAACATAACAGAATATAATACACTCTTCTAAATGTATTATCTAGAATATATTGCTGACAACAGTATGTAATTGTGTGTTCATGAGTGTACATGGCCATTAAACATGGCCCTGTGATTGAAGTCTCTTAAGACATAATTGCCCAGGTACCTGACTTCTACTAGTTATGATCTACTGCTAGTATGATCACCAGATAGGGAAATAAGTATCCATACTATGCCATATTCCGGTAAATCAGGTCTTGTCAGATATAATAACCGTTTCCATAACATTCAAATGATTAAATAGAGACTTAATTATTTTTGAATTTTCACATTTTAACGTTTCACACAACTCAAATGAAAAACCATATGCATACCCCTCTCCCCCCAACCCCACACCTCGATTATCAGTCACTTAGAGAATGTTGTTACAGTCTAAGTGAACAAAATTAAAAAAGGACTTCAAATATCCTTTCAGAAATCACATTGTATAGTACCAGGGTTTTTCCTGGTAAAAGTAAAATCCTGACTGCCAAAGAGAGAGGTTATTGCTGGTTACTGCTAACATAATCAGAAGCCCAAAAGCTATATATTCTATTCATAACCGGCCAGACTCATCCAATAATACAATCGTTTTGATCATATGATAATACAATAGTCAACATTAATTTGTAGAGTTTCAAACATGCCCCGGAAGTGATGTAATCAGATCAAAGCAGTAGACGTTTTTCTTCCTCCACCCCAGCTGTGCCCCATAAAATCGGACGCATCATCGAGGGGAGTCCTGCGGACCGCTGCAGGCGTCTTAAGGTGGGCGATCGCATTCTGGCTGTCAACGGACAGTCCATCATCAGCATGCCCCACGCGGATATTGTGAAGCTCATTAAAGATGCCGGGCTCGCCGTCACGCTGCACATCATCCCAGAGGAAGGTCTGTACCCTTGGGGGAGGGAGATGAAGGAGGTGGGCAAGGTTGTGGGGAGTTCTACTGCAGATGGTTGTCATTCTCTGTTTATGATCCCACAGTTTGCATTCAATGGAGTTTGGTGTCGTTTACTATCCTTCTCTATCTCCAGCTCACAAGGTGCCAAGGTCTGTGATTCACCAAGATCTGTCTTTTAACCTCTTCATCCTGACAGTGCCCATATCTGGGCAACGACCCCTTCCAAACAAACTCAAAGACGTTCTAAGGCATTTAAACGCATGAGAAAGTAATCATGTGACACACCCCTAGAACGAGTAGAATCTCAACTTTTAGTGTATTATAAGCATTGTTAGCCTATAAAAACACAATTTTCACGCCAAACAAAACTATAAGCATGTATGAACAAGAGTTATGCATTTTATAACTGCACATGAACAGCAATAGCGAGTTTTCTCACGTCATGTTACCTAAATAAACTGTTGTAGCATATGAAAGCTGACTGCACTGATTCCAACAGTCCAAACCATATCACTCAGTGACCAAAACTCTCCGAACTAGAGGTAAAAAACCAACATAACCTTTTCTAGTTACAAACAAAATGATGTCCTACCTTTGTCGTTTTTGTCAGCAAAGTTGTGTTTGATCGCATAAAACTGCCATTAAAGGATAATCCAATGTCCTGGCACCATTTTAAAACTGCACACAGTGTTTACAATCAATGTATAGTAGCTAAAGCCGGATTTATAAATGTCGTCATCCACTTCTGGCGGGAGGGTCCCCACGAGACCTGAATGCAAACATCCTCAGAGCCAAAACATATGTGACCACATGGACTGTACACATAGCAAGCGCTCCAGCCAGGCTTGCTGAACATGACAAAATGGATGCTTATTTTGAAGAGTTTGTGCGAGTAGATCTTACCCACATTTATATAATTATTCAATGAAAAAATATAAATATACAAAATATAGATATAAAGACACCCATTGGGTTGAACTGTCAAGAAATCGTGCAAAAGTTTGAGAGATGAAAAGGCGCATGCTTCTTCTTGATTTTTATGGTGGATGGCACTCAACATTATGGTCGTCACCAACTGGAATGTAGTGTGGATTGGGAAACTGGCATGCGTAGAACACCAAACTGACGCGGAACCTCAAATGTAGTATGAATGGAACCGGATGTTCAACAAGTACACATCCACAGCTGTCGGACGTGTATGGAACATGAAAGTATGTCCAGGCCTTAAAAGAAGGGTTTCACGGGAAATAGGTAAATTACCTTCAATCAGAACACACTGTCTTTGTCTGGTGGCCGAATGGTGCAGTTGCGAAGGTTTGGCTTGGTGTCGTTCAATTCTATTCGCCCTGACCTTTCAATGAGGGGTCAAATATAAAAATGTAATAATGGGTTCTTGAGATATCCACCGGTTTGTGTCTCATCACGTTAATATTGTAAATTTTGCATTGGTTTGATTGGATTCATTGTTTTTATTTGGAGACTCCACCTAAACCTAAATCTACTAAAACCTCTTTCTTTCCTATACTTCACTTCATTGGCATCAAATAGTGACCCAGGTACTCATCAGATGTTGCTCTATGGCCTTAAAGTACAACGGGGCTACCAACTAATAATGCACTAGGTGGTGTTCACTCTAAAACATGACATTTATTTCAGGCACAAATTAAATCTTCCATTAATGCTGTGTTCTAGCTTTATTCACTCTGACCCAGTAGCTTCAACATTGATTATTTAACTTGTAAAACAATAAACCGGTGTTACCTTTTGGTACCAAGATTACATATTATTGCCCTTGTAGTTGTTGGGATATACTCTTTACTTTGGGTATGTTATTTTTGGAAGAAAACTGAGAAAGAGGCCTAGTGATGAAGAGGTTAACTCTATTGCAGATCCCCATTCTGGCCCCAACTCTGAGAAGCAGAGTCCCATGACCCAGAAACAGAGTCCCCAGGCCCAGCCCAGCCCTGCAGCCCAGCCTGGCCATGGTGACACCCAGTCAGGCGAAACAACACCTCCTCCACCTGGCCAGACCAACATCCAGACCCAGCCTATTCAGATACCTTCCCAGCCCCCAGGCCCACCAGCAGGTTCGCAGCCTGCTCCAGTACCCAGTCAGGCTGGCCCGGGACCCACCCCGGCTCCTCCCCCAGGGCCAACCCAGGCTGCTGCTCCCCCTGGACCCGGCCAGCCTGCTGCCCCTGGAGCCTCGCAGCCGAGTCCGGTCACCCAGCCTCCAATAGGCGTACCCCAGCTCTACCTGCACGACGGCAGGTGAGGAACCAGCACAAGGACCCCAGGCTTTATGTTTTACATACACACACACACACACACACACACACACACACACACACACACACACACAGGTCAGGGTTTTGGCAAGGTGGTCTAGTGCCTTGGGGGTTTGACTCCCAGACAAAAGCTTTCGTGTTCAATCCCATGCTGGTAGTTTAGGAGGGTCTTGCGGGAATGGTTTGACATTTTTCCGCCAATCATATGCAAGCGTTTAGCCATCTTCGGAGCCTAGATTGCAGGAGGACTATGAGTGTGTGATGTCTTGCAAGTATTTACTTGCATGCCACTGCGTTCTAGAGAAATGATTTCCCTATCCTAGTCTCTTTCCCAAGTTCCAATTGAATTGCCTCTGTTAGGCCAATTAACTTTAATAGTCTGTTAATAATTCACACACTAGTTGTCCTTCTATAATGCATGAGTTCCACTTCAGTACAGAAAACGTGTGTGAGTGTGCAGTGTGCACAGTAAAGGCTGCACCTTTGGCCACAAATATGTGCACAGGAACGTGTGTGCATTTCTTTTTTACAAGATTTCCAGTGGTATTATTCCTAGCATTATACAGTGTATGAATTTGTACAAAGGCCTGGATGAATACTCGATTCTGATTGGCTGGAAGGGTGTTGATTCACTTTCGGGCCAGAATAACCCCGTTAACTCATAGCACAAGAGCAGTCATAGGTGCAGTGTGTATAATTGTGTGGCATTTAGCGGAGCGGACTTGGCACAAATGGAATATAATATTCATAACTACGTTTTAATTAGTGTATCATCTCATGAAAATAAGAATCTTTGTATTTTCGTTACCTTAGACTGAGCCCTTTATATCTACAGAGGGAGCGTGTCCTCTTCCACAGAGCCTGCCATGTTGCACTGCAATGTTTCTACAGTAGCCCAGAACGGACAAACGGCTCTATACTATACTGGCCCGGCACTGGGATTTGCATTTCCATTACAACCGGGCTTCTCGCTTGAAGTAGGGGACTAGTCGACGAATCGACGGGTCGACGTTACTACCACAAGTCGACCCTGCCGGGAGACGTCGACTTTGGCGCGTAATTTCACACACTACCAATATGGCGCTTGCAGAAAAGACAGCAGTTGGTGAGTTTTGGCCGCAGCAAACACGGAGCTACACTGAGCACGAAAGAGTCTGACCAAACTAAATCAAATAACCGTCACAACCACAGTCAACCCAAAGATTTCATCGTCCAACTCCTCTCCTTTCCTCAAAATATGCGCTGTGTCCACACACATTCACCGTTCCAAAGCAGGAGGGGGAGGGAAGAGGAGAGGAGTGCTTGTGTAGTACATTTCGCTTGTTGATAAACTACTAGGGCAGGCCCGAATACATCATTTCAAGCTTCGGATAATCTATACGTTTTCCGAACGAATAGTCGAATGTTTGGAGAAATTCATAGTACGTATCTTTGCCTGCCTGAATTGGAGCCAGCGGAGACCACTGCTGCAGAATGTAGTTGTTATCAACTGATCCTTTTTCGAGGTCAGACTCGGATACGGCAGGGCTTCAATGTTCAGAAGACACACGGCTTTATAAGTGTAGACCCAAATATCACAAAGCAAGGTTTGAACATTGTGCAAAGTTTTGATGAAATTGCACAGCAGGACTAGCGCTATCCACCCGAAGAGAAATCACACAAGCGCTATTGTGGGTGATGGATCGCCATTAAAGGAAAAAACATCGCAACCTGTTCTAATCATGTTTACAATTACCAACCCGTTATTATTAGTAGCAGACGGTCATACCTGGTGAATATGCACTTAAACATCGAAAACACACACAAATGCATGTTTATTTATTGATTATTGTATAGAGGGGACGCGTCAACGCGTGTAAAAATGCACTTCAAATCTATTTGAGCATTTTATTTTGAATGGTTGAATATATATATTTGTAACATAATATAATAGGCATGTTACCGTTTAAAAAAAAATTGTAGACAGCCCTGAATCTGCACTTCTGTAAGTGATTAATGTAATGAGCTGCTTGTCTGCCAGCGCAGAAATCTTGACAAAATCAATTTTGGACAGCCCTTCTGTCTTTTTTTGTTTTTGGTTTTTTATGTGATGACGTCATCGACGACTAGTTGACGTCGTGTCGACTTGATTCATAGAAAGGTAGACTTAAAAAAAATCAGCAGTCGTGCAACCCCTATGGAAGGCCATTAGCACAAAAACGTCTCAGAAATATCATGTTAACACGTCGTTCTATTTCATGTAGGCTATGCCGTCTAGGCTTCGCCTTATGGGGTTGTCCCGTGCGCGCACTCGCCGGGCACTCGCGTACCCGGCGATCCTTTCTCCGGACGACGGGCACGTTATGTGCTTCCGTTGCCTCGGTGCGGAGCACGCCATGGCAGCCTTTTCGGGCTCCGATTCCTGTGCCGCCTGTTCCACCCTACCTCAAGAGGTGCTCCTCTCGAGGCGCCTGTTTTTTTTCCCCGTCGGTGGAGCTTGCGGACGCCGTCGATATTTTCGACGCCGTGGCGACACCGGTGGAAGACGAGGACTACGACCTCGACGTGGACTCCGCGTCGGGGACTTCCTCAAGGCCTTCGGGGGTTTTGCCCCCGGAGAAGCCACATCGTTTCGCCGACCTGTTTGGCGATATCATGGGTGAGGCGGCGGCCATCAAGGGCATCGCCATGCCACCTCCACCGCCCTCCCCGGAACTGGACGACATGCAGGGGGACTATTTTAGGCCTCCTTCGTCGACCAGACGGCCTACCCTGTGCCCTCTGTTCCCACCCGTCCAGCGGTATCTTACCGCGGCGGCTGAGGACACGTCCTCCCTTAAGGCCCCGGTGAAGGCGTTCACCGATTTCACCAGGGTGGAGGGGTGGTCCACCACACAGGCGAGGGGGATACCTCGCCTGGAGCCTCCTTTGGCAGCGCTCCTCTGTCCGGGCGCCGGGTGGCATCCGAACGAGAAGCCGCTGCCCCCCGACCGGCTTCTCAAGCAGCTCGCTGCCTTGGGGGACAGATCGTTTGTCTGCGCCTCACAAGCTGCGGCGGCCGTGAATAACATTGCCCTACTTTCCTCTGCCCTGTCGGCCATGACAGTTGGCAAGGATTCGTTCGGGCAGAGCGACGTGCAGAAGGTCGCTAAATTCTCCGGCGCTATCCTCCAGCTTTGCCAGCCGGTGGCGGTTACTGCCGGACGTCAGATGGCGTGGGCGACCATGGGTCATCGAGCCATGTGACTGTCCTTCACCTCTGTTCCTGACAGAGAAAGGGCGGGCCTTATCCAGGGTCCATTGGCCGCGGACGGGCTCTTTGGACCTCGGTTCGCGGAGGTTCTCGCCCACCTCCAGTCCGTCCGTGAGAATCGTTCTCGGTTCGGACCGATTCTCACGGGCTCCTCCTACCAGGCCAGCGGGAGCAGTCGGGCCAGCAGGAAGCGGGGTCGACCACGTCTTCAACGGGCCAAAACGCCGCCTCCAGCGCCAACGCCGACGCCGCCTCCGCAGCAGCGCCAGGCAGCGAAGGGGCAGAAATCACGGAGGCTGGCGTCAACTTGGGACCAACCTACGTCTTTTTCCCTCCCTAATAAAGCTTTGAAAGCCTGTTCGACCGAACGGCAGTACATCTTTAAAGAGCTTTACCCTTTAAGCCGACCGCGCCCTGCGCCTGTCGTGCATTCCTGTGCCCCTCAGCCTCTCCCTCCCTCTCAGCCTAGTGGCTGTGGGGCGGCGGCTAGGCAGTGTAGTATAGCCAGGGGGTCGTCCGCTTCCATGCGGCGTCCCCGTGCGCTTCATGAGCGGGTTGAAGACTCGTCGCACGAGGCCGTCTATGCGGCTTCGTGTTACAGTTTTCCGGACCCCGACTTTGCCCCCCCCAACCTCCGCTCTACAGTCTGATGACTGTGGGGAGACGTCGGAGCTGTTTGCCGTAGGCACGGCGAGCGAACACGCTGTGAGTTTGCCCTCTGCAGCGGGTTTCCCGCTCGCAGGGGCTCCCTCCCCTCCCTTTCGAGGTACGCCCCCCTTGGTTCACAGTGTGAACCAAGGGGGGAGGAGGAACGAGGAGGAACGTGCCTTTCCCACTCGGTCGGAGGCGAGTGGCCAACTCTCCCCACTCCACACATAAATGTGCTGGAGCTCACCACGGTGAGGAAAGTGCTTGTACATTTCTCTCACCTGGTGTGCGGCCGCCACGTTCTGATCTGAACGGACAGCGTGTCAGCGGCGGCATACATAAACAAACAAGGGGGAGTGCGCTCCACTGCTCTCCACCGAGCAGCAGTCGAGCTCTGGCTGTGGGCTCATCAGAAGCTGCTCAGCCTGAGAGCCCTGCATATCGCGGGTGCCCTGAACTTTGGGGCGGACCTCATGTCTCGCGGCGGTCCCCGCCGAGACGAGTGTCGGTTACATCCCGACATTGTCAGACTGATCTGGCAGAGGTTCGGGATGGCTCAGGTGGACCTTTTTGCGTCCAGAGAGAACACCCACTGCAGTCTGTGGTTCTCTCTCAGCCCTCAGGATCTTCTCCCGTTGGGGGTGGACGCGATGGCGCACACACCGTGGCCGCGGGAACTCTTATATGCGTTCCCGCCGCTTCAACTAATCCATCCTCTCCTGGAGCGGGTCAGGCAGGAGGGATTGTCCCTCATTCTAGTGGCCCCGGAGAACCGCTCAGCTCTGTGGTTCCCAGAGCTAGCGGCGCTCTCTTGCACGGAGCCGTGGCCGGTACCGATCAGACCGGACACGCTTTCATAGGCTCACGGGACGGTGCACCACCCGCCCTATATGACGGGTCGGTTGTTGGTTTGGCTTCTGAGAGGTTGATCCTGCAAGGCAGAGGTCTGTCAGCATCAGTTATCAACACTATTCAGAGTGCTCGCGCCCCTTCCACTTCCTCCCTTTACGCGGCGAAGTGGGGCGCTTTCTCTACGTGGTGTGACCTCAACCACGTTATCCCATCTCTCTGTGAGGTGGGAAGCGTGCTTGGGTTCCTTCAGTGTTTACTGGAGAAAGGTTTGGCTTTCTCCACCATCAAAGTCTATGCGGCAGCCGTTTCGGCTGGCCATGCAGGATATGACGGGAAACCGGTTTTCAGCCACCCACTAGTCAAGAGATTCTTGCGTGGGGTTAGACGTGTTAAACCTGTTTCTCGTGTGCTCACACCGCGCTGGGATCTTCCCACCGTGTTAAGGGGTCTATCCAAGGACCCTTTCGAGCCTCTGTCTCAAGCCCCTTTGGATGCCATTTCCTTTAAAACAGCGCTCTTATTGGCTTTGGTTTCTGCCAAACGTGCCGGTGAGTTGGCTGCGCTGTCTGTCAGCCCGAGCTGCTTGTTATTGAACGAGGACTGCTCCTTCGCGCTACTTAGACCCAATCCTGCGTTCCTCCCCAAGAACATTTTCAGTTATTTTCGGTCGAGGGATATTGTGCTTAAGGCTTTTCACCCCCCGCCTCATACTAGTGAAGTGGATGCGGAGTTGCATCTCCTGTGCCTGGTGCGGGCATTGGCTATGTACGTGAAACGATCAGCTGAGTTTCGCTCCACACAACAGTTGTTTGTGTGTTACAGCGACGCTGCCAAGGGTCGCGCTCTTTCTAAGCAGCGTCTGTCCCGCTGGATATGTGAGGGTGTCTGCTTAGCCTACTCTCGGCAGGGCTTAGCGCCACCGCTAGGTGTTAGAGCTCACTCTGCACGAGGGATGGCCACCTCGTCGGCGCTATTCAGGGGCATTTCGGTAGAAGACATTTGCGCGGTGCGTCATGGTCTTCCCCCGATCCTTTTATTCGTTTCTACATGTTAGACATGTCCAGGGGCTCACTCGGCCACTCTGTGTTGGAGTCGGGCCCCCTCTCTGCGAACTAGATATTAGTTTATCGTTCGTCAGAGCATGTTACGCTTGTGATGTCGCTCGGATTCTCTCTCTCTCCGCTGTCACCGGGTGGTGTTACAGCGTGGGCACTGAGCTCAGGAGTGACAGGTTATTTTTACTCTGATTACGGTTCGTAACCTGCGTTTTATATCCTGTCCTCTATTATTAAACATTGCACAACAGGTTTCCTCCTGTCGCCTCTTTGAGCGTAGGTAGGAATAGCCTTGTTGCTCATTGCTATTGGTAGCTTGGTTTTTTCTTCCTAGGCCCCGCCCCTATGGTAGCGGACGTAGGAGAAGCCTTGTTGCTCTGCATTCCACTTCTTCATGTTCATTGAAATACGGGTTGAGTCAGAGTTACAGACTCACTCTATTCTCTTGATCATCGCTTTGCGTGTTCTTAAAGAGATTTTAGGGTTTCTTATTTAGCTGTTGTGTTTTGCACATCTTTGGCTTATTGAGTCTGATGTGCCCTGTGACTTAGGTCTTTATTTTTGTGACTTGGGTCCAGCAGGAGTACATTTATCGGGCTCCGCTCGCAGCTTCACCTTAGCCCATAAGGCGAAGCCTAGACGGCGTAGCCTACATGAAATAGAACGATAGTTATGTTATTATAACTCTAGTTCTATGATTGCAGGCGTAGCCGTCTAGTTTCCCACCTGCTGTACCCTCCAAATGCTGAAAGAATAGCTAGGAGGACGAACGCAGCTGTGCGCCGCTTTATATACACGGTGCCGTGGGAAGTGTGGGCTGTGCCCACTTTGATTGGTGCATTGCTGAACATTTTCAGTGCACGCGAGTGCGCGCACGGGACAAGCCCATAAGGCGAAGCCTAGACGGCTACGCCTACAATCATAGAACTAGAGTTATAATAACATAACTATCGATTTTGGTCGCGTTAACGTAACCAATATTGACACGTTAACGTAACCAACATTTACACGTTAACGTAACAAAAGATGATGTGTTGTTGGTTGTGGCCAATGAGGGACCTTGAATCAAGGCAGTCATACATATTAATGAGGACGGCTGCATCATGATGATGAAGAACAACGCAAGGGAGAATGTTTAGCAAGTTATGCATAAATTACAGACGTGGACATAAATTACTGACGTGGTCGTCTACGAACATGCTACAAACTCGTTACGATGGCCTTCCATATAGTGACAGGCACACTTCGCGCACACTGCGCACTCGTTATGTAAATCTGCGTTGTGGTTTAGAAGAAGGCTTTAAACTTTCAGCGGGGACGGTTAAGTTTGAAGAGGAGAAGAAACACGTCGTGGTGGCGCTGCAGAATTTTCTTGCGAATTGCAACCGCAATTCTGAGGCCTTCCGCACATTGAAGCACACTCAATCTGTTTGTTTTGTCTCTTCCCTATGGGAATATATACCTTGCCTCACCCAGGCTTGTCAATTCAAATCAGCTGTCGGCTTTTGTCCCAACTGGAATGATCAGGAGCTAATTGCTTGTGGCATTTTTCATGCTCATTTGGGGTTTTGAGGGAATAGAATCGGGGTAGGCTATATTCTGTTTAAGAAATAACCAATTAATTATTTTATTACACAACGCGTATTTCAAACATGTGGAACTACATTTTTATTCGGAATCCTCCCGCCTCCCAGTTCTCGTAGCCTACATGTATACAATGTAAGCACAGTTCACATTGCTTACGAGTTTGTGAGTTCTATGTAAAGGTTAATTTACACAAACCTAGATGAGGATTTATCATCAATAGTGTTCAGAATATTGTGTTCATATTAGATATATGTATTAAATACAGGATATATGCGTGCATGTTACAGAAAATGAAATGATGCCCATAGTTCGTAAACAAGCGCATATGGATATACAGTATACGAGAACTGGGGGATTCCGAACAAAAATTTAGCTCATGGTTCCACATGTTTTAAATACGTGTTGTGTAATAAAATATATAATTTTGGTTATTTCTTGAACAGAATATAGCCTACCCCGATTATACTGTATTCCCTCAAAACCCCAAATGAGCATGAAAACCGCCACGAGCAGTTGAACTAACAAACTAAACATCATATAACGTTACACTCACTGAACCCAGATATAGTATGTACATCGAATCATACCTCGAGCTGTAACTCTGCATTTCCATATTCACTTTGTGTGCATGTTTATGTGAATGTCTTAACAATAATTATGTCCATAGAAACACGAGAGAAATAGTATGCATAACGTTACATACTGTCAATTAATCCATTGACAGTATGTATACATTCATATTTTTAGTAACTGTTCACGTTATGGAAACAGTCCCCCTTAAATTCATCCTCCATAATCAGATGGGTAGCAAAGTAGCAAATGGGACTGCATCTCGTGCATCGCTGGGTTGTAGAATGACAATAAATAAGCCTTGTACCTTGTAACTTGTATAGGACTATGGTCCTTAATGTGGACTTCCAAGTTAGACTTATGCTGTAGGAGTGTCTTCATGACACAAAAGGAACACTGACAAAGCACACAGACATTGGTACTATCACATATTCTTTATGATAGAAGAAGAAAATGATGTACTATAAGATAAAATGAGATTGTACTTTATTAATCCTGAGGGAAATTCGTGACAAGAGAGCGGCTGTTGTAGCTGCCGAACCAGTGTGCGCTAGATGAAAATATTTACGTATTCTTTATGATAGATGTAGAATATGATGTAGGCTACACACTATAGATCAGATATAAACACTATAGACAGGGTGTATTATACTACTGTCTATAGTGTTTATATTTGATCTATAGTGTGTACATCGATCGTTTCATACCTCACACTCTGCATTTCCATATTAACTTTGTGTGCATGTTTTATGTCTTAACATAAGATAACATTAGGATGTGAGTAATTATGAACATAGAAGCACGAGAGAAATATTATGCATACATACTGTCAATGAATAATTTACAGTATGTATGCATTCATATGTATCGTAACTGTTCACGTTATGGGAACAGCCCCCCTTCCCTCCCACATTAAACACAGAAAAACTGATTAATGCTGTCTCTCCGCCACCCCCCAGAAATGCTATTATATAAACTGCTCAAAAAAATTAAGGGAACACTAAAATAACACATCCTAGATCTGAATGAATGAAATAATCTTATT
Organism: Lota lota; assembly: GCA_026745465.1. Classification (NCBI taxonomy): domain Eukaryota; kingdom Metazoa; phylum Chordata; class Actinopteri; order Gadiformes; family Lotidae; genus Lota; species Lota lota. Next base: position 258,386 of record JACYXH010000820.1, read on the forward strand.
AAAAACTTTTTTCTTTACATAGTTGAATGTGCTGACAACAAAATCACACAAAAATTATCAATGGAAATCAAATTTATCAACCCATGGAGGTCTGGATTTGGAGTCACACTCAAAATGAAAGTGGAAAACCACACTACAGGCTGATCCAACTTTGATGTAATGTCCTTAAAACAAGTCAAAATGAGGCTCAGTAGTTTGTGTGGCCTCCACGTGTCTGTATGACCTCCCTACAACGCCTGGGCATGCTCCTGATGAGGTGGCGGATGGTCTCCTGAGGGATCTCCTCCCAGACCTGGACTAAAGCATCCGCCAACTCCTGGACAGTCTGTGGTGCAACGTGGCGTTGGTGGATGGAGCGAGACATGATGTCCCAGATGTGCTCAATTGGATTCAGGTCTGGGGAACGGGCGGGCCAGTCCATAGCATCAATGCCTTCCTCTTGCAGGAACTGCTGACACACTCCAGCCACATGAGGTCTAGCATTGTCTTGCATTAGGAGGAACCCAGGGCCAACCGCACCAGCATATGGTCTCACAAGGGGTCTGAGGATCATCTCTAATGGCAGTCATGCTACCTCTGGCGAGCACATGGAGGGCTGTGCGGCCCCCCAAAGAAATGCCACCCCACACCATGACTGACCCACCGCCAAACCGGTCATGCTGGAGGATGTTGCAGGCAGCAGAATGTTCTCCACGGCGTCTCCAGACTCTGTCACGTCTGTCACATGTGCTCAGTGTGAACCTGCTTTCATCTGTGAAGAGCACAGGGCGCCAGTGGCGAATTTGCCAATCTTGGTGTTCTCTGGCAAATGCCAAACGTCCTGCACGGTGTTGGGCTGTAAGCACAACCCCCACCTGTGGACGTCGGGCCCTCATACCACCCTCATGGAGTCTGTTTCTGACCGTTTGAGCAGACACATGCACATTTGTGGCCTGCTGGAGGTCATTTTGCAGGGCTCTGGCAGTGCTCCTCCTGCTCCTCCTTCCACAAAGGCGGAGGTAGCGGTCCTGCTGCTGGGTTGTTGCCCTCCTACGGCCTCCTCCACGTCTCCTGATGGACTGGCCTGTCTCCTGGTAGCGCCTCCATGCTCTGGACACTACGCTGACAGACACAGCAAACCTTCTTGCCACAGCTCGCATTGATGTGCCATCCTGGATGAGCTGCACTACCTGAGCCACTTGTGTGGGTTGTAGACTCCGTCTCATGCTACCACTAGAGTGAAAGCACCTCCAGCATTCAAAAGTGACCAAAACATCAGCCAGGAAGCATAGGAACTGAGAAGTGGTCTGTGGTCACCACCTGCAGAACCACTCCTTTATTGGGGGTGTCTTGCTAATTGCCTATAATTTCCACCTGTTGTCTATTCCATTTGCACAACAGCATGTGAAATTTATTGTCAATCAGTGTTGCTTCCTAAGTGGACAGTTTGATTTCACAGAAGTGTGACTGACTTGGAGTTACATTGTGTTGTTTAAGTGTTCCCTTTATTTTTTTGAGCAGTATATTGAATATAAGTATCGTCAACGTAGTGAATTGTAATGTGGGCTGATGAATAAAAGAACGTCGGAGTGTTTAACAACTGCTGCCTACTTCAACAGGCTAACGTTACATGTAAACTAAAACAATAGACATCAGCTGGCTGGCATGTGCCTCAAACTTTCCAACTTTACCAGTTGGCTGTGACAGGTATTTGAGACGTTTTGTTACGTTAAAGTGTCATTTTTTGATACGTTAATGTGTCATTTTGTTACCTTAACGTGTCAATTTCGGTTACGTTAACGCGACCAAAATCGACGTGTTAACACATCTCTGAGACGTTTTTGTGCTAATGGCCTTCCACAAACCCCTAGCTTGAAGGTGTCTCTAACTGATGACGTGCTTTTCTTAAGTCAATGACACAGTCCCGACTTAATTGCCTATCTAGTTCTATATTATAGCCTACCATAAAATCGAATTGATTAGTTTAAGACATTTAATATATTTGGGTTGCTTCAGCTGGACGGCAACATGCACAATGATATCAGTTTGTTGTTCAATATTCCCACTTTTTTGCTTCCTAATCTCAGTAGCTCATTGAGAGGCGTTTATCTCATATTGGTCCTGTTAACACATTGGACAATGTTTCACAGATATTTCCCGGAGTGCCACACAATGTCCTTGATATATGTAAAAAAAAAAGTGTTGAATATCAATATCAGTGATCGAATAGCGTGAAACATTGTACAATGTCAAGTCTTTACACCAAGACTAATCTGAAAGAAATCTGTCCTATTTCAACAAGCCATTTGGTTTGGCAAGATAATATCAAACTAACATAACCCGGTGCGCTTCTATTAAACCTCCATTACCCTTTCTAATTAGGCTAATATAGTTATAGGAACGAATGAAAAATAAAGAATCGAGCTGTTGAGAACTCTAGCCATACTCTTTGTGCATGGCGATGCATCTCAAACACAAGAACGCACAGATTATTGTATTTGAATAGGTCTATATTCCTACAATTTGAGATATAACTTCTCGCTCCGAACAGCAACCAGGGCTGATGTCAGCGCAGTCCACTTGGAGGCAGGGTGGTCTCACTTTGGCCCGACCTCGGAGATGGTCAATCTCGGGGTTTAAACTGGTAGTGAAACGCAAATCAGCTCGGCACGGTACGGTTCGGTATGGTCAAAAGTGCCAGTGGATGTCATGATTTCACCTTTGATAACAGGTGGATTTCTGAATCCTAAATATACAGTGTATTATTGAGTACAATCAATATAACACAACATACCACAAAAAGTAAATGAATCTGTACCAGAAGTGGCAGTGCAACGTAGCGGTTAAAGTGACCAAATTGCCAGTAATTAGCTGGATCCTTGGTCCATCTAGGGGAAAGAAATATAGGAAGGACACACCAAGATTCACTGAAAAGTCCTTAAAAAGTAGGATTACATTTTAACCATTCCTTTACACAAGCTTAAACAGACTTTATTTATATTGTCTGTAGTGACATTTGCCATTATGAGACATTCTCGCAATTTGAAGACAGAGTAGTGTCAGCTTTGAGGGTGCTAGTTATTAAATGTTTACCAATTTAAACATGCACCTAATGCATGTCTTAGCACTCCCATCAGAAAAATGGGAAGCACCAAAAGAAAGAAGACGTGGATGCATAACGATGGACACTTTCCACAGATGAATCATTGCACGGTAAACAGTTAAAGCAACAACAAAAAAAATGCTAATCGCTACACCAAAATCAAACCAAACATCTTATAATTGAATTAGTTGCTGCTGAGTTTCTTTTGGGATTTTCTGCCATTCTTCTTGGCAGATCCTCTCAAGCTGTCTGGTTGGATGGGGACCGTCGTAGATAGCCATTTTCAGATCACTAAAAACAAGTGCACAGATTAAAAACCTAGGAGTAACTATAGTAGTGATTTCATTTTTAAGGATCATATCCACGGCATCACCAAGGTAGGCTTGCTGTCGTAGTCGGTGTTACCAATGTAACACGGTGTTCTGGCATACCCCAATCACATTACTTGCCGCCCCACTGTTGTTTAGCATTTTTTTTGACACATTGAGTTTATGTTTGCGTAGCAGCGGCCACATTCATCAAATAAAAAAAAAAACGTGAATTTGTAAAATACTAAGCGTGTTATTAATACTTAGTCGGACACTATAACTATAAACTTAAGTCTGCTCCGTACAGCAGCAGCAGCAGCAGCAGCAGAGAGTCACTGCTCAGAGTAGCAGAAGTCCGATTTCACACATCCTGTGATGAGTGTAAGGAGAGGTGACCAACTCTTGATGGCGTAGGAAATAAAGATCAAATGTTAAAGATCAAATTAAGGGCCCTACAGATATTGGGCGTCATCTACATATTGTTTTTCTTGTGTAAAAACGTAATGTAATCGGTAACACCTGTGTTTTCACAAATGTATTAACCGGTGTGAAAAGGAACTCACCATTGCATCCCTACACTAAGGTTGCCCTTTTCCAACTGGATTATGGAAACATTTCCATAATCAGAGGCTTTCTTTCCCAGTCTGACTCAGAGTAACTCATGCATGCTTTAGTCATGAGCATGCTGCTGGACTATTGCAATTGTATTTTTATGGGTCTTCCAAACAAAACAATCCATCGATTACAACTTGCTACAAATTGATCAAACTGGGGAGTTCTTTAACATCTTAGCACAATTCATCCAGGCTTTTTCAGCAATTCAAATTAAGACAGAAACAGAGGTTGCAGAGAAGACCTGGGTATGTGTATATAAAGTGTATACATTGAAATACAACATATTCATGTTGGTAGTATAGTCTACAAACTGGTTTTGCACCTTCCTTGCCAGTGTGTAACAAGTGCACAGACTACCCTAGTTTTACCAGCATCAAATAAAAAATCCTTGTACATTGTCGTTATTCACAACAATGTACCGGTAATCAAAATCAACATACCGAATGAGTGTGAATTTCAGCCCCAGAATCATGATGCAGAGGTATAATGATTAACTCCTCCCTTCAGAACTTCAAAGGATGACATGGAGCACTGCTCCAAGTGATGCTCTTTAAAAATAAACTTGTATTAGTTGCTGTACTCAGTTCCACCGTGTCCCATCGCCAAGTCTTCTATGCAGTTTTTTTGCCTCAAAACATGAAAATATTTTTCTTATCCATTTGACACATACTTTCCACACGTTAATTAACAGGGGATGCAAACATACAAGTTGATCTGTAATAAATTCTTCGAAATAGACGTCTCTAAAATAGACTGAAAAATAGATCATCTCAACTGGTCTCTGACATTAGGATACATTAGGATTTAACTATTTAAACATCTGATGGGGCAAGGGCTTACTGATAATAAAGGACACAAATGAATCAGGAATCTTGATGGTTATTGGATTGGTCAACCATATCTATCCATTTATACCATATCTATAACCGTACCAGATATTTCCTGATAAAGTTGTCCTTGTCTTCAGGTATGTGGATAAAGGAATTCAAAATGCAGTCTATTTGGATGCCTTTGCTGTAAACAAAAACAGAAGACATACAACATAACTACTCACTAATGTAATGGCCAAATATTTAGTCACTAACTTACAATTACTATGTAGCAAAGACGGATGCTACACGCCACCTAGGTGGCAGCAACACTCCACCAAACACAAGGACGCAGGGTGGTGGTGGTGTTAAAATCCGGTTTATTGTAGAAGTCTATTGATAATGGTGCTGGTGCTCCATGTTGCCACGCAGGAGAGCTCCCTGATTGTGTGTGGTGATGGCTGGTTTAACCTGTGCACACTAATTACTCAATGTGCAACAGGTGCGCAGCCTCATCAAGCCCAAGAGTCCAATCAGACTCAGCCAGGTGAGGCTGCTTAAACCAACAATCATCCACACACACTCCCACATACTACTTATATTTTAATAACCCTAACCCTATCCCAATAGTTAGTGCTCTGTAGTGTACGTTGATTATTATATTGATACATGTATTTAGAAATAGGAAATACCATTGTAAATTCATTTTTTTTTAAATCAGAACCATGACTATTATTGCCAGCGGATATTATCTTATACTCATACAGTGTATAATGTGGAAAGCTTTCTCTGAACATGTGGAAGAGGAAAGTTCAGTTTGCAGCTGTGTTGTTGCCTTTTGCATGTGTTTTCCGTTAATGCAATGGTGTTTTTCGAATTTGCAAAGCGTTTTGGATACGCAGTTCGTTCGACACGTCTCGTACCTTAAATTGAAGCTATAACGCACATAGCCTAATCAGTTATTCTACTGTAATTAGTACAACAATGAAATAGCAATATGAACATATCCTTGTAAAAAGTGTTTCTAAAATAAATACATCAGTGACTTACCTTTACACAAGTGTGAGTTAATCCTGAAGCTTCCATACTCGAGACCCATGGCAGCAGGGGCAATGCATTCTACATTAAGCAATTTTTCCTCATGTAGCCTGGCATATTATAAGACCTTAACCATTAAGTTATATCTCACCATATTGCACGAAATGAACTAACGTTAGACAGATAGCACATCCATGATGTGATGTCTACATGGGAAACCCGTACTCTAGCAAGTGAGATGTTTATCTCAGGATAGTCCCATCTAATGTTAACTCAATTTCCAATTCGTTGCTGTTTCTAGGTAAAACAAATCTAAGTTACAAGTTACAACCATCTCAAATGGAGTTAGAGGGGACTCTATCCAGAGATAAACATATCATATGGGACAACGGAAACCTCCTACTAAAATGTATTTTCCCCATAAAATATTAATACAAAGTAGCTAAAGAGGTCAAAGCGATATTTATAGCTGTATGTTACATTAGAGCTAGGGTAGACCCACTGTTAGAACTGACGGTAACCTATCAAGCAAACTAAATATAATATTCTTAATATAAAAGACATAACTTAATATAAAACAAAGAATACGATATGATTACCTTTAGTTAACGCTGATTCTAAATGAAAATACTGGCTCCAATATCTCCACGACAGTTTTAATGAGAAAATCCAGGGCGCTCAAATTCAAATACTTAAATTATATTGGTAGCACATGCCAGAAACTCGACTTATCAAGTTGCAGTAGTTGAATGGACACTCAGTCAGTAGCTCATTTTGTGGAATTATATATGTTTCCCCATTACCTATATGAGGCTAAATTAAATATGTAGTTCCTGGCCAAATCAAATGCTGCAATTGAACTACACACAAGCAGTACGTGAATAATGTAGCAGTATGTGAATAGAAACCGACTAATAGTTATGCGCCTCACGTGCATTTGGTCATAATATGATATGGCAACAAGATGTCTTATATATGTGATATCTTAGAAATCGTATCTGTTGCTCTGTCAATTAAAAGCAGTATATTTGAAAACATAATATATATATTAAAATCTATATTCATACAAAATACTGTATAAATATAGGATTTTGTACACATAAATATATTACGATTTTACTAAACATAACAAAGAAAAACTTTTTGTAGTTAGTATGGACATAAACCTTTAAATAAAGTTATATATTTAATTACAGTACATTTTTGTAATTTTACATACATTATGTCATTTAAGAAAACAGAAATAATACTGTTGAAATAATATTGGATTTTTCTGTATTTTTTTAAATGTATTTTATAATTATTGGCATAATACATCAATTTAACTTAAACTCTGTAAAATTACGAACATCATTGGACAATTAACAACCCAATTGTTAATTGTCAGATATGTCTGTAATTTTACAGAGATTTGTAGACTGTAAACGTTATTTTGTGTACATTTTCAGTAAATCTGTAAAAGTATTTTTACAGTGTAACGCAGCATTTTTTTTTAATATATGTGCCGTATTTATTCAGTTTGAGAAATCTCATGTAGTCTATTTAAAGAAGTCTGGCTGACAGGACTCGGATGGGGCTATGATTAAAAGCTTTTCCATTTCCAGGTTGTTTTTAAGGAATCTTTTTATCTATTAACTGGAGTAATAAGGTAACGTCTGCATTCCATGTGACTCAATCACTTATTTATTCGGATCATTTGTGGATCATTGTTTCCAAGAACTCAATAAGTAATGCAAGCTAAAACTTTTGAGAAAGAATCGCCAACAATATGAATCAACCCCCAGTGATATGGCCTAATATGTGTCATGCATATGTGACTTAGGCGACTGAATGTGCCTTCTTATTGTGTGTTTAGTAGTAGTTTGATGCCCATATGATTTCAAATGGAGGCATGGAGCACCTCTAAGCAAATGGTTTCCGTGGTGCCAATACAGGTCAGAGGTCAAGGCGAGACAGGATGTGAAGCCTGACATACGGCAGCCGCCGTTCACAGACTACCGGCAGCCCCCCGTTGACTACCGGCAGCCCCCCGTCGACTATCGCCAGCCCCCCGTTGACTATCGCCAGCCCCCAGTCGACTATCGCCAGCCCCCAGTCGACTATCGCCAGCCCCCAGGCCTGCTAGAATTCAGGCAGCATGCCACCGCCACCCCCTTCCCTCTGGGGCTCCCTGCTGACTTCAGACCCCAGGTAGGAAATTAACTTCCATGGTCCACTACCCTGGTTTTACTGAACTTGTTGAGGGGGGATTGCGCGTTTTGAAATGTGCAATTACAATGATTTGAACACTCAAACCATAACACTATCCTTAGTGGTGCAGTCCGAGTTTTCAAATCTGGTCAAAAGGTTCAAAGATCCCTAATGTCGGCAGCCAACCTGTAAGCACCCTTCCCTAACCTCCACTGTCTTGCACCTTGATGACATGTATCTTAATGTAGTATTTTCACAATTGTAAACAATTACCAAGTGGTGATGTTAATTACACAGTTTAGTTGGGGTTGTGAGCCTGTGGTTGTCAGTGTTCACCTCATGGTGGTTCGTGGACTGCAGGACTATGACTACTTCACTGTGGAGCTGGAGAAGAGCTTAAAGGGCTTTGGCTTCAGTATACGCGGGGGAAGAGAGTACAAGATGGACCTGTTCGTCCTGCGACTTGCTGAGGACGGGCCAGCCATCCGCAACGGACGCATGAGGGTGAGACGGCATTAGATGATGCTCAGTCTCTCTCTCTCTCACACTCTCCCTCTCTTTCTCAGTCTGTCTCTGTCTGTCTCTGTCTCCGTCACTCCTCTCTGTTTCTATATGTCTATATATCTCTCTCCCTCCATCTCTCTCCCTCCATCTCTCTAACTATGTCTCTCAATCGCTGTCTTTATCTATCAAACAAAAGAAAAACACTATACAGACAAAGTTTTCTCTATATCTTCCTCTTTTTAATGTCCCATATCCTTAACTTCACCCTTCCCTTGTGCCTTTGTTCACACACACACACACACACACACACACACACACACACACACACACACACACACACACATGCACATTGCCATCTGGCCGTCTGCATCCCCCTTGTACTCTTCAGGTCGGGGACCAGATCATTGAGATCAACGGGGACAGCACCCGCGACATGACGCACGCCCGCGCCATCGAGCTCATCAAGGCGGGCGGGCGCCGCGTGCGTTTGCTGCTCAAGAGAGGCACGGGACAGGTGCCAGATTATGGTGAGTTATTCTTAGGATTCTTATAGCACTCTAGATCCCCTTCTCTTCCACCACTCTTTGTTTACCATCTCTTTCTCTCTCACTCTGGTTCATCTCACTTTTGGATGTATTTCCCTATTTTTCCACTAAATAACTACTTTTTTATTTTTAAACCTGCAGTAAAGTTGATAGTGACAAGACGAAATAGTTTTAGAACATTGAAGAGAATGTTATAGTTGTGTTTACTGGCTAGTTGCAAAGTGCCTGAAGATGTTTCATGGGGTCTCAAGAAATTTACTGGTAACCCTTCCTTTTACAGTCCCCTAATTACTAAGTATTTACCAGGTAAATATAGCGTAGATTATAATATATTATCGGGTAATTACTACTATAAATGCAAAGAGAATAAGAAAAACCTCCACTATAACCTATCAACTCAACTAAGTTATGTGTATTTGTGACTGTTTTAGGTTGTTAATAATGCAGATATAATTGCGTTCTTCCTAGGAAAATAGGCAACCAATTCTTAGAATCACCTCCTCTATCACCCATCAATTCAAGTTGCAATTGTAGTTATCCAAAGTTTATTTTGGTAACAGCACAAGTTTAATTATATACTATCTAGAAATTAGGATGGTACTTTCTAATAAATTATTCACTAAAATAGTTATTGTTCATGCCTCAATCCATTTATATAGGGTTTATTCAATTTACCCTACAAACTATGGACTTGTTTTTATTTAAGTTGAAGAATTACATCAATACCTGGTAACAACCTCCACAGGAACAGTCTCCTTCTAGTGTCATGGTAAAAAGATAATACGGGGTACGTTCTTGAAGATGTTTTTACAATTTACTCAGTAAATAAACTGAAACTGTACTGAAAAATGAAACCTTGTTTGTTTTCATGGTATTATCATGTTCTTACCGTATCCCTTGTAACTTGTTATTCCTTTTCCATGCAAGCTGAAATTGTACTGTAAAAGTAAGCCTTGTAAGTTTCAATGGTATTACCAGGCTCTTACCATTTACCCTTGTGATTGGTTATTCCTTTTCCATGCAATATACACAAACCTTTACCATGTATGTTCTGTAACGTTACTAAGTAAAACATAACATTTTCCATGCAATATTTAGCTTGCATTGACTTTAATGGGGTCAAGCTAGTGTAGCTTAAAGCACATAGTAAGTCCATTCAGCACTCCCACTGGCAGTAGCACTCTTCTTCAATGTTGTTCTATGTCATCATACTTTATCTTTTCTAATTTAATTTGTGGAGGAAGGATTGTTGTTTGCTTTTCCCCGCAGAGAATATGTCTTGCCGAATTCCTGAGTATAATCATTTCATTTTTTTGTGAAAAAAGTCAGCGATTGTTTCCACCATCGTGCCAGGCGTCAAGTTACGTGTTTGTGTCCAAACCACCGATCAGCGTCCTATGATGATGTACGTGATCGACAAATGGTTCATTAGGTATTCACAGTGTATCTGTGGATACCTATTGTTATTGTCGCGGTTGGGTATTATTATTCCGGATTGGTAACGCCTATATCTCCGCGGTGCAGTAAACAAAAGTTTTCATCCGTAAATGTGGATGAAAATGTCTGAAACTTGGTGTATATGCCTTATTTCACATGGTGAACATTTTATCCCATTGGGACCAAAATGGGACCATCAGGGTAGATTTTGCTGTACAGTGAAAATGTTGTGAAAGCTTAGAAAATGTTCTTCAAATGAGGAACGGATTCCAGATTCATGATATATGGGCTTGTCTGAGCTTAAATTTCAAAGGGACTTTTGATTGGGTAAAAATTGACGGGGTTATGGCAAATTCAAAATATGCAAATGATCAAACATTATTATATCAGCCACAAGTCAGCTTCAGAAGGGAGCAGAAACTTGAAACGTATCATGCACATAGAGGACACATCTCATTCCATGACGTCACGGTGTCAATTAAAGTGATTGCTCTTAAGCGTAATGCACCAATTCACCAGCAGGTGGCACAATATCACACGTAAACGGCATCTACTATGAAACCACTGTCTGTGTGTTTGTGTGTGTGTGTGTGTGTATGTGGGGGGGGGGGGGGGGGGGGGGGGGGGGGGGGGGTGTCTGTCTCTGTGTGTCTGTGCCTTTGTGTGTGTCTCTCTCTATGTCTTTGTGTGTGTGTGTGTGTGTCTTTTTCTGTGTGTGTGTGTGTGTGTGTGTGTGTATCTCTATCAGGTTCTTTATATTTCAAAATATAACTATTTTCAGAATATAATTGGATGCATTGGTTTGACGTTCGCCTATCCAAACCGAGGCCTCTACAACGCAGGCTGGGCCATAATGGGGTACACACATCATTTCTCAATGGTCCGTTTTGAAGGTGGCTGTCGAAACTGTATACTTTAGAAACATGGTAGGTGATTATTCAGATGCGTTTACTTCCGGTAAACCGGTTTATAAGGCATGCAAATGCCGTTTTACCGCACCTACCAAGCTCAATATATCCGCCACGTATGGAAGACTGCTCCCTCTCAAAACATAGTGCGATTTGAGCCTGGCAATACACATGTCCATGTAGTGTAGCGGTATAGCTTCTGCCACACGAACATAGGGTCGCCGGTTCGAGTCCGAACTTCACAATCTATTTTGCGAGAGAAGGCACCGACGTAGGGTCGCCGGTTCGAGTCCGACCTCGACCGTGCATTTTGTGTGACGTAGCGGTGATGAGTGACTGCACCAGCGATTCGCTCGAAAAGGGCGGCCGCTAGGAAAGGCGGTGCATGGGCTGTGAATACCTTGTGTGACTGCTTGCAGTCCTAGTCTGTATTTAGGGGGCCAAGCACAAAGTGCGAGGCAACCTATTGTAATTATTTGTTAGTTTTATTATTATTATTCCGCCAAAATTGACTTACACAGCCTAAACCGCTGTGTCGCTTTTTATGAAACTTTCTACAGCTGTAGAGGTTGACTACAGAAGATCTGTGAGAAAAGATTGCACTGATTGGCCCAAAGGTGGCGCTATTGCAATTGTCCAAAATATGCAAAGCATATCTCCTGACCCCTTTTACCTACAGTCATGAAACTTTGCTCATACATGCATCTCCTCATGCTGAACAAATTAGCCTCAAGAACCTATGACTTCCGCCAGGATAGATTTTCCGCCATTTTGAATTTTGTGAAAAACACTAAACTCCCTAAGGATCCTAGGTTTTTTGACGTAGACAGAAATCCTTTGGTACATATAATCCATGTGTAATGTTTTATGTTATCTTTGTATATAAAAGATACGACTGGATTACTTATCCATTTATCCCTTCCTTTTTCGCTAATCCATAGAAGTAGATAGCAGCACATTTCTTCCTGCCGTTTGCCATGTAGCGGTCCGGAGAACATTAGCTCCACATGTTGGCGGAACTTCTTCCATGCGTCTGGCAGATTGGATGAATCCCAATCCATCCGTGGCATGGGGACACCTGTGTGTTCCATCTTCCGTCGTCAGGTCGATTTAAAACACTTGTCTACTCTGACACCATGTAATGTTTTATGTTATCTTTGTATATAAAAGATACGACTGGATTACTTATCCATTTTGTCATACGGCGCTGCCATCTTTATTCTGCAACCTTTTTTGTACATCCGGTTCAACAGAACATTCCAACCGGAAGTTCTAAGGATGTTCAAAACTCCAACTACTCAAGTAAAATGAAGTTGATTGACAAAACAAAATGGCCGCCAGACGCAAAAAACTGATTTAAATGCTTTTTTCGACATCAAGATGGACTCCTATGATCTTGAGTAAAATTGAAAAGTTGTTGGGCATGAAATTCTGAACAAGATGACGTTTTCACATTTTCAATTTCAGCAAAAGAACATGGCCGCCAGAGACAAAAGACGGTCCGTTTTGACGTAAATGCGTTTGTCGACATCAATATGGATTCCTATGATCTTGAGTCCAATACGAAAGTTGTTGGGCATGGAACTCTGAACAAGATGACATTTTCACATTTTTAATTTGGGTAAAACAACATGGCCGACAAGGCTAAAAACGGTCCGAATGGACGTAAATGCGTTTTTCGACATCAAGATGGACTCCTATGATCATGAGTCCAATATAAAAGTTGTTCAACATGAAATTCTTAACAATGTGACATCCTCACTTTTAGGTGATAGGGGGCGCTATAGCGATCGCTGGAAGACTTTAAAGAAGCATAACTCCTCGCCCTTTTGGTAAGGTCATGAACGTTTTTAAGCGCTTCACCAGACCAGACTATACCAGCTCTGTCGACCTTGTCTAATCCAGAAAAGGTCTTAATGGTCTGCGTAAGGCTTGGCCCCCGTTAATCGCTGCTTGCAGCTTTAATTGTTTTTGTATTTGTTGAAAGTTCCTGCCACGACTGTTTCCAAAGACGACCTCCCCGATGGTGTCAGGTTACGTTACATGTAAGGTTTTTTTGTACTGTACTGTACAGCTTGCGGGACACACTTTTAAACAGCGATTTAATGTTACATCCATTTTGCACATTTTTAAACGTGAAACGTATATTGCATTTTAGTCAGGCTATTGTTTAGGGCAGGCTACTTTGTAATTCCCGTATCGTGTAGAAATATTGACCAATCGATGGCTGTATAAAGAGGAGTTCTGCTGCCCGATGGCTTCGTTTGGAAGCCCCTTCTCCTGGGTAGATATGACTGCAGTGATTTTAGTTTGACGATATTCGCATGCCAAACAAAAACAGGTAATTGAAAAGGGAATATCCAGTTACAAGGTAAATGGTAAGAGCCTGGTAATACCATTGAAACAAACAAGGCTTCCTCTTACAGTAAAGTTTCAGCTTACTTACTGATTCAATTGTAATGTCTTATTTAGTAACATTGCAGAACATGCATGGTAAAAGTCTGTGTTTATTGCATAGAAAATGAATAACCAGTTACAAGGGACCTGGTAAGAGCCTGGTAATATCATGGAAACAAACAAAGCTTCCTTTTACAGCACAGTTTCAGCTTACTTACCGAGTCATTTATGGAAACATCTGCAAGAACGTACCTTGTAAAAGATGTTCCATGACACTAGAAGAAACCTTCCTGTGGAGGTTGTCACAGGTAAGTAGTGATGTAATTTTTCACCTTAAATAAAAACAAGTCTGTAGTTTCTAGGGTAAATCAAATAAACCCTTTATAAATAGTTTGAGCCATGAACAATAACAATTCAAGACTATTGTTTTATATTATTTGTATAAGAAAGTGCTATCTTATTTCCTAGATACATACTTAAACTTGGGCTGTTACCCAACAAACCTTAGATAACTACAATTGTAACTTGAATTGATGGGTAATAGAGGAGGTGTTTCTAAGAATTGGTTGCCTACTTTCCTAGGAAGTAAGCTACTTAGTTGAGTTGATGGGTAATAGTGGAGGCTTTTCTTAGTATTTCAGCTGTAGTTTCTCTGTATTTACCTACATATTTCAGTGGTAACTACCCGATAATATATTATAATTTACCATATATTTACCTGGTAAATAATTAGTAATTAGGGGACTGTAAAAGGAAGGGTTATCAATTTACCTTTAGAACGTATTGATGTATCTACCCTGGTGGACCACAACAATGGCAACACCGCAACTTGTTTGCAGCAAAAGTAAGCGACGATAGGCCTTCTTATTTTAAAAGGCCCAACTTTGTGAGATTTTCTTTTCTTTTAGTTTGAACTAGTACGCATCGTTGGGTATGAGCGTTATCATTAAACACGAGAGGGTGTGCATTCACTTCAGTGATGTGGAACAAGGCGCAAGTGCCATAGTAATATTACTACAATGGTTACCATCTAAATCAATTATATAATCAAAATGTGGGCAATGAAGTGTGGGGCAATTAATTCACTGTCAAAAGTTAAACATATCACGTCACATCCGTAGACTCCTATACAACGCAGACAATAAGACAGTACCTTAGTAACAGGTTAGCAATAGACCCTGTTGCCAACCAACTTGAGTTTACGCTTTCTTGAGATTGTGGGATTTCCCAAACTGAATAAATACCACACATAAACACAAAAATGCGTTGATAATTCAATGCTTTTTTAAGCTAGTAGCACCTTGTTACGGTTTGGAGCAATCAGTAATATTCATAGGGGTGAGGCATTTTCCATTTGAGTGTGCCTCCATGCTCATTTGATCACGTTCTAAATGTCTACTTGACCAATCAAGTTTCTCTGTCAGAACTACCTGTGGTATAATGAGCGGTGTTGTATGTGAAATCTGCCACACACCTTGGTGTTGTACTATAATGTGGAGTCCTAAACTGGAGTCCTCACATCCACACACTCCGCAGCTAGAATACCCTCTCAGCATCGGCGTCAAAAGAATGGGACCTGAGTTCGAGACTGACAAAAACATATGACTTTACAGCAGTTTTTTTCTGCATTACGTTATTATTTTTTGTAACAAGTGATAAAATTGGAATGATTGCAATGTTTAAGATCATAGATGATATAGTAGCATGTTTAAAATAAAAACTTTTTTTTCAGTTCACAGGCACTTTCAAGGAGCTATATGTTACACACTGACTGTATTAAACCATAACAAAAAAACATGATATGTAAGCAGAGATTAAGGAAACATGCTAAGTTAAAATACTGGCTTCTCCAGCAATAATGCTACAGCCAATATGATCGTTTAAATTTCCGTTCCAGGTCAGAAAGTTTCGTTATGTTTTGACCTGTGTGTTATCATTCATTATTCGCAGAGTACCCCGGGTTGCTAGATATGAAACAAATTGGCACACAAACAGAGCATGCTGCAGCCATGGAAGCAAGCAAACAAACTGGATCAACTGAGAGTCTACCCGAACTAAAAAAAAACATGTCTTCTTTGGAAAAAAGCTCCATGACTAGAACTGGGCTAAAACAAGAGTATATCTTTGGAGTTTTGAAAGACGGAGACAGCTTAGAGCCCACAAGGATTTAGGGGCAGATGCCACATGAGCTGGTTTATCATTTGCAAACAATAAATAAGTTGCAAATATATACATTAGCTGATCAACTAAAAGTGTGGGACTTGTCGTCGCTTTTCATTGTCAAAATTGCACTCGTCTCAAAATATAATTTTGCACTCATCTCGTCTTGCACTCTTGTTCGTTCAGTGTCCTCAACATGGCAACCCACATGGCCTCTGTGTCTGGGTAGGAGGGAGCTGGCGTAGACCACTTTCTCCGTTATTGTGGATTTTACTGCAGTACCCATTTTCAAGGTGTCAATGTTACATATTGTACATTAAAGTTAAACTGAAGAATATATTTTGATGACTAACTTCATTATGGAATAATTCGACCCTCATTACCAATTCATCCTATATTTTATTATTAATGAATCCTGTTGTTATTAATAGCAGATTTCTGTTGCTTTTTCTATCCTGTGTTTTCCACCATTCTCTCTCTCTCTCTCTCTCTCTCTCTCTCTCTCTCTCTTTCTCTCTCTCTCTCACTCGCACAGTTGTTGTTCTGAGTCTGTCCCTGAAACCTGTCTGTTGGTTTAACCCATCTGTCTGTTGGTTTAACCTGCTGCTTGGATTCTAATGATTAGAACAGACTTCTACTTGCCCTCTCTTAGGAATGGTACCTCCCAACCTGTCCATGTGCATGAAAGGTGACACATTAAGCTCCCCCTATTTCTTCCTAATGGGCCACTCTAAAGACACGGTTCGTGAACAAACCGCATGCCTCTCTCCTTTCTGACTGTGCATCAGTGCTGTGCATGCAGTGATACATCTGTGTGTTTGATTTTTTTTGTGTCTGTGTTTGCCTGTGAGTGTGTGCAAGCAAAAAAACCAATGTCGTTTGAAGTGTATGTTTAGGTTGACCTTGTGTCATTTGTGGAAAGCTGGCAAGTGAACTACGGGTGATTTGAATCACCTCAACAACTATAGCCGACAATGGTATAATAAGTAATAATAAGTAATTCCCTCCGGCTCACTTCTTTATTCCCTCCCTTCTGTTGAAAATAATTGATTTTCGTCGGCTTGAAACATGCAAAATTATTACTGCAAAAGGGCCATGGCCATGAAAAGTGGAAAGAAAAAACAGCAATGCTGCTTATGCTTCCAGTGTATATATATGGCAAAAAAATAAAATAAAAAACAATGGAAAACATTACACTGTAAAACATGAAATGCACAAAGGCTCCTTTTGTCTATTAAGCCTATTGTAAATGTGGGTAATGCTTTAGCTTATAACCCGCAATTTACAGCATAATTGCTCATAAGTTACGGTGTAATCTTTTGTACTAACAGTGTACCAATACAGTACATACTTATATGTAGGTACTTAGGAACAAAAAGTGAAGTTATGGAATAAGGGGGTAACAATTCGGGATAATACAAAGAACTTATACTGTAGTTATTTTTTAACTACTGGGTACTTATTCTATCATTACAATATATTTATGACCTACTGAGCAATAATGGGAGGAATTGGTAAGACATTTGGGAGGATTGTAGAGGAACTATTCAATATACACCTCTTATTTTGAACCAAACTTTTTTGTTAGATTATCAAACAGGAAATAAAAATAAGTAGTTATAGATTTATTTCTCCGTATGTAAAATAATGGACTGTAAAATATTAGGCTAGGTTACTAGGCTAGGCTCCTGGTGTAAAGTTGAACAGTCAGAGGTTTTGGTCAGGAACGAGACTGTGACTAGGCAGGAACGAGAGTGTAAAAAATATGATTTATTCTCCACAAGCAAACACACAACTGTTAATATACTGAATACATTGTAAATAGGCAGAAGCCTGCATTGAGCTGTAAAGGACTTGTGTATGCGATGATGGAAAAGTACTGGAATAGCAGTGTGCTAGTTTAACTAGCAGCGGCAACAGTAAAACAATAACCTAGTTCAAATGACCCAATTGACTATATGACAAGTACATTCCCTTTACCTATAAAGACACTGGTAATATAACACTTCTGAACATAATACCAGCTGCCGTTATTGGCAGTTATGCCGTTAAGTACCTTTAATTCACCAATTATTTTGTAATTTAATTAACTGAATTAGCCTTGAATAGCAGCTAAACCTAGGGCATTTCTATGCATCATCAAGGTAATTTGCATGCCTTTGCAAGTCGTCATGGCAACTGCTGTTCAATTGCGCAACAAAGGACACCTGTGCTTGCTTTTTATGGAATTGGTTCCAAGGTTGAAAGAAGTCTAGATAGTATGGTGCGCAAGAGTGCACAGACTTGCTTCCTGGTCAGGCATGTCTGCATAGTCTTAAGGCTAGGATCCATTCTACTCCCTCTAAGCTGCATGCATGTGGGCATGATTCTCTGGCAGGATGCGTTATTAAGTCTGTGCATCTCTGTCTTACATTTAACTGGTTATTTCTCTCTCTTTCATGTGCATGGGTGCAACTGTAGAGCTTTTTGGTGATTCTTCTTATGACACTGCATATTTTTTAACACATTTACGTGACATACTAGGAATAATTAGGTTTAGCACAAAAGTTAAAATGATTACCTTTAGGTTAGAGATGCTTAAATGTAGGTGTAGTTTATTGCTGAAGTTATTGATGCTTCAATGTTAGATATTAGAATAAGGTTGTTCAATTGTAGCTCTAAAGTGTGAGATGTTTGGTGTTAAGTTAAAGGGTTTCTGTAGTTAAGGCCAGAGTAAGGATCTGTAGAAAAGCAAATAATTATGGGAATAAGCACCAAACAATTAACCACTTGTTCATGTTCAAGCATGTTTCTGTATTTGATTCCCTTGCTTTTTTCCCTGCGTTTCCTTGACAGACAGTGGCAGCCCCTGGGATCCCCTTTCTACAGTCCACCATGCCCTGCAGGAAGTGACCCTTCACCCCCATCATCCCGCCCAGTTGTTCTCATCACATCCTGCCCCTGACATCCCCCACCAGCTCTCTCTAGAGGTCAGAGTGTGCATGGCAGGCCAGGCTCCACAGCTGACAGACCAGGGTTCCGTTAGAGGGGCTTTGGGTGGCAGGTCCACCCAGCAGAGGTACACCATCAAGGGCCAAGGAGCACCACAAGGGCCTGGGGAAGTGGAGGAAGGAACATGGGTATGCCAGCCTGGGCCTCTGACACCCAAAGCTGTCCTGGGGAGAACCACTAACCGAAGAGAGATGTCAAGGGACACTAGCTCCCCCTGTTGTGAGAGTAAGGACCTGCAGACTCCGAGTACAGGCTCAGCCTGGCTGTGGGACTCATGTGTTGATGTGAGTGTAAATGGAGGTGCTCATCCAGGCAACCTTCTGGACAGGCTGGCGCCAAAAGATTTGCTTCCCAAGGAAGGAAAAAGGTCCAGTGGCAACAGCGGGCAGTGTTGCCCCTCTAAACGTGTGGAGGGTTCAACTGAGCGCAGTTCCACTGCCTTCCCTGGACCCTGGAAGTTGCCTGGGCCTGATAAACTGCCCGGCACTCTAAGGTCCTGGACCTCCACAGTGAGCAGATAGACTGGATCTAGCTGGTTTGGACCAGATCAGACCGTTGTGACTCTTTATGTGCACGTCCCCCGCCAACAGCCATTTGATTTGAAGTTAGAGGAGAATAAAACACTCTTCTACCCATTTCAGCATGTTGGTTCAGCCTCTCCTTGACAAGTCATATTTTTTGTTTCGTTAGTTATTACAAGATGATAACACCGACCACCTTAAAAAGCAGAGGGACCTTCAAAGCTCTTGTAGAATACAGCATATAGTGCTGATTCACAACTCTAATAACAGATGGGGTAGCTACGATAATCACATATATTGTTTTGTGAACCACTTTCTGATTCCGAAAAATGCTACTTGCCTATGAGAGATATTTTAAATGAAGTATTCATCTTCTAGAACTGCGGATAACCGGTGGGCCTAACTGGCAGTAATGTAACAGATGGTTCTGTTAACAAGATACATGTAAGATTTCACATGCCTACCAATATATCTTATACTGTAAATGTGAAAATGAGTGGAAAATATGTAAATTGTATCTACTCCAAAAATATGCCCATGTTCAGGTGTTTTTTAGCAGTTAGAAACACATTATAAAGAGAAAAAATATTATTTTGAAATCCAAACGTCCATTGCCTTGTCTATATCTACATATCAACGACTGTGAAGTCACCCACACCACTAGGGGAGCCGTCATTCGCTTGCATGGACTTAAACCACCATGTTGGTATAAAGGAACTCTTGTATAGCGCTACGATCTAAAGAGAATCTCCTTTATCACACCAATCCTTCGGTTCATAAATGGACAAAAAATAGTTCTGGTCAGTTGAGTTCAATTTAGAAGTTGCTGAAAAACTTTAAACAGTTAGCTTTAGCGCAATCCATTACCTGTAAGTTCCATCAACCACTTTGTTGCAACTTAGTCATGTAGACCATTGTGCACATATCTGAACTCTGTATTGCTAAACAGGTTGGGGGGTATGTGTCCACTTTCTATTCAACAGTTCTATGCCTTTTACTGTGCTACATGTACCACATCACTGTGGAAGAGAAACATCAGCTTGAACAAGAGAAGGTGGATGGTTTTGGTGGTGGGGCAGAGTGCCTTACTGGAACTAATGCAGAGCTGTTACCATTGTGGTTTCTAATCACTTTATTTTTTGTTTGATTTCAGACTTGTACACAAGTTGGGGGTGCAATACCAACATCTGTGAATGATGTCTCTGGCTTGCTGGTTGCTCGGAATGATTACTTGAGGAGCAGTTTTTGTGTATTTGCCCCCCCCCCCCCCCCCCCCCCCTCCCCTATTTTTAGGAAATGGCCAACATGTAGCCTTCAGTACTAGGCCATTCTAGTGGAAAAACACAAAGTAAACCTTCAAAACAGTAGTGTTGTCTACACAGCCCTGTCTAAATACACAGTACTGTTCGTCAAGCTTGTTATTTTGTTGGGTTAGACAGAAGTTATACAAAACAGACAGAATTTTCATAAGTAATGACAAGTAAGAAGAAAGAATAACCAAATAGTTTGAGTAGTCCATGTTAAGTTACAATGTATTGTGAAAGTACAATAGCCATTGGTTGTGAATCACACCAGCAGGGGTTTTGAAATTGTGTTAGTTAGCAAGCATCAATGGCTCTTTGCTGGAGTTCAGAGCACGAAGCACTATCCTATATGAATGGAATTTGTGAATGGAAATTCATTTCTGTTAAAATAGTATAAATGTCTTCAGTATACATGGTGCAAATATATCAGCATTGGTGTCAAATGAGCCATTCCCATTAGGTCAATTGTTTTTGTTTATTGCATTTGAACAATGCAACCATTAGAATCCAAAAAAGAAATATGATCATAATGCATGCTACAGCTGAAGTAGTCACTAGACAGTAACCACTTTTTTTGTTTTGTCAGTTAGATAATTATTGTCATGACAAAAACAAATGCCAGTCTATCAGAGACAAGGAAACATAAAACCGCAGCATGACATCACCAGCGTTCCTCCATAACTGGTGAACATCTCAGTCTACCACTACAAGTGATACCAAAAGGCTTGGAGGCTAAGGAGTTGGGCATATATGCAAGTGGTTTGTTAGTGCTTATTTTGATAAGCTGTGTGGCTGACCTTTAGATTACCATGAACAAAAATATATCTTGTACAAATACATAGTGAATAAGATGTATATGGTGATTCCCAGTACATCCATATGGTATAACATTTAGTCTCAGTTTATGTTATCAGTCCCGACCTCTCTGACCTTCCACTTGCACATGAACTCATATGGCATTATATTTAACTCTTGTTCATGTGCAAATTTTTCCAGTTAAATTGTTAACGAGGTGCACACGAATATGCCATTAGGCTGCCGAAGGGTGTGTGCCGCTGTTGTAATATTTTCAGAGAAGGATGTGTCAAGGCTGTCCCCTACCAGGTGTGATTTTTGTATACATGGAAAGATGGCACGTTCATGAGTCCCAATTGAAATCAAGTATAACTGTCGTGTTAACTATGTATTATCCACTATGTACAGCTGTATTCCTACAGATATGCTTTACTGTATCATTGATACTGTAGTTTCAAAGACGTGAACAAATATTTTTATGAAAGGCGACAGTACGCATATATTACATTTTGCTAAAAAAAAAGAAATCTTGTTTACTAAAGGGTATTCTGAAATATTGTCAAATAAACTGTTGACATGGTGTAAAATATTCTCTGCAGGATTCATTTGAATTATTGCTTATTTTCTTTAGAGTTATACCTAGAGCCAAATATGGAAAATTAACAAAATCGAGGCGATGTGTTTTATTTAACAAATAAGAAATTTGTGTAATTCTTCTCACATATACCTTCCCAGCCAGATCAAGGAGAAGGGTGGTCACGATCTTGCTCTTTCGCCATGGAAACAGACTGAATTAATCGACCGGGATGTTTGTTAATAGGAATTGGCCTTATTAGATATTCACAGAAAATCTGTGGATACCTATTGTTATTATATAATTATTATAATAACCTGGAAGACTCATATATACACACACACACACACACACACACACACACACTTTTCTTTGCATTTGTGAGTGTGTCTGTGTCCTGAGAGAGAGTATGTATTTAAACACATTTGTTCAGAGAATGCGTAGATCTTTTTAAAATTAATTAATAAATAATATATTAATAAATATATATACACCTCTGCCTGCAGCTTATTAGGAAGTGCAGACATCTGGACACAATAAACATCAGTAGACCTCAGTACAGAAAGTACCCATGTTAAAAAGTTATTATCAGATGTTGTAGCGCTGCTACGATTAAATCAGAATCAGAATCAGAATCCGAAAAGCTTTATTGCCAAGTACGTTTTTTAAGCATACAAGGAATTTGTCTTGGTGCATATCTAGTAGTATAGTATCAGTTTTGAGGGGCTGAGAGGTATAGTAAGTGAATGCTGCAATGGTTACTTTTTCTTTTCAAATGGTTCACCAAATATCCCTTTGGCATATGCTCAATCACCCCACAAGGTCTATTTTACTACTATATACTTGAGCTATTAGGGACAGCAGCTAGGGGAGTACCATGGCCTGTAACAAAAATGTGTGGTATAAAGATTACGTCCACCTATGAAATAGGTGGACCTGGACAGTATAAACAACGTGCTTAGGTTTATATTTGACAATGATTATATGTTAAAAACTGTTTAAACTACAAAATATTTAAGTTCGAATTTGTATGTACAGCGTAACAGGTGTAAAGCGCCGGGATTGTTTCTGACACTTGGACTGATTTAAGTGTTCGCCAGTGATGGCCTGCGGAAAGAAACTTTTGAGTCTTGTTGTTTTTGCAAGATTATTGCAATTACTCCGTTTATTCTTGTGCATCTTGTGTATGTTCATAAGTACTTAAATAAATACCGGCCGTGGATACTTTTTACACCATTTCCTTATATTCAATATGATTCTTCATTATCCTTTACATGTGTCTTCTTAAATGTGTTGTTGCAGTGTCCTGGACTGGCTCTGGACAGTTGTAACTAAATTATGTACATGTATACTGTCATTATTCTACAAATGTTTAAAATTGTTCACTAATTTCGATTGTTAGATCAATCTCAAAATGGGTTTCAAAATGGTGCTTCTTCAAAAATTAAAGTGATGCAAGAAGCTCAGAAACGGCCCTGGTAACAGAGCCTCATTTCCATTGGTGTAGGAACGTGAAATAATACATGTGTCCTATACATAGGGTATATGTTCCCCAGTTTTAAAATGTGCTCAGGGTCCTGTCTTCCTCAGCTGTATATAATACATAATGGGAACCTGAAAAAGATGTTCCCCATTTCTGTTTTCACTTATTATGACATAGGCTATAGGGCTTGTACATCGGGATGTCACATCGCAATGACCGCCTCCATTTCGGAAGTATAGGAGCATAGGAATGTTATTGGTAGTAATGGTTTTTTGGTCATTGTTTAGTAATTAATCATGAAATAATTTGTCATTATGGAGTAAGACTGTTGTATTTAAAACTGCCGAAGCATTTCTCATGCAAGGTTTGGCAAAACAAAACAAAATACATTTCTACAACTTTGCAGAGTTTTCACAGAATTGCCAGGGCGATACTCCACTAAGCAATATTGTGGGAACTCTTTAAAGGGGATTTCTGTTCCACTGCACTGCCGTATTGCTTTCAATATATTGCACTTAACATTATGTTCCTGTTTTGATCATTTACTGTGTTTTATATTGATGTTCAAATACAAGCCTAATAATGACATCCTGCCTATCAGGTTATTCTTTTCATTCTACACAAATGGCTTATACAGCATCTTTTTTTTCTTCCGTTTTTTACTGTTTACTGAGAAAGCATCATACTTAAACTAAACAAGTTTTATTGTTTTTTATATATTTTTATTTTGGTGCATACATTTGACTATGGTTTTTGGTGATTTTTTTGGTTAAATCCTGCCTATCAGGGTCAGTGTTGGGCAAGTTACTTAGGAAGTGTAATAAGTTACTTTTTACTTATTACTCCTTTAAAAAGTAATATTTCTTTACTTATTACTTGGTATCAAAAGTAAATAGTTATGTTACTCTTTAAATTACTATATTACTTTGGAAAAAAGTACGTACAACATGTTTAGCCAGGTCCTTTTAGAACTGAATAAAAAACCTTAGGAGGATTCAACAATCCGCAAAACTGCATAACTGCAAACATTGCAGCCTTTCAAACCTGATGGGATACAGTGTATGTTTACATATATAAAAAAACAAAAACAAAGCAACAGTCTCTCCTGACTTAACTGATGTTTTTCTGCATATTCCATCAAAAGAGCAGCAAGGCATATTGAATGGTTTTTACTAAACATAAAACATTGCATAACACCTCTACCCTGAGATATTAAGCAAGTTCCAAATGTTCAGAAATGATTGTATGTGATTGTATATGTAAGTGATCATGTGAACAATGATTGTATGTCATTAGCAAAAGCTTCTCAAACCTCTCATCAGATAATCTGTTCCTTCTAGGGAAGTAAAGTATTAGTGAATTAAGAAGTTACTTCATTAATAACTGTAATATAATTACTGTTTTGGAAATTGTAATCCCTTGCACTATTCATTACTGTAGAAAGTAATAATATTACAGTAATGCGTTACTGCCCAACACTGATCAGGGTATACTGTAGAGTAGACGTGTTTGACACATGTGCTGTAGAGGGTCATTCTACCCTAGTGGAATGTAGCCGTGGACTCGAATGTGTTAGCACGGTCATTCCAACCAAATTATGCACATATAACATATTAAATTATATATGAAAAACAGAACAGACTTGGGGTTGCCTTTGTTAAGGCAACTATACCATGTGAACACTATAGTTTACATCCCTTTGGCCATTCTTGCATTTTACTCACGACTTTTCTAAAGCAATATTTAATTAACTATTACATTCATATTATAACACATAATGTTAATTTTCCATTAGAATGTGTGGGCATGTTCAGGGAACGAATAAGGCCATCATAGGTCCCTGGGAAAATGAGTCCCTGACAACATAAAACCTTTAGATAAGTTAACTTTACCCTCTTATTGTGCTAAAAAGGGGCCCGTACCTTTTACTTTAGCGGGTCATATTTGACAATGTATTTTAATTCCACAAAACACTCAAAAAACTATTATTTTATTAAATATATGTAGCGGTCGGGATGATTGCCGCCGCCTTGTAGGGGTAACACAGTACTTAGTCTGGGGAGGACTGAGCGGGACAGGATCTAGGTCCCCCACACCCAATGCCTATGGCCTCAGTGTCCAAATAAATGTCCAGCCTGTCCACTCAGCTGTGCGGAACCACAGAAAGCCCACTCTGTCAGAAATGAGGAACATGGGCCCAAAAATTAGCAGACTCGCCAAACAGTTTGAGCGACTGAGCCTTCAGAAGGGAGTCCTGTTTCGGTCGGTCAGTAATCCAAGAGACGGGGAAGACATCCGGCAGTTAATTGTCCCAGAGAGTCTGCAGCGTCGAGTGTTTGAAAGTCAGCATGAACACGGTGGTCATTTCGCGGAACAGAGCACCCTCAAGGGTGCTCTGTTTGAGGCGTGAGGCAAAGTTATTACTGGCCGACCATGACCAAAGATGTACAGGCTTGCATTAAAGAGTGCAAACGCTGTACTTTGGCGAAATATGTATTTCCCAAGATCAAAGCCCCCATGACCTGTACCAACATTATGGCGCCCCTTGAAGTTGTGGCAATGGACTACACCCTGCTTGAGAGATCCAATTGGGGGTATGAGAACGTGCTCGTCCTTACCGACATGTTCACTCGGTTTACAGTTGCCGTGCCGACTATTATGTTTTGAAATAAGGTGTGCAACTGAGAATGTTTCATACTTACCTTGATGCATGTTTATGTATTTGAGAGTTAAGCAGTGATGTGTTATAATGCAGTTTCTATTATTGTCCGCTTTTCTGTGGCATCTTTCTGTATGTGTTGAGATGTTGCCTGTGTTCAGACCTTACCTGTTATATGGACTAACGTGTTGTACTTTCCTTTGTTCTGTTTCAGAGATCGCACTATCGTTTGGTTTGTTACGTCCTGTAGCTAGGGGTATCAGGACATAAACATAAAACCAGGTGTAATTGGTATTTGAAAGGATTTTTATTTTAAAAAGACAAAGTTAACAAAGGAGTTTACAACGGAAGATAAGGCCGATGGGTGCTGTGGAAATCAAAAACAGAACATAACAAAAAGATCCTGAAAAGGAACGGTAGCTAACTTCATAAGAAACAAAAAGGTTAAACAAAAGTCCTCTCTCACTAACGTAGTTGGTAAACAAAAATACAATACTCACAGCACCCCTGAACCTAATGAAACTATACACGACTTCTTAATTTCAGAGAGATTTTTCTCTAGCCTTGGCCCACTTCCTTACTCTCACAAAAAGCAGGTACAAAATGGATCTGGTCTGGCAGCTGCCTTCAGCTGCAATCAATTAGGCCTTTTAAACTGGAGGCAGCCTTCTTCCATTGGCCAGACAGGGTTGCATGCCGCCTCCAGAAACCGGGCGGGACTTCCTTTTTCCCACGAATCCTCGGCTTGCATCTCAGAACACATGAGGGTGCCGACGGCAGCCGTAACAGGTTGTTGGATGGCATAGCAGGGTTTCGCAGGGGGGAATGTAACAGGTACAAATAGTTGCTGGCCCTTTAAGAGTGGAGCTGGGGTGAACGCGCAGGAGGGAGAGGGGGACGAAGGCAATGACGTACTCTACTCCTCCCTGCTTTTGGCTTAAGACGGCTCCCAGGCCCTGGAGGCTTCCATCAGTGGTAAGGATCAAGGGTAAGCTAAAGTCAGGATAGGCAAGAACCGGTGGGTTCATCAAGCTATGATTCAGCTCTTCAAAAGCAGGTTGGCAGTCATCACTCCATCTGAACGGCTCTGCAGGACCAGCTTTACCTCCCTTGCCGACCGGAGCATGGAGGGGGCAAGCTAGGTGGGCAAACCTGGGGACAAACCTTCTGTAGTAACTCATGAACCCCAGAACCTGCCTCACTTCTCTCACTGACTTGGGGGGGGGGGGGGGGGTGTCCACGTCTCCAAAGCTCGCACCTCCTCCTGAGCCACCTGGATGCCTTGAGCGGATATTATGTGGCCGAGAATCTTCACTTCCTCCCTCAGGAGGTGGCACTTGCTGGGCTTCAGTTTCAAGCCATGCTGCCTCAGCCTCTGGAACACAAGTTCAAGTCTCTCACAATGGGTATCAAAGTCATTGGAGAAGACTATGACATCGTCCAGGTAGATGAGTAGCACTTCAAATGTCAGATCGCCGAGCACCACGCCCATTAGTCGTTGGAACGTGGCCGGAGCGTTGCATAGCCCAAATGGCATCCTCGACCACTCGAACAAACCAAATGGAGTGGTGACTGCTGTTTTAGCCCGGTCTGCATCGTCCATGGTCACTTGGAAATAGCCAGACGTTAAGTCCAGGGTCAAAAACAGCTGTGACTTCCCTAATGCGTCGAGCGATTCGTCAACACGGGGCAGTGGGTAGGCGTCTTTGCATGTCACTTGGTTTAGCCTCGGCAGGTGAGGCCCAGGGGCTACAACTCTCTTTAAGAACTCCTTGAGAGACCAGATCTTGGATGTCTTTCTTAAACTGCTGGAAGACCTGAGGTGGAACCCGGTGATGCCGCTACTTAATGGGCGGGGCATCTCCTGTTGGTATACCGTGGGTCACAGAGGTGGTGTACCCAAAATCTGAATCACTTTTTGAGAACACATCCTGATACTTAGCTAATAAATCTCTGAGCTTATGGCACTGGATGGGAGAGAGCCCTTCGAGGCTAAGTTGAACCGGGACAGGTATCTGCTCTGTTTCACCCCCTTCAGCCTGGGTCAGGGCCGTTTCAACAGCCTTTACATACAGCTCTCCCTCTTTCTCTTCAAACTCTACGAGTTCCTTCGGCAGCACCTGCTGTGGCTTATACGCCACCGCAACCCGTGACCTTGGTTTCAGTCTCACCGGCTTCTCACTGGAATTCAGCACCCGGATGGGCACCCGACCACCAGTGGTTTTAGCAAGCACGTTAGCAACTAGGAGGCTCTTTGGCAAGCTCACCCCGGAAGTGGCCTCCACTAACACTTGACAGCTTGTTTTCGAGGGCACTCCGCAACGACCTTCGATGATACGTTCACTGAATGGAGGAATGGTGACTATCTCTCTTCCAGCCACTTTCACATAGCCTATTCGGTCACTCTGTCCAAGAACCCTCGCCTCCTTTCTGATGTTCGCCAGCACCCTCTGAACTTTGGCCTCAGTTCCCCGGTACTTATTCATCTTCTTCACACCGTCTGTGGCCACAAAAATATATTTTAGTTCAGCCAGCACATTCATCCCCGGGATACCAGGGAGGCCTTTCATCTCTTCCACGTCTGGGTTCTCATCTTTGAGGACAAAGATACGTTTTCTGCCAACGGTCTTCCCCATGCACTCTACTTCGGCCTCCAGGCATCCAAGGAGGAAAATTTCCAGACGGTTTGCGGCGGTGAGTTGGACCCAGTTGGCTGAGGACAAGATGGCCTCTCCAAAACGTTCTCGAAAGTAAGATTCCCGGATTGTGGTCACCTCCGACCCAGTGTCCAAAAGGCAGTCCGTCTTAACGCCTGCTATCTTCACTTCAACAGCCAAGATGTTTCCAAAGGCACTTTCCTTCAGAGCTCTGGGAGTGTTATTGGACTGCTTTACCAGGTGGCTCCTAATTACAGGGGCGTCTGGACTCAAGTGCTCCGCCCGTACTGGGTTGTTTCCCGCAGTCTCAGATGGCCCATCACGTCGGAACGGGGGGCGGGTCATGCCTATAGCTCCCCTGTTCAGAGGACAGCGTCTGCTCGTGTGCCCAGGCTCATTACTCGTGTAGCAGATAAACTCCTGGTTCTTCAATGGCGGGCTTCTTGCCTTCCCGTCCTGCCCTTGTATCCTGCTACTGCCTCTGCGACCCATCATCTGGAACAGTTCATCTTGGCGGATGGATATCTTTTGTATTGCTTCATGCAGCGCCTCCATTGTCAACTGGGGAGTAGCTTCATCGATCATCCTGGTAGCATTAACAGCGCCTTCGGCGCGGGAACTGCTCTTCGCCACATCTGAAGCCTGAACCTCTTCCTCCTCAGACCATGAAATGGCATCTTGCATTAGCTCAGCGAAGGTAAGGCTCTCATTTTGCTTTAATCTTCTCTTAATCTCTCTCCTCAAAATGTCATCTTTGAGCCCAAGAGCAAACTGTTCTTTCATCTGGGACATGTTTAGCCTCTCTTGGATGTCATAGGCGTAGGAACGTATGGTCTCTCCAGGCATCTGATTGTGGTCATAGAATTCTTTGAACCTATTGGAGCTTAGTCACCATAAGTCTTACGCAGTGCTTCAAATATGTCCGCTGCATTCTTACCTCTGTCTTCTGCCATATACTTGACTGTGAGTTTGGCTTCCTCTTTAAGATGCTGCTTGACGAACTCCGCTTGGTCGTCTACGGGGATCTTCATGACTTGAAGGGCCGACTTCATCGATGAGATCCATTCCTCAACATCCACATCATCAGGCTTTCCACTGAAATCCAAAATCGTGCGGTCTCTGGGGATATACACCGTAGCGGCAGGGGGATTTTCTTTCTGCTGATCTATGACCGATTTAGCCATATGTTTAAGGTGTTCAATGAAAGCGTTTCTATTGTTTAGGTGAAGCATACTCTGCTGGTTAGCTGTTGCAGCAGTGGTTATCTCTGTTAACTGGTTGACGTGACTCGTAACTGTTGCGGTAGTTGAACTGCGCTATATGAATACGCTATTGTTTGTATACTGATTTATCTTCTCTGTAATGTTTCAGTTTTACAAATAACAAAAGTATACCAAGTGAAGAAACAAGACTAAAGTGAATACAAGAAAGGTCAAGCCTTGTGTCTTTATTGGAGGACTTTTAAATGCTAGCTGACTGTCTAGCTTCGTACAAGAGAACGCGCTGCAAGGGGAGGTAAACAAGTTGTTTACCTCATAACTTACTTGTTATCCAAGTTATTCAATCCATAATCCCAAATTCAACATTTTGTTTATATATTTTGTGGTTAAAAGGCCACATTTACATTGCTGTTGGAAATCTCATCAAACCACAACAATTTATAAAATTGGACTCAGAGAACATTGGGCATGCAGCAATAGAACATTCTGGGTAGTTTTGTGGATCTCAACACACCCAACCCAGTTAGCCAAGTTTGAATACAATTCTATCCACAGAACCACCCAGAGTCTTTAATATTCTCGGCCGGGTCAGAAAACCCGAACACCAAAGATGCATGCATTTTTATTAGAGACCTTCAAAATCAAATCAAACAATTATTGTGTTTATATACCTCTTTTGAAGCCTTGTTCCAATAAAACCAGACTGGCAACAGAGGTCAGTGATGTTTAGGTTGCAAATTGACCTTTTAATGGACTTGTCTTTAAAAAAGGTTGTCTAATAATTCTAATAATAAACAGAAATTGATGCATTTTGCATTTTGCTAGCCTATAGCTGACCAATAGGCTAGCAAGCAGTAGGATTCATAGTTGCTAATGTGTCCCGACCCAATGTCAAACTCAGTCCTACGCCCTTGCTCTTTCATGTACACATTAGGGGTTGCACGACTGCATTTCTTTTTTAAGTCGACCTTTCTATCACTCAGTACAGTAACATGCCTATTATATTAGTTAACGAAAATATATAATCCAACATAAAACATTTCTGATTGGGTCAGCAATCAGACATAAAAAATGCTAAAATATACGGTCTATTTCTGCGCACGTTGACGCGTCCCCTCTATGCAAGGATCAATGAATAAACATGTATTTGTGTGTGTTTTCGAAGTTTAACAACATATTCACCGGGTATGACCGTCTGCTACCAAATAATAACGGGTTGGTAATTTAATAAACCTGAATAGAACAGGTTGCGATGTTTTTTCCTTTTATGGCGACCCACATAGTCCTTAGTGTGATTTCTCTTCGGGGGAATAGCTCGTCCTGCTGTTCAATTTCATCCAAACTTTGCACAATGTTCAAACCACTTATATGCTTTGTTTAGTAGGTATACTCTCATACTGTGTAAGCCGTGTGTCTTTCGGAACATTGAAGCCCTGCCGTAACCGAGTCAGACCCGGACCGATGAGTGGATCTGAAAGCCATAGGCGATCACGCAGCAATTATACGTGAAACTGTCGTTCAGCTTTTTGCATTATCAGTTGATAAAAACGTGTTTCTGCAGCAGTGTGTTCCGCCTGCTCCGATTCAGGCAGTGAAAGATATGCACTATGAATTTACTTTTATTTTTAAATATTCGTTAGGAAACAACGATTATCCTAAGCCTGAAATGATGTATTCAGGCTTGCACTAGACTCAAAACTCACCCAATCCTGTGAAATTACACGCCAAAGATTAGTCAATGTCTCCTGGCAGGGTCATAGCAGAGCCATTTAGAGATAAGTAAAATAGCTCTAAATAGCTCTGGGTCGTAGTAACGTCGATTCGTCGACTAGTCTGCGGAGTTGTCTTCACCTACATTGCCGGTCAAAATACATAACGTATCAATCTCAAATATTTCCATTACGTTCTCTTTTGGTACACCATTGGCAAAAACTGGAATTGTGCCCATAGATCCCAACGGTGATGCCACAGACACCCAGTTCGTAACATTCATAATACTGCAAATGCCAGGTCTGGGCTACTTTCAAAAGCTTCTGATAGCCGGTTTCTCAGAATTGTCGTCCCTACCTTTAAAGTTGCAATATGTATTATTTCAACTAGCTCTTAGCTTAACATTACCTGGACATATATGTAGTCAATGCGGGCAGTGACCAGAATTCAATATAATAACATGAAACAGATGTAGAGAGTGACCAGAACACTTGACATTTCTGAATTCTGAAAATCTCCCAGCTACTAACTGCTAGTGGCTCAATCGTACACATTGCGACTTTAATGTTAAGGAATTTAAACAAGTTTAAAAAAGTTTGTTTTTAAACTGCTAGCTGAGTTTCTAACTATAAGTAGTTGTCTCGCAGAGAGGGCTAGTAACATTTCAGCTGGGCTGAGTACAATTTTGGTCTACACAAAGACACAAAAAAAAACTCTGATCTAATTTGGCTTGAGCAAAATTATTGGCGGCTTTCACATAATATGTTTTATATCTAACAGGGATCAATTATCTGTAGCCCAGTACAAGAGATAGATATCTCTATCTATCCAATAGTGTCAGTATGTAACTAATCTCTGGTACTTTGATGCGACAGTGTCCTCCATAATAGCTACTGCAGCAATGTCTCAGTGTGAAGTAGTAGTGTCTACAGAGATCGAGTTTAGCAACGACAAAGTAAAATACTACTTAAAATGGTAAAATGGACATAGCTTTACAATGTCAAAGTATTTAAGCAATATGATGTGAAACTGAGCTAGGCTGTCCAGATTTGAAATGTATTATCAGTCCTGTTTCCAAAAGAATCGTTGACAAAATGGAGATGATCTAAAACGGCCACCACCGTTATTAATTTCTTTAAATCAATCATGACATCTGCTTATGCTGACCAGGTGGTGAGTTAAGTGAAAAAACTTGAGTCTTCTTGGCACCCACACTTTCAGGAACGGCAAATTATGTTAGTGCCATCCAAATGTTTGTTTTGACAAAATAAAAAAGTATAAATATTTAAAAAGGAGCACTGAATCCATCCTTCATTCATTTTAGGATGAATTAGTGTTAGTGAGGGAGGGAGGGGTCTTCTGTGGGAATAACTTTTTCATTTACGGCCCGTTGGTCCAGAAGTGGATCCTGATGACAAAACAAAAAGGAAGCAAGGGTAAGTTATAGTTTCTGTGGAAACTTTGTTTGTTTGAAAGCATTTTACAACACACAGCAAGCCTGAAACAACCATCAGGCTCGCTTCAAGTTTCATTTTTGGTTTTCATAGGATATTTACCTCCTTCTGTCTGTAAAGTCCAAGTCGGAAGTGACAACACAATACATCTAGCAGGAAGCCGGTCATTCCATGAAGCATGCCTGAAAAACAGTGAAAGGAAATCCTATCATTGTAGCCATTATTAAAGTAATTCAAGGCGGGGCCTGATGATATTGTAGCTGAAATTAGTCCTATTATTTAAAAAAGTCAAATCAACTCAAAGATCCATTTTCATTCGACACTGCAGGCAGTCCTAAAGAGGATCAGGATCCTCTTTAGGTGAAAGAGGACGTCATAAAGAGACAGCCTACATTAACACTACATATTAACAGCCTACATAACATTTTCAAAATCGAGCCGAGCGCAACGTAAAACCGTTTCAAACTGTTACAATCGTCACAGCAAATGATTCTAGTTGGCGACAGAGTGCTTATTTTAATCACATTCACTTTGTGAATGTGTAATTGGGCAACTAAATAGGTTTATTTATTGGCCCACCATGGTAGCTGTTTCTTGAAATTGACTGAGACTGAAGCTCATTATGGTTGACTTTAGGCTCTTGTTGATTGGGTGCTACGTCCGATATGTCCCCAGCTCCAATGGATCACACAGGAGAAAAGTCAGGAAAACCCAAGTTAAATAAATGGCTTTAGCTGGATACACCACAAGTCTGGCATCTATTGTTAGTGTTGGTGTGCACCTACAAGGTACTGTACCTTCTTAAGGTAATCAAAGGAGCCAAAAGGTGTATGGTAAACCTTCAATCTTCTTTTGGCTGGGCTTTCTGGCACTCTGGGATTCAGGGCCTCATTACCACCGGTTCTTATGCTTCTAATAGCATAACGAGTTTAGTGACAGACCTTTCCAGGTCTTGCTTCTCAGCTGCACAGAGCGAACCAAACCAGGAACTACGTGGAGCACTGCGATCCATGATGATCACTTTGTCACCTTCAGTGAAGCTCCTTTGTGGCTTTAATTTTTGCTACTCCTGAAATATAGGAAGATACCCTCTCACTCAACACTTCCAGAACAGGTTGGACAAAAACTGGACCAGTCTCCATCTTTTGATGTACCAATCACTACTGAAAGAGTCCAGGAGGAAGAAGTAGCTTGGGGTTTAACAGTAGGATGTGGTTTGGAGTGAGTGCTTTTAAATCGTTTGGATCAGCAGAGACTCTTGTTATTGGATTAAGAGAATGGATAGAATGGTATGAAAGCGCTCATCATCGAGAGACTGCTGTTTGCGAACTGAGAAGAGCACTACATTCCATTCCCTTCTGCATAAAAGACAAGTTTTCAAAGCCGTCTCTCAGTTCCCTTTTCAGCTCCAATGAAATAAGTTCCATTGTCGAATCTCAGATGAGAAACTTGTTCCTGGTGACGGACACTGATTCATGCATAAATGCCATTTGCCATTTTGTTTAAGGACTAGCCTACCTCAAGATGTACTGCTCTGTTAGTCATACGTTTGTAGACAACTCCATATCTCTTAACCACACTGCAACCTCTATTCACTTCAATCGGTCCTATGTAGTTTTTTTTGTTTTCCAACTCTCCCTTGAAGGCGGCAGCAGAGGACACGATCAGCAATGATCTTTCTGCTGGCTGAGTCGGCTTGGTGATCCTGTATTTCTTGCAAAGAGCAGATACCATGTGCTTTGGTCCTGCATGGCCCACTTGCTTTTGAATGTTAAGTAAAATTTGTTTGGATATGGGTTGATCCTTGGACAGGATAATGGAGTGTATTACTTCCTTGGGCATAGCTGCTTTCATCCTCCTTTTACAGTGTGCTGCAACTCTAATCCTTGCAAAGAGAGGCTTGCATAGACTTTCTCCCGCTTCTCAGTTGCATACATTTACATTTAAGCCATTTAGCCATTCATACCACATTCACACACCGAAGGCGGTGTCAACCATGCAAGGCGACAGCCAGCTCGTCAGGAGCAGTAAGAGTTAGGTGTCTTGCTCAGGGACACAACGACACTCAGCTAGGAGCAGCCTGGGATCGAACTAGCAACCTTCCGGTTACAAGTCAACCTGCCGACATTAATATACTGCTGGCCTTGATCCGAGTTGGAGATCTGACACACTATACTTAACAGCATGGCTGAGTCTAGGAATCTGCTCCATGTTTTCTGCTTCCATTGGTCCTATACACACCAACATCGGATGGTTTACAATTTATTTTCCAATAGCGAGATATCAGTAAAGTTTTCAAGTTTACTGGATTAAAATGAGATTCTATTTTTATTTGCTTGGATTTATTAGTTAACCTAATCAATACACCTGCTCAGTGCACTTGGTACAGATAGATAGGTTTCCGATTTCTGTTGTGTACATGGTGAATTAAATCAAATGATTTTATTCACATAACATTTGTAGTGACTTAATTACCAATGCTTAAGAGTTACAGCAATATATTTTCTATAATCCAAACTAATGGTTAAGACATGACAGAATTTCCTCGGCCCTCAAAGGCATTCGGAATTTCTCATGTGGCCCCCAATACAAAATGATTGCCCACCCCTGGTAAAGCCTAACAGCGTCTGATTATTGACTAATGCTAAATTATGTTGTTCAAGTAACATATAGCCTATATGTGAGCATCTGATTATACGCTAAGCTACATTCTGTCTGAACAATAAACTGGAATGCCTGTTTGTGCTTCCATCGTATGCGAGCGTCTGCATGATCACTAGATCAAATCGTCTGTCTGTACGATAATGTTAATGTCTGCTTATTGTCTGTCTTCTTATTGTTCTCGCCAGTAGAGCGAACTGAGCTGTAAATAAGTACACGTTGTTGGTATAATATTGTTGTTATAAAAACCTAGGGTGTGCTTAGTTCCACACGTTATTGTGTTGGTCGTAGTTGCCAATTATTTCATTAATAATTTAGTCTCAGAGGTTATTACATTGTTGTGGTTATACCCTAATTCTAATGAGTGTTTAGGTTCAGAGGTTATGAGATTGTTTGCAGTTGTTTTTGTATCGTTGACGTCAACCCTTTTGGGTGTTTCTTGTGAACTTTGACCATGAGTTATGGCGCCCCCTGTGGTCAAAGAGGTACATAACTTTTTGAAGACATGCTTGCACACGGTTTCTATACGTGTACCAACTTTGACAACTCTTGAGTTGTTCACCTTCAGAACAGTTGAGGTCAGCATTTCTGAAGCACACTTGTGATTGATTGAATAATGGCAGCTCATTTGCAAAATCGTATTTGTGCATCATACTGCCATTTTTTAAATAATATATATTTATTTTTAATAGCTTACGGTCTTGCATGATTAAGGAGCATGTTTACCAAATTTCGGGTCATTTGGGTTAACGGGTTAGTTTAAGAGTTGTTTTTTAAAGTTTTCATTGGTTTGGGTTTTGATACCTCCAAAACTATAGGAAAATGAGGCGGAAGAATAATAAGAAACATGATAACAATAGCATGGCTTGCTTTGCAATCAAACTAATAACTAGAAAATGCATTTCCTATAGAAAATGTGCTGAGTGCTTAGCGTAAAATTATCTTAAACATCATGTAAAATATAGCTTTATGGTTTAAGACATATAGAAATGTTGGATAGCTGAACTTAAATAAAAGGATTTGAACAGGGTTCCAAAGTTTAAAGTCTGAACGGAGTCAGCGTAACAACGTAGTTGGAAACAAATCTGACGTTAAAACACAGTTGAAACAAATAGCTAAACTAAAGTGATGAAGTTTGAACAAAGTTTGAATGAAGTGTAACAAGTGTGAATATAAGTAATGATGTATAAGAGGTTTAAAAAAATTGAATAGCTGAACTAAATGTGAGAAAGATTATCGTTTTAATGAAGACTAAGTGTCCACCCTGCCCCATCTAACCATAATGCCATCATTGGTTTTAGTTGCCATGATCATGACTGGACACCTGGCCACCCTACCTGACAGCTACTAGCTTACTCACCAGCACCATTAAACCACCATGGACATTCCTAATTTTTTCCCCATTTTTTAACAATATGCTGCCATTGTCGCACCCACTGACAGTCCACACACACCGCCCTACCCTTGCGACTGCTACAATTTTTGGCCCTCAGGGCAGCGGGCCGAGCGTTTAACTTTGACCGTGCATCATAGCGCCCCCTATGAACGAAGTGGTACCAACATTTTTAAAGACCCGTTCAAGCTTTGATAAACCAGCCGAAAATAATTCATAGTAAACCATTGGGCATGTGGGCTATTGCCCAATCATTTACTACAGTACAACATTTGCCATGATAAGAATAGGCAATTGTATTTCAGAAATAAAAACAGATATTCTGTTGATATATGGACTGCCAAACCACAAATAAATCGCTGCTCTGACGGAGCTTCACCATCCAGCGGTGAAGCTGGATGCAAGCGGTATACAATAAGTTTCCGAAAAGCTAAAATTGATCTTGGACGCCACAGTCAACCGCTGCTCAGGCAGAGCTCCACACGTCCACATAAACTGCGCCGCCGTTGCCCCTTTGTTCTTTAAATTGGGGACTTATTTCAGTAACAGTGATAAAACGGCATAGATTACTGTGTTGATTATCATATAGGACAAATTACCACGTAATTTTTTTTTTTGGGTTCACTGGCTCTTCAATGTTACGTCACGTTGCGTAAAGTGGTATCGGGTGGTTGTATCGGAGCAGTTTTACGAATACATGAGCACAGTACTGGGCCTGAGTCCGAGTACTGGTATCGGTGCATCCCTAGTTACGACAGAGATTCAATGCAAGGCGGGTCAAACACCAGACGAGCCACGGAGAACGGTGTCGGGCAGCGTCGCGTAGTCGAAAGACAACACACGTCAGAAGATTGGATTTTAGGTCTTGTCCTGTGTTAAATATGATGGGTGGTAATTAATGTTTTAAGCAGTGCTGGAAAATATGGTGCGGCTGTATGCAGCACTGGTGTGAGCTATCATTAGAAACACAACCCACTTAAGTTCAAGTTAAGCTTTAAAGGGGGTTTGTTCACTGTGCAAAGTTCAATAAAATTGCATGCAAACAAAATGCACACTATTCTGGATGATGGATCACCAGAAAAGGAAAATAAATCATAATGAGAATATTACGTAATTAACAGCCTGTTATTATTTTTAGGTCGAGATTTTTGATAGAGGACGAAGAGCAAAAAGACTGTTAGTGAGGAAAGAGATGTGGCACTGGTGGTAAAAAAGAAAAAGACCACCTATGCAATTAAAATATTTTACAATTAAGTTCAAGTGAGTTCATCTTTTCAAATGCATGTACACGGATGGATAGTAGTGACAAAGGATATGCCAATACTTCGACTAATCTACGAAAAAAGGGGTGCGACTATATTTGTTAGGGTGCCACTAAATGAAAAGGTTAGTGGCATCAGTGCCACCAGTAGAAAATGTTAGTCTTGAGCCCTGCTGATCTATACCTGTGGTGGAAAAGATTCCTCCGATGATGCCACAGAGTCGGACCAGGAACTTCCAGAGGGGCATATGTTGCTCCGTGACACGGACCATTAGGGAGCTGATGTCATACTTCATGAAGATCCCAGACACACCATGACTGCCTGCAGCATGGTTGATCGGCCTCTCCTGTGAAACAAAGGTGGGACCGAACATGAACAGACGGCTACACAGATGCGCGCGCGCATATCTGCACACACACACACACACACACACACACACACACACACACACACACACACACACACACACACACACACACACACACACACACACACACACACACACACACACACACACACACACACACACACACACACACACGTACGCGCTCAGTGACGGAGTACTGGTGTGTATCAGCGGCGATCTGGTAGGTGTTGAGTTTGGTTGGGACTATGGTGATGAAGTACTGGAACATGTGGTTATCTGAACAGAGATAGGTATAGATTATGCTAGTCGTTACCAGCCCAGGTAATACAAGGAGAAAAAAAAAATCATTTTATAATATTGCATATGGTGCCTTTACATTTCTTACGTTATGAGGGAAACATTGATGGAAAATAGTTTGCTGGGGTAGACCTACGGTCAGGGGAGATCTTCTCCGTCCCGTCCAGGGGGTTGATGGTTCCATGCACTTTTTCTCCAAAAGACAGATGGTCGATACGGTGGGAAAAGTTGTAGGCTGGAAAAACAGCACGGTCAAATACAAATGACCAAAACATACCTGTATATGTTTCTCTTATGTAAACTAGATTTATTCCACAGAATTTCTCTACTCTATTTCTGTACCGGTCTATAGATTTGTATAACGCATTTGTATATATTACAACTTCCAAGTGTAAATATGTAATGTCTGTTGTCTATAGAGTTATGTTAATAGACTATGAACTCACAGTCGTGACTAACAAGGGCTGCTAGGTGAGCATGTCCTCTGGGATGTGGGATAGCCCTGTGGGGTCAAAGGTCAGAGTTTCACATCACAATGAAAACAATCACAGAATCATCCTGGTGTGAACATCATCACACTGATGAAGCAGATATACTATACTGCACAAATACTAAGTTGGATTTGGATACATATATAGGTATATTTATAGGTATTTACGTACTTTCCCACAGTGATGTGGAAGTTTCCGGCCACCTTGTTGACATACAGGTGCCCGTGTATTCTGCAGGCCGCTTGGGGCTGGCTAGGCTGGTCCTCCCTGGATGAACGTCAACAAAATATCGATCTTACAGAGACATCACACAGCCGAAATTACCAAAACATTCAGGACCTCTCCCCCCATTCAGTTAATTGAAATCACTGGTGGTGATGGGAGATTAAATGAACACTGTAACCCATACCCCTCCTTAAAGGGATAAGCAGAGATATCTGTAAATTGGCGTTACCAATTACCCAGATTCAGACCATTTGTTTAATTCTAAATTCATTGTTGTGCATCCAGAGGGGAGTTCGCTGGGTTAGCATTTGATTTCCGTTAGCCGCTTCCATTGACTAGCAGAGAGTTACAGTAGCCTAGCTCCTGTTCATGTGAGGGGAATACACTTTTGATAACTTTCCAAAAGTAACAACACAACAAGATTGTAGTTTATCTACAAAACACATAATTCTGCACTATTTATTGTGCTGTGATTATTAGGCTACCTTTGATGCACCGCTGACAGGTTATTGAAGAAGAATATATTAATTCCTAAACAGTTAACATGGTTTCACCTCATTCTGTTTTCATCCCCCTCCCCGCCAGCCCTGTCTCTGACCCCCCACTGTTAGTTGACCAAAAAGTTAATGACACCTTTGCCCTGCCCTCATCCCCCTCCCTGCCAGACCCCTGTCTCTGACCCTAGCTATTTGTTGATCAGACAGTAAATAGGTTTAGTCTTCATCCTGTTTTCATCCCGCTCTCTGCCAAACATCTGTCTCTATCCCCCCACTACTCTTGAGGAGAAGGTCAAACAATTGATGTGGCTTCACCTTCATCCTGTTCTCATCCTCCTCCCTGCCAGAACTCTGTGTCTAACCCCTTCTGTTCTTAAGGATTTGATCAAGGGAGAAACTGAGCGGTTGGTCTTGGCATCAAACGGCCATTCTTTCATCTTACAGTCCAACAATAGATCCCCCACAGACCAACAGGTCTGGGGGCCATCTTACCCAGGTATCACACCCTGCCAATTGTTCAACCTAGAGAGGGTGTAAGCGGTTTGTGAATGGCCTTTTATGTATAACGGTAACGGTAATAAGAAACAGGGGTTTACACCTTTTTGTATGATTAACTTAGAAAACAGGTAATGATTGGAAGGTTTCCGATAGCCCCGCTCGCCATGTGTTTTGTAATTAATTAAAAATATTATAATGGGAGAGGACACATAATAATGGGAGCGAACACACAATGGGAGAGAGAGCCACGGAGTATGAGAGTGACAAGAAGAGGGTCAACCATGTAGATAGGATGGCTGGTTGTCGGGGTATCCTGCAGGACCCCGCAAATAAAATTATTGAACATTGCATCTTGGCTCTATGGTCTATTTGGCACAAAGGACCCTGATTTGATCGAAACCTCTTCATTACCCCACTGCATTGGAAATCTTTGGAAAGTAATTAAAAGTATATTCCCCTCACATGAAAACAGCTATGCTACTGTAACTCTGCATGTCAGTGGAAGTGGCTAATGGAAATAAATTGCTAACGTAGCCAACTCCCCTTCTGGACAAACAATGACGACTTTGGAATTAAAATAACTTCTGAATCTGGTACAGATATCTCGGCGTATCCCTTTAAAGGGTAAATGAACCCCAAGTTCGAAGAAGGAGGGGGGAGATGCTATCTCAGGCCATGCCAATATCTGATACTACTACACAAGGTTAGAGGGTAAATACAGAGATGGCTCCTCAACCCTACCAGCTCCTTAAGGACCCTTGTCATTATTCACCCTATAAGCTTGGGCCTATAAGTAGGGGCTTGGCTTAGGTCTCAAAACGGAAAGGAGGATCTGGGTTCAATACCCATGTCGGCCACCT
Source organism: Lota lota (assembly GCA_026745465.1). Taxonomy (NCBI): domain Eukaryota; kingdom Metazoa; phylum Chordata; class Actinopteri; order Gadiformes; family Lotidae; genus Lota; species Lota lota. The sequence continues at coordinate 300,298 of JACYXH010000820.1, forward strand.
ACTGCTCAAAATTTCCTGATCAAGACCTACCCCTACCTGCTACCTAAATAGCAAATCGTTTTTGGATGAAAGCGTCTGCGAAATGGATAGATACCTAAACACTTGTTGGCAAGTAGCTGGTGTTGTACCTGGGGGGTAGAGAGCTGGGGGAGTCTTTCATTAGAGACTTGAAGAGAACATGCTGTAGAGAGTGCTCCTCTCGTAGCCTCTCCTGGATGTGCTGCAGCGTCCTGCCAAGCACAAACAAACACACATGCATACTTATAATTGCCAACAACTCTGATGACTAGCATTACGCCAGTCATTAGAAATTCTATGTCTATTAATAGGTACACTTCATGTGTTTTCCACAAATAATGGATAAAGAAATGAAACCGGGAACTAATTTGTGTTGGCTCTTGGTCTTCTGAATTAACCAGCTGAAGAGGCGGGTTGTCTGTCATGGGTGTGAATGTAAGTAGGGTCTTACATGTGCCAGAACCTTTGCTGAGGTGATAGTTCAAAGTTGACCTAAGCATAAAAGAAAATAAATCATACTGATAAATTAATGTCACAAAGAAATAGAAGAAATAATAATCAAGCCATTATCTTTATGTCTACAGTTTTACTTTCATATAAGTAAACAATGAGGGAAATTAGACTAAAATACACCAAGTAGAGAACAGGTAAAATGCAAAACCTCTAGAATTATTTACGTATTGTAAGGTAAGGTATTGGCCTAGTTTGTATGTAGAATAAAGTACAGTGAGTAGTAGCTTGTTTGTATAGTTTATTCTGGTAAAGGCTGAATAACTACATACTCACAGGTTCATAATTTAAACCATCTGAGGCAACCATGGTCTCAGCCAAATCTAATACGTCTGCTCCTATATCTGTAAATATACAACACACACACATTGAAAATTATTTATGACACGCCTGTATTACAGTTTTGATTAATTGAATACAGTGTATAATAAAGATAGACCTATACTTACATTGACATTTCATTGCCACTGTGATGTCAACATTAAGTCTCAGTTTACTGTAAATCAGAGGAAAATGTACCACAAAGATATTAATTGACTTGTGTTTTATGCATAAATTGTCAAAAGTTAGATATTAAGCAAGTATGGCTCTACTATTAAAACTACATGTTAAAAGATTTGCCGCCTACCTCTTAAAATCTTTATCAACTTCATATTCATAATGCATCCAAGTTTCTCTGTAGACGAAGAACTCCAGGAAGGCGAGTATCACCATGAAAGTAAATGCAATCAAAGACACTAGACGACAAACCGAAGACGGTAAGAGTAAGATCAAGTGGCAGAATATAAAGGCCCACGGAAACTGAAATTATGAAAGCTTTAGTGTATTGACATTGATTGTATTTGTTTTACCTGTTCCACCGCTTGCTGTGGTTTCAACATAGCTATCTGGTACTTTGGGGAAAGCATCCAACCCCTTCACCAAATGCAAAGCCTTCTTCTTAGTTAGTCTCCTCATTTTCGGGTTTGGAGGACGAATCGACCTGCAGACATTAGCAACGCAGAGGTGTGTCATATGCAAAGAATACTGAATTAAAACACACATCGTTCCACATTAACTAAATCGAAAAAGGTGCTTTCCATGGCTGACATTGCATGAGAGAAGGACGAGTCACGTTCATGGATGTAAATGTTGCGGCTAATGAATAAGAAAATGGAGCAAGGTGATGAGCGATGATTTGTCAAAATGTCTACCTTTATTTAACCACCAGCTTAATTGCAATTTTGTTCAGAAGCAACAACTACAAGCTGAGAAAAACGACCAAGTGGATGTTTAATGAAATGCGGATATCGACACTTTGTTTTCCGGTTAAATTAGAAGCATGAAATTCACTTAGCGCCCTCTTTTGGTGAAAATGTAATTATTTTACTACTACTCGAGGACACTCTAACCCTACACACAATAATTATATAATCTATAAATTACTTCATTTCACATTTCAATATAGAAACACAATGCTCCTTTATATTAAACCTGTACCAAGTGAACACCAACGGCAATCAATGGTTTATAATAACTGAAAAAGATGTCGCCAATTGTATGTAGAACTTTTGAAATACCCAATGTTGAATACTTAACCTCAACTGAAAAGCCACAGACCAAGTGGTTTAATTTAAAATCGTAGTTGCTCTGTTTGTCTGAAACAGCTACAAACGAAACACCAATAATTATTCATGCCAAGATCGAAGCAGAAATGTATTTTAAAGAGGCAGTGAACCAAAAACGTGGTAATAACTTATATCTCAATTTATGGTCAACATAATAATCTTTGCCATTTTTATCAGTTACAGAAATAAGACCGTAATTTGGAGAAAACAGGAGTAAAATCCTATGTTTTGGTGTTTCCGTCAAACTGCTTGTGAACGTTCGACTCTGCTTCGAAAGCATTTAACGGTCTTTTCGTGACGCCGAAAATTTAATAAGTAAATAAATAGATAAATATGGCTATGAAATAAATAAATGAGGCAATTCATATAAATAAATATGTAATAATAATATGGTAATAAATATAAATATATAGATTAGTCAATATATTGATCAATATATGTTTCGAAACAAATAAATGACGTTTTTCAAAAGGACTACTTTTCTTTATTTCGGGGGGCTTTTGCCACGTTTATTTATTAAATGCCATATTTATTTCATAATGCCACATTTCCATCTGGTGTATTCAAATGAGTGGGCGTGGTTAGCTCAGACCAAAGCATCCGCGATTTCTCGGGTTGATAGACCGGACAACACAAAGGTGGCGAGCATATCGCCTGGCATGTCCAGAGTCGGGCCTCCCGCACATGTGCTTAAAATAACGTTAACTTATTGGACATCTTCCATACAAATACGGTGCTCAATCAGTCTCAAACAATTGAAGACTTCGTCATCCATGTCCAAATCTTAAAGTTGTTTTAGCAAAGATGACTGGTGGCTGGCTCGATAAAAGGCTAAGACAAATGGATATCCGTAGTTGACTTATTTTATATGCTGCAGCACATAAAAGACAGTTTCAAAGGCAACTCCACGCAGAGCAGAGTTCTCGAGAAAAGCGCCCTGAATAGAGGGCAACATCTCAGAAATGACACTAGATGGCGCTATTTGACTATCTCTACCGGGTTTGATGCACAGTTAAAGCCGGACACCTTGTCTGGGGACAGGATATGCAGTCAAGAACAGATACATTGTTTGGGAGAGGAGCTTGCTCAGGAGTTTCTCACATGAGAACAGAGCACAAAAAGGAATACAGGAAAAAACAGCTGTGGGGAGGTAGACAGATAGGCCACTATAGTGTGCACATCAAAACTAATTAGTTTTAGCAAGCTGACCTCAGAATGGGCCTTGAGTCATTTTCCACCACAAAGTGCACTTATCCGCCCGATTATTTCTAAATAGTCTTCAATACGGGGCAGAAGAGCTGATAAACCATGTTCATCAATTTGATCTGCTAAGAATTGCATGGTATCTCGGAACCCATCGATGTCTTCCATATTGTTCGCAACAGCTTGTTCCAACTTATTTTCATAGTAAGTATGAGTAAGTGTAAGTAATTTCCTTCCATCCACCAGAAATTTCGCGGCAATGAGCTAACTCATTGCTGCTATATATTCAGTGATTCAGTGATGTTGCTTTGGTCTGGGATAACCGCAACCTTTTTGAATATACCAGATGAAAATGTGGCATCATGAAATGAAAGTCCCCTGAAATTAATAAAAGTAGTCCGGGCGACGTGTGTGGACGTGTAGTATGGGCAGCGGTTGACTGCAGCGTAGAATACACCGAATAGAGGACAAATATATTAGAGTACACATAGAATACCGCCATGGTGTGTCTGGGTGTGCTGATGTGTGAAGCTCGTTCTGGACAGTCATCGATGTGGATGTAGTCATCGACGTCGATGTTCGCGTTCGGGGGAGGGTTAGGCTTCTCGGACACTTAATATATCAGTATAACGCCACTGTGTGTGGCGCGTTTCATATACAACATCACTCATTATAACCCTCATACACAACGACGGTACTAAAAAAGTATCACAAAGACGCCGTGGTCGTAACCTTCCCAGAACTCTTAGCCCAAAACGCAGTATTGGAACATAGCTGAAACAGTGGGTTCACTTACACTTAAAACAGGTGTTAATATCATTATTATTTGCATTAATTCATTAACAGTTCAACAAACGTAAAGCCGTCACCAAACATGATGCATTAATATTGTTGCGTGCGTTCCCAAATATATTTTATCATTCCCTAGGCAGGACGTTTTTCATGGCATCACTCTTACAATGTATTCTGGTATACATTGTAAGCAATTTCCCACAAGGAGAATTTTTTTTATAATTAGTTTTATATTTACAAAATACCTTAATTTTAAAGATTTGGCAAGCAGCAAGGAAACCTTTGAACCAAAATTGGTAGTAAACTTCTTATTCATTTTTAAAAGAAATCACTTTTTTTAATACCCACTATTGTGCGGACCTATACAATAAATAACTCAAAATCTCAGCAGACATCATCAAACACCCTTGTCCCCGCTCCACACTCAGCTAAATCAAAACACACAATGCTGTGTCGTGTTTTTTTTTTCAACGATGGCTCCTTGAGAAGGAGGGTAAACTACCATGATTCTTCTTCAATAAGTCGGACCATGGGGAGGAGGTCCCAGGGCACAGGATGGGGTGTCACTCCACTGGGACCGAGTCTGGCCCTTCGTCCCTCAGTCCCGCAGTTTCCTGGATGTCCCAGGTGTCCACGGGCCCCTGGGAGATGTCCTCGGAGCATCTGCTGGCTGCGGGCGACAGGGCGTCAGGGCTTGTGTCACATGACTCCGAGCTGTGCTCGGAGGGAGCCGTGCACATGGTGTTTATCGTCGTGGCAACACTGGGGGTGAGCATAGGATCAAATTCGTCATCCTCGTCGTCTAGAACAGGTGGCTCATGGATATCTGGGAAAATACAAATTTTTAAATGTATATTTAGTTCCGAGTCTAACTCTGATTAACTGGTCATAGTCTACCTGGTGAAGAAAAGCATCATGAAAATGCAAACTCACTGCTAAAAGCGTCCGGGTACTGTTTACCAATCTTTCCCTTCAGCAATCTAGAAGGACATATAATCAAATCGATAAGAAATAGACAGGTGAGAGAATCAGTGAGATTATGTGTGTGTTTGGGTGAGTGAGTCACCTAATTCTCCTGAAGATGCTGTCCAGATCTTTCTTCATCTCCACCAGTGTGCGAGTGTGCCCCAAGAAATGCTCATTCATCTGCTGCAGCCGGACATTGGACAGGCCATTGAAATTTATCAGCATCTCATTGGTTTTCTCAAACCGGTCAAGCCTGTTTGTAGGAAGAACAAATTATGGCACCATTCACCAAACGTCCCATATACACCACTACTTATGCACTGGCATATTTATTGTTATATTTTTAAAAATCACATTTTAAATGATTATCTTTTATTGATTGTCCTTTAAAAACGAGTATTGCCAATAAAGCACATTGAAGGGCTTTTTTGTTTGAAGTATGCTATATAAATGAACTGAAAGGCACATTAAAGGTAGGGTAGGCAAATTAATTTAGAAGCATTTTTTGTCATATTTGTCAAAATTCTTGTTACATCCAATCAATGCATAGAATGCTCAGAGAAAAATAAAATAAAATTGGTATCTGTGGCTGTTGCACATGCTGTCACAGGCCTGTAATAAGCCAGTCCAATAATTTAATTCTGCCTAAATGAAATGAGTGGATAAAAATGACTACTATTAGAATTTAGTAGCAACTAGCGGTGAGGTTGCAGATTAGAGCCAACTGCCACCCCTCTCTTTTCAACAACTACGGTGGCCATTGGTACATGTTGTTGGACATGGCGGAGGTAAGCATATTTACATTTCTCAAACAGTCCTCTTATTGCATCCGTAGTGATAAACTACATTCATAGACCTATAATTATCGCTATTGGTTATATGTATTGATAATTAATCTCAATAGCAGTCTGCGTTATGAGCCAATGTTTACTTGCACTGCTGTACATGAAAATAGGTTGCGTCACACATGACGGTGTGCAGTTGTATTGCAACAGTTTAGTTTTGGACACCAACTTTCTCCGAAAGTGTGATAGTCTACTTTGAGTTATCAAACAGTGAAATTACCTCAAAAACTAACGTCTCCAAAACATGGATTTATTAAAGAATGCACAACAAGTCATCATTATCCGCCCCCCCCCCCCCCCCCCCCCCAGACTGCCAGTCGTTACACTATTTTACACTTAACAAAATGTGAAACTCCATTACAATTAAATCTTCCAAATACATAGGTTATTTTGGTGAAAGGAGCGAGCAGCTCGTCTTCACATGAGGGATGTCAGAGAGAGGGTTAAGTACAACGCCACGGTGTGTTTGGATGTGTGGAGATCCGTCTGTGCAGCGGTTGACGTTGATATCCGTGTCCGAGAGTTGATTAAGCTTCTAGGACACTTTAAGGATAACGGCACGGTGTGTTGATGTTTTCAGCTGTCTTTGCAGCGGTTGATGTCCGCGTCCGAGAGCGGGTTAAGCTTCTAGGACACTTCCACATAATGCCACGGTGTGTGTGTGTGGATGTGTGGAGCTTCTTCTGTGCATATGTTGACGTCTGCGTCCGAGAGAGGTTCGAGTTCGAGTTGAGCTTCTAGGACACTTATAGTATAAGGCAACCGTGTGGGAAGGTGTGTTGCTCTGCTCCCTTCTGGCCAGCTGTTGATTTTGATGTTTGTGTCCGAGAGGGTTAAACTTCTCGGGGACATAGTATAATGCCACGGTGTGCGGCGCATTTCATATACAACATTGATTATATTATTTTAACGCTTTTAAAAAGAATCACAAATGGGTCGTAGCCATGGGGATAACACAACCCCTCCTTTCACAAATAACACTATGATTTAGAGAAAACCAGTCTGTGCCAGTTTGTGAACATTCCACTCCACTTTTATATCCTAGTGTTCGAATTCCAGCTGAAAAAGGGGGTTTAACTTACTCATAGTTTAAGTGAGGGATGGAATTTTTTTGGTTGCCTACTTTCAAAATCTAGCTTACTCCAAACTGCAAACATGGAATCACCAGAAGACGATACTTACATGTGTCTCTGAGCCTGAATAATAGCATTAACATCCTCGGAGTTCACCATGCTGAGCATCCTGTTACAGAACACTCCGGAGGCCGTGGGCTCGGTCATGATTGTGATTCTGACAATGACAATGTTCGGTTTAGAAAAAAACTCTTGCTTAGCGGGGTTATCTTATCCAATACGTGGTAAAATGTATAACGTTATGACGCATAAAAGCATTTATAACCAACAGGAAATCCAAATTGCCAACAAGAGAATTCATACCTTTGATTTGCATATGATAATAACTTAGTACAAGTTGGTTCCAACTCCTTGAGACCGCCACTGGATTCCGTTTATCTTCAATAGGATGTTTTAAAGAGACTTCTGCATGCAGTCTTCTAACAGTCCAACAGGTCTCTATCCGCTAGCTAGACATGCTACAGGGACGTGTTTACCTTCGGCTTCACACTTGTTGTTTAAGGTCAGTGTATCTTGCCGTACAAACAAACAAACAATGGCCAACTAAAATGGTTCTGTAGTTAAAAATAATAATACAATTGGGTCAATTTAATACGTAAACGCAAATATACTTCCGTGTTTGCTGAATAAAAAAAGGTCACATGATAACTTCCGGCTATGCTGGAGCGCAGCCAGCGTAGACGTGACCCAACGTCGAGACTGCGTTCTATTTATCTCTGAAATCGGAGCTGGGAATGACGTCACACCCGACTCGATCGCGTTAGCGAGTTCACTCCCGATAAGCCATTGTCAGCAAAACCAGTTGATAACGTATGACGCGTAATTTTTTCGCATAATAACACCGTTACATGTATACAGATAGACGTTGGACAGTACTGCGTGAACGACTGATTGAATGAGACACAACCGAGACAGAATTGCTCATAAACCGTATATAACTACAGCTTTCACCACTGTTGATGTGCGAAGCAGCCATCTTGGATGCTGAGGTCGGGGTCGTTCGTTTTTTCCGACTTTCCGAGTCGGAAATCCGACTTCAGGGGGCGTTTCAGTTGAAATTTCCGACTGGGAACGCGGACATTCTGACTTCCCAGTTATTTATACCTGCATGACCGGGAGTCTTACACACGGCTAGGCAGACCAGCTCCGACTTCTGATGTAAATGGTAAATAGCATAAAGCTCGCGAGGTAAAGGGAAGCCAGGATGGACGGCTGGGATTTTTTTCGGTTTGATACTTTTAAAATCAAGTCTACTCTGGCTGGCTTCTCCAAATTGCCTTCCCTACCTTTTACTGAAAACCTATTTTCCGACAATTTTGGGTCTAAGGGACTACAGAGAAATAAAACATGTTTCTTTATCTTTGCTTGATTACGGTCTGTTTGATATTGTGTCCAACCAAATGTCGTTCAATGAGTAGTCTCGCGAGAGATTTGGCAGCGAGGAGAGTAGTTTAGTGTTAAATATTTGGGTGAAGGAGAGTTGAGATTGTTTGACAATAGATAAATATTCTGCAACAACGCTACGAGAGTTCACAGCGAGACTTGGTTGGACACAATAACAAACAGGATCAAGCGAAAGATTATATTTTCTCTGTGGGGATCCTTTCTATAATGATAAAATATAATGTGAGCCGGCCGGTCAGTGCCAAATACAGTCACATTGCAGCCTTTTTTCGCAGATTACGGCTGCAGTGTTCTCGCTCAATACTGGACCAATTTCCGATTTATTTGTCCGCATTAGTCTCTTAGACCCAAAATGATAGACAAATAGGGTTCAGGTGGCAAAATCCCTAAGTTTTCTTACTATGGGATGTCATACTTTCGTCGTACCTCTGCTTCTATTTAATTAATTGGTCCAGTCTTCCCACTAAAGAGCCATGTAGGAGCCTACAGGCTTACATTCCTTAATTTTTCAATTATAATTGAAGGTTTTGGAGGGGTAGCATTTGTGATTGAATTTAATAAATCTGCTTTAAACATGCTATTTCTTACTGTAGGCCTATGTGGTTTATGAAGTCTAGTGTGGTCATGTAAATGTATTGACATAGCCTATTGATGTGTACGATATGGCTACATAATATGTCGCAGATAAGAGCATTTTATTTCTAATTAAATTCAGACAATATTGAATTCCAAATTCCTTTATTAAGGAATAAGTAAAAAAGTACATGATGTATAAAAAATACAAAACTGCTTTGTCTAACTAAGGCTAAGTAAGTGCATAGCTGCAATACATGCAAGTAGCGTGAGTATCTCAGAATACATCTATTATACCATTAAAATCATTCAATTAAGTTATTATTACTAGGCTGAAAGAGTAAAGCTGGGTTGGAATCTGTATCTACAGCATACAGTCACAGAAAGGATCACAATAAGTTAGGTTGCACAAAACTCAACCGTCAAGATAATAAATACATGACCAACATTTCACACATATTGAGAACTAGAGTAATTCAAGGTAGTAATGAAATACTACAGTACAATACTCAAGAGAATTACACTCAATCACTTGGAGATACTTAAAAAAAAGGTATTTCATAAAGAATGAGTTTATGAATTACCCTTCTACCTGGGGATGTCATATGAATAAATAGAAATAAATAAATAACAAAATAAACAAACCGTACACCCCCCCCCCCCCCCCCCCCCCCCATGTACACAATGTGACCCTATTCCCGACAATAACAACACATGGGTGGAATTCCACAGTAGTGTTAAAATACCATCATATCCACAGAAAAGAACCAGGACAGGCACAAAGTGACCAGAACATCCTGCATTGATTTGACATTGTGTGAATTTAAATGTGCTTTGGCTTTAATTTGATATATATATATATATATATATATATATATATATATATATATATATATATATATATATATATATATAGCATATGAACTTGTATAAAGTCTTCTCTCCATTAATGTTCCAGGAATTATGTAAACTGATACCGGTATTGCTGAATAAGAAAAGATCGGTAATTGTGTGTTTGTCTGTCATTTTTGAGAATTGGGTTGTAATTTAGGGTACAAACAAGATTTTTTTTTAGGGCTTTAAAAAAATTGTTTACATATAAAAATAATTTCAAACTTTAAAAAGATTCCCACATATTCTTTTTTTAAGTAATACAAAATGTACATCTTCTAAGGCCATGCAATTGAACAGAATCCTCATGCATTGGTTCAGCTGGGTCTGTAGGAAGAGAGGGCGGACCACTGCTCATGCAAAATGCACTGTGGGTTGCAGAGGCCACCAGTGACAATATGTTCCCTCTGGGCTGTTAATGGTCTCATCACACAAACTCTGTAACGCGACATCAAGGCTTGTGTGTTTGCTGTCGGCACTGTAAACAGGCCTAATTCGAATGGGATCAACATACAAACGGACTACTCCAGTCTACAAACAAACAGGAAGAGAACGTATGTGAATGCGTGTTAGATACTAACTAAAAAGGCTTATTTACAGGCATGCCATCTGAAAATTTGAAGTTTCCCATAGAATAATAGGGATTAAACACAAAAAATGGGGACACCTGATCTAAATAATGACAAAAGCGCCATACATCTGCAACGGAACCATTTTAGATTCAGTTTGTTTGTAATGGTTTTTCCCCTCAGGCATCCCCACCTTTTTTCCTAAAGCATGGATTTATAGCATTTTAAACATTTCCATTGTACCAGCAAAGTAACGTTTCAGCATTTGTCTGAAGTAGCACCAGGATGACGATGCTCGACCAGGACGGGAAGAATATTTAATACAAAGAGCAGACCAATGGTTGAGATAAAGAAAAAGTCAATAACTTACTTATCAACAATATGGAATCAACAAACAAATGGTGAAAACATGACTGAGAAAACCGAGTATTTTCAGCTGCCCAGCGACTGAAGGCTAACTGAGGTGACTTCTCCTCTGTAAGTGCTCAACCAAAAAGCACCCCAAGATGTCTTCAAAAGATGTGCACTAAGGGGGCTCCTAAATCACCACCACCTCCTACCTGCTCCTTCTCCTCCGGTTTACCGGAGGGGGGAGGTTAAACGGCAGCAAGGAGCAGCTGCATGGTGCTGGTGTTCACCTCACAGCTCATCCTCTTTCACCACCACCTCCTTCTTCTCCAACGCCCCCTTCACCAACTCCTCTTCCTTCACCACCACCACCACATCCTTCGGCGTGGATCCTTCTGCTGTCACCTCGCTCACTGATGCCTCCTCCACATCTACCTCGTCCTCCTCGTCTTCCTCGTCCTCCATGTATCCCTCCTCCCCTTCCTGCTCCTGCGGTGTGGGGGGCGGGGGCCTCTGCTGCTTCCGGCAGCAGGGTTTGAAGAGGTGGGGGTCGATCAGCACCTCCCCAAAACGACCCTTGTAGATGATTCCACAGCACACCTTTTGTCTGCGCAAGAAGAGCCACAACAGATGTTATTATTACACTTTGTTGTTGTGTTTTCACCTGCAAAAGTGCATAACGGTCCTTTAAGAGCAGACGCCTAGCGAATAAACGGTGCGAAAAAGCAAGAAAAATAAATGTGGACGAAATTGTCTAGTCAAAACTAGATGGATTCCATGCTCAACCTATATAGCAAATAGTGAAGACGAGCATACCGTCCTTTCACAAAATAATCCTGAGGATTCAATTATAATGGAGTTTTACAAACTTTTCAATCCAAGTGTAAAATAGATCAGCGAATGGTAGTTTGCGGATGAGGGGGATTATGGTGAGTGGGTGTGCATTCATCAGTACATCCATGTTTTTAAGACATTTCTTTTTGAGGTTGTTTACCCGTTCAATAGCAAATAATAGGCCTCACTCTTTTGGAAAAAGTTGGTATCCAAAACAAAACTGTTGCGATGTAACTGCACAAAAAAGCAACCTATAATAACATAAGTAAACATTGACATATAACAGATAGCGATAATTATAGGTCTATGAATGTACTTTACCACTATGGATGAAATCATGACAAAGATAGTGTCATAGTCTGACTGTTTAGTTTCCATTCTCCACCTATCCACCAGATGTCCTTAGACTTTTCCCCTAGCTTCACAGATCCTGCCACTCCCATCTGCAATCACTTCATTCCCCTCACCTGAGCATCCTTGTCATCTTCCCACCTGCACCACATTCCCTGATCAGTCTCTCCCCATAAATACAAGTTAACTTCCTTTGTTCCCTTGTTGGTTTGTTGCATTTGTCATATCCTTTTGTCATTGTTGTTCTCTAGCTGTTAAGTCTTTCTATGCCAGATTTGAGTTTTCTTTATTAAAGCTTTTTTGTTACATTTCCCCGAGTTCTTGTCTGCATTTGGGTCGTATCCCTTTTGTTCTTGCTACGCTGCTAGCACCGGTCGTGACAGATAGCTGATTGTGATTGGTGAACTGATTTAATCTGATTTATTTTAGGCTAGAGCTGTAAATAAATGAAATACAAATAAAAATGTGACCATATAAAAAAAGGAAATCCCGTCATATGGGTACAGTCCCATTCATTTCCATGATTTTATGATATATTTCATTGATGTGGGATGAAAATTGCCACGAACAATTGCGTTCAATTAGTCAGAGAGTTGCTAGCGACAATAAGTATTTTTCCATGTAGTGCATATTGAATTTTCAATGGGGGTCAAATAATGTACTTGGAGCTTCAGTGTATATAGTTTCCAGTACATACATTTTTGGATTAGCTAAATAAATAAGCAACATGAATATATCTGATATTTGATGTGGTAACACGCTCCAAAACAGCATGCTTAGCTAACATCTCCCCCTCAGTGAACAAAACATGAAGGCATACACAAACATGCATGCACGTCCTGCCCACCAACCTCTTCCAGTAGGTCAGGTCCAGAAAGGAGAAGACCGGGGATTGGCTGGACCCGGGGCTGATGTCCGTGTCAGAGCCCTCATCGGACAGGATGCTGTAGCTGGGAGACTGGGCTGGGGAGGTGCTAGAGGTTGTGCTGTGGGCGTCGGAATCTGTATCATAATACAAATGATGATAGCAATGAGTAATACTGAAATTACTAATAATTCAGTTTCCCATTAAAACAAAAAAAGTGTTGTCATTGTTATTTATTTTTTATTTACATTAATGTATATAATAAGTAAATCTGCATTAAATTATGAAAATAATAATAATTAATAGTTAATAATGTTGAAGTAACATTAACCATTAGCGCTTACTGTTTCTTTTCAGTTCCTTCTGCAGCCTACTGATCTGGCTGGGCCGGGCCTTCTTCAATATGGATTTGATCTTCTTGGGCCTGGAGGATATTTTGAGGCTGGGGCCTCCTCTGGCATCAACCACCTGCAAATAGGAGCACGTTTTCACAGTGAATTATTGTATTTATTAAATACAATTATAAAAGCAATATTAATAGACAGCAAATACCGACTATGTCATAGCACCTGACCTATGATATGATATGACATAGGCTATATCGTGTTTAGGAATGTATAATGTTCTTAAAATAAAGGCCTTACATGGTTCCAGTTCTTCTTCGAACCAACCGGCAGCTTTTTCCACCGTTTCACCAGAAGCACGCAGGCATTACAAATATCTCCAGTTCTACTTTCACACAGCCTTAAAGGGGGGGGGGGGGGGTTAACTAATTAGTAAAGATGAATCATTTTGTTTTGTCTATTTAATTCTCACACACATGTTGTTTGCGTCCTGTTTCTTACCCAAAACAGCTCGTGAAGTCCTTCTCGTAGCGCTTGCTGTCGGTGAAACGCGAGCTGGACGACTTGGCGCGGCAGATGCAACAGCCGTCCAAACTTCTATACATTTTCGGCTTGTGAAAGCCAAACATCTGCCCACAAACAACAATTATGCCCATTAAAAATAAGTTAAGTTAAGTTCCGTTTTCTAAATGTGAGTATGTCTATGAGTAGGGGTGCGGGATACATAACACTAATTGAAGGTAAATGAAAGTTAATGGAATTATGAACGGCTAAATGATCGGATACTAACCCTGATATTATGACCAGAATTAGGTAAGTAGGTCAACAGTCAGACAGATCTACTTGCGACTCTAGTAACCTAACTAAAAACATAAGCAGAAAACCATGATAAAAACGTGCGCCACTTAGATGCGTGCGTAGCCTATGTGAACTATTCATGTTTTAATAGTACATAAGAGAAGCGTTTAGCCTTTATTGTGGTCGCACTGACAAATGCGGACGCATTTCGACGTGTTGCTAGGCAAAACTAAATCTTCTAGAGCACATGTATACCCGAACTGCGGCAAAACTGTGAGCCGCGCCCCCCAGACTATCTTCTGCCATCGGTGGTCCTGTTGGTCTCCTGACAGTGCAGTGCACAGCGGTGGAATACAGTACGTGACGTCACTCAACATGGCAACACACTTCAAAGGCAACGGCAATGTGGATAGTGATGCGATGCGATTTTTTTAAAATCCCATTTACTCAAAGTTAACCGTGAAATTTGTCGTTAAAGCAACAAAACTAAGGCGTGTTATCTATTAATGCCAAATAATTAACACTGTAGTTCAGGAAATACACGCTTTATGTCGAGCGAAAAGTGTGAATCCATAATTTCAACGCCCACTTCAGCGAGAAAGCATGGCATGCCACACGAGCTGCTTCTTGCGCACCCATTTTATGATAACCGTGCTGTAGTCGACGTGCACGGCTATTTCCTCGACAAGCCGAACTCTGAGCAGTTATGTAGTCAAAAATAAAACACAAATCTTCTCCAACAACAATATATAACGACTTATTTGATGTTAAGTGAAAAAGCCTACCTATCGTCGTGTAATTTGATATTTACTCTTTGTTATTCAAGAACCGCGTCACGGCAACAGTCCACCGACAACTACGTGCGCACCAAGTTTTAGAAAATAATTGTCCTGATGTTAAATGCATAAATAATAACTTGCATGCTCGGGAAACTAGTTTAAATTCATTCGGTCACAAATTGTCTAAATATTTAGTTGTCGGGAGCGCATAACCTGCACTGGTGGGCGTGAGAGATACAACTTAGCCTATAATTGTCTGGTGAGGGTTTAGTAATATAGAACGACGAAGTAAAGCCTACATAAAGGCGGACCAGAATAACATAGCCTACTTTAGACCACAATAGCCTTATATTGTTAG
Organism: Lota lota; assembly: GCA_026745465.1. NCBI lineage: Eukaryota > Metazoa > Chordata > Actinopteri > Gadiformes > Lotidae > Lota > Lota lota. The sequence continues at coordinate 315,486 of JACYXH010000820.1, forward strand.
GTGGTTTAGAGGAAAATATAAGTGCAATGCATAAACACAGTACCTTGTGCACTCAGCGTACAATAACAAATGGCCATTCTTGCTCCCGTGGACTACACACATTATAGACGATTCAATTTCCTTCTATTTACTATTGGAAAACGATGTTATGTATGCCCATTGCACCGACGAAATACAAAAAGTATTGAAAAGGTTACACCTTGTGCATGTTCTAGTTCATAATTGGTTCACTTATGTATGCTTAAAATTAGCGATTGTTCACAGGCAACTCGAAGCTTGTTTTGAATAACAATAATGTAAACAGTATACTCCGAAATCCCGCCAAGGTTTAAACATTAACTAGAAAAATAAGCCTTTTAACATTACTCACCTTGTTGTGAATGCCTGAAGTTAATACGAATTTATATTTTTGATAAGTCGTCGTTACAATGTAACTATTATGAAAATCAATCCGTATCAGAAACCCGCTTTCTTGTTGATGTCTCGTTTGTGGACGGGACTGGATAGTTGTGGACAAAGTGCGCATGCGTCCCATCCACGCCTCCATTTCAGATCGGAGGTCGGGTATTTCTTTTTCTTCAATCAAACCGATTTACATAAAGGATGACGTTCCAGTGCGTCTCAACTCCACTGCCCATATAAGGATGGAAACATTGCGCGGGAACAGGGGGCTCGGCTCTGGTTGCTATGGCACATTGGAGAATGTAAGCAAAGGGGTGGAGCTTGTTATTTTACTATGGAGTGCCAGATGGCCTGCCTGGGGTTTACGCTTTTAGGAGTCTCGGCGTCCTCAGCATTGTTCATATCGTCTACGTGACTACGTGCGACTTGGGAGATAGTTGAAGGCAGCATCACGAAAACATCAACGCGACCAGGGACTTTGAATACTAGACTGGTCGACTAGGCTTCTTGTGCCGACATCGTTTTAATATCGATCCGTTTTTCCCCCTAATATGTTAGGGGATTTTAAATTCCCCAAAAATGTAAAGAGATGTTTATTCAACCAGAGGAAACTGTTATAGGAAAATCTGCCCATTAGAACGTGAAACTCTAAATTGCAAATACAATTATAGTATTCTATTATTAATTAAGTAATTATAGTTTTTTTAATTTAACAAAAAATGACTCATGGCTCATGAAATGAGGACTAGTTACAAGATCTTACAAGATCTTAAAGTGCTAGGAGGACCAAGTTAACTCATGAACAACTATATTTCACCCTCTGAAATTTATTTGCCTCTTGTTGAACTTTTACCAACCGTTCCGGTTCTTAATGGTCACTGGGGATTTAACAGCATTTAAATACAGAAATAATATCCCACCTTCCAGACAGATATTTGGATATCAAACTATTTGAATATAAAATATTCAGCAGTGGTGATGAGTGAGATTTCTCATCTGGTATTAATAAAGTATGTATCTTATCTTGGGATCTTAGGATCTGTGTCTATCTAGATTTAACTTTACGTATATACAAGAGAGGATAGCTGAAAAATACACTGCTCAAAAAAATAAAGGGAACACTTAAACAGCACAATGTAACTCTAAGTCAATCACACTTCTGTGAAATCAAACTGTCCACTTAGGAAGCAACACTGATTGACAATAAATTTCACATGCTGTTGTGCAAATGGAATAGACAACAGGTGGAAATTATAGGCAATTAGCAAGACACCCCCAATAAAGGAGTGGTTCTGCAGGTGGTGACCACAGACCACTTCTCAGTTCCTATGCTTCCTGGCTGATGTTTTGGTCACTTTTGAATGCTGGAGGTGCTTTCACTCTAGTGGTAGCATGAGACGGAGTCTACAACCCACACAAGTGGCTCAGGTAGTGCAGCTCATCCAGGATGGCACATCAATGCGAGCTGTGGCAAGAAGGTTTGCTGTGTCTGTCAGCGTAGTGTCCAGAGCATGGAGGCGCTACCAGGAGACAGGCCAGTACATCAGGAGACGTGGAGGAGGCCGTAGGAGGGCAACAACCCAGCAGCAGGACCGCTACCTCCGCCTTTGTGCAAGGAGGAGCAGGAGGAGCACTGCCAGAGTCCTGCAAAATGACCTCCAGCAGGCCACAAATGTGCATGTGTCTGCTCAAACGGTCAGAAACAGACTCCATGAGGGTGGTATGAGGGCCCAGGTGGGGGTTGTGCTTACAGCCCAACACCGTGCAGGACGTTTGGCATTTGCCAGAGAACACCAAGACTGGCGCCCTGTGCTCTTCACAGATGAAAGCAGGTTCAAACTGAGCACATGTGACAGACGTGACAGAGTCTGGAGACGCCGTGGAGAATGTTCTGCTGCCTGCAACATCCTCCAGCATGACCGGTTTGGTGGTGGGTCAGTCATGGTGTGGGGTGGCATTTCTTTGGGGGGCCGCACAGCCCTCCATGTGCTCGCCAGAGGTAGCCTGACTGCCATTAGGTACCGAGATGAGATCCTCAGACCCCTTGTGAGACCATATGCTGGTGCGGTTGGCCCTGGGTTCCTCCTAATGCAAGACAATGCTAGACCTCATGTGGCTGGAGTGTGTCAGCAGTTCCTGCAAGAGGAAGGCATTGATGCTATGGACTGGCCCGCCCGTTCCCCAGACCTGAATCCAATTGAGCACATCTGGGACATCATGTCTCGCTCCATCCACCAACGCCACGTTGCACCACAGACTGTCCAGGAGTTGGCGGATGCTTTAGTCCAGGTCTGGGAGGAAATCCCTCAGGAGACCATCCGCCACCTCATCAGGAGCATGCCCAGGCGTTGTAGGGAGGTCATACAGGCACGTGGAGGCCACACACACACTACTGAGCCTCATTTTGACTTGTTTTAAGGACATTACATCAAAGTTGGATCAGCCTGTAGTGTGGTTTTCCACTTTAATTTTGAGTGTGACTCCAAATCCAGACCTCCATGGGTTGATAAATTTGATTTCCATTGCTAAATTTTGTGTGATTTTGTTGTCAGCACATTCAACTATGTAAAGAACAAAGTTTTTAATAAGATTATTTCATTCATTCAGATCTAGGATGTGTTATTTTAGTGTTCCCTTTATTTTTTTGAGCAGTTTATTATATTTTAGTCTCTAAAAATATATATATTTGCCTGCCCTGTAACGACAAACTGTCAATCAAAAACTGAACACAAGTCATGGTGTAAACAGAAAAGGAACGAAAAAACCCAAAATAACAACCAGTATTACCAGTATGTCACTATCAATTTATTCTTGCATTTCAACAATGCCTTTAATTAATATGGAAATAACTTATTGCACTCATCTATAATTGAACAATAATAGGTGCTTGATCATTGAGAGTTAGTGGTTACAGGACAATGCAATGACAATTTCCTCAATAGTTCAAACATTAAATAGTTTTCAAACAAGTTAAATGCAACTGCAACATAATATTTCTAGTTCTTGGTGGAACCTGTATGCAAAGTCTTTATCTCTAATATACAAACAAACAATTAAACACACGAACACGAGCACTATTCATGTAACACATTGTGCTAACAGCTAATATACCTCACACACTCACACTAACATAAACCATACATATACATAAAGCCACAACTCCTTTAGAGGTGAAGGAGAGAAAATTGTTCACAGTGAGTTTTTTTTTCCGTACGTACAAGCTTACTTTCCCTAACTAAGTCAGGGAATACGTTTGATTTGAGATATTCAGTAACCCAGCATATAAACACCTAAACTTGGTGCCACCCTGAATGTCTAGCGCATTGCTTCAAGCCAAAAGATAATAGAAAACAAAAATAAAACTTGAGTTATTATTGTTAGAGAGCATGTCAAATGAAAAAACAAATGAAAGAAAAAGCCCCAGAAACACCAATATAGCCATGCAGGTGCAAAATACAAAAGTTGTGCAAGCATTACTATAATCTGAGGCGAAGAGCAAGTCTGAGGAGAAGAGCTAGTCCAAGAGTTGGATCCCAGTATGCAAGCATCTGGAAATATCTACGATGTACAGTAGGAGGACAAAAGTAATTGTTATTGTTTTATGGCCAGCCCATGTTGCTGCTTTGTCCATAATCTCTTTCACAGCACATCAGAATGTCCGTGATGCTGGACTACACGCTCCAAAGCCAGAATCACCATCTCCTCCTCCTCCCTTTTCATCTTCTGTCTACTTGTGAAAAGATCTGCAGTCTTGTTCCGTTAGTCATGGAGTACTTTGAGTACGCTATGAACTCCACTCCATGATGCTCTTTTGGAATGGGGAGGGGTCAGAGGTTGACCCCACTGACCAGGGAAGCCTCCAGGGTGACGGTGAACTCGTGGAGGGTGTGCACTATGCGTGAGAGGGAGTCCACGGCGCTGCTGTCCCTCAGCAGGGCACTCTCCTCGAAGGTGCGCGGCGTCAGTGGACACTCTGCCAGCTGGGGGAGCCACCGAGAGATCAGCCGGTCCCTGGATAGGGAACAAGCCAGTTGCTATTGGGGGCGTGAAGGGGGTTATTCCTCCCTTTCCCTGACCTGTACCACAACAATCCCATACCGTCAATTTCCCATTACCTAAACTTAACCATCTCTAACCTAATACCTACATTTAACGATCTATAACCTATTACCTAAACTTGACCAAAACATCTTTTGAGTCATTAGTTAAAGATGTTTTACTGGATTGTCTCAGGTAAAATAGCAGGCAGGCATAACATGGAAACGTCAAAATATAATACTAATAACCAACTGTTATTGACAAGGGGAATCCATACAGCTTTGTTGAATAAAGACAACTTTACTTTACATAATAATATGTAGTTGTAAGAGCAGATTATTATACGGCAAAAAATCAGTACATAACAGCGATAGCACCTATATTGGGTTTATAGTTTTAGAGTTGTGTGTATGAATTAAAAAAGTGGCGATGTACCTGACTCCCAGGCATAGGAACAGCTGGAACTTTCCTTCCTTGCCCATGTTTCTGGGGGAGGCATTAATGGCATGCACATAGTGGCATAGTGAGTCAGCAGGCAGCCCCTGAGACTCAGAGCCTTGCAGGTCCACCATTTGATCCGCCGTCTCCATGGAAACCACTGCCTTCTCTGCAGGGGGACAGCGTGGGCATCATCAGTTATTTGCTCATCTAATTAATTCTTATTTCATAAATATAAGATGTTTCTTTAGGAATGCTGATGTCCCACAGTCATCTCTCCCCTAGATTTCTTATATATCTCCATATATTCAAAGATAATTAAAGGGGCAGTGTGTAGGACTTGGTGGCTTCAACCCTCCCTTTCCAAGGAAGTGGGAGAAGGTACGGAGGCCTGTACAGGCCTGTACTATGACACCAGCGAGTAGCTAAGTGTAAACTGATGAGGTCCCTTGATAGATTTATAAATTGTATTTATTTATTAGGTCTGTAAAATTATAGGTCATTGCATTGCAATTAAGATAGCGATTATGATTGTAATTGTTCCGCATTGTGGTAGGGTTTATGTGTGTTCAGCAGTTTGTCCATTCTGAGCTACTGTACAAAAATAGCACCACAACATGGTGGGCTCCATGGAAGAGGACCCGCCCCCATGTAGATATAAAGTAACTCCCCTGCTAGACTAAGTACGAAAGTGATGCGTTGCGTAGCGTTGTGTCAAGCTAGAAGGATATGCTCCCACTCTTGTCAATGAGATGCTACACTAAGCCCGTCTGATGCGCAGCAGACTGATGTTCCAAGGGCAGGACAATGCTAAAATAGACTTGAGGTCTATTTTACACAAGAATCAATTAATAAACTTTGAAACGTGTTTTCAAAGTTTAAGTAGTGTCAAATTTGTAAATAAAAACCCTTAAAATAGTTTAATAGTTTGAATAATAAATTACTATTGTTATAACATTAGCATGATCACAAAACCATTAATAATATGTAAAAACGTAACTATTGATCACGGAAAAATCTGAATTGTTGCTCCTGTTGCTCCGGTCATGCCACTGATGCGCCACAGAAGTGGCCGGTGGAGCAGGTCAAAAAGCTATAAGATGCTACTCTGCGTAGCTCTAGGGTAGGGTAACTAAAACAAAACAATTCTTTTTTTTATGGGCTTATACACCAATTGAAACATACCCATGAATATTATATTAAACTTCTGCCAAGTTCGTTCCGCTAGATGCCACTAAATTCTACACACTGCAACCTTTATTAATGAACTAATGCAAATCAACTCGACAATTTGTGTGTTCATGTTGGAATGACTAAAACGACTAGATTAAATAGAGATCTGATATGCATCTTTGAATGGATCAAACTAAGATACAAATTCCAACACAACCTATTTGAACCATTTCGCCACTAGATAGCGACATATAGGTGGAATAGTGGCCAGCATTGAATAAGCCTTCAACGTCACTTTCCTGTTAAGAAACTAGTGGAAGAAAGAGTGCCTCTAGTGTTATAAAATTATTCATTATGAACATATTATTAATTATTAATAATGATCCCTTAGAATTTGATAGGGAACATAATTGTTAACAAAGGGAATTAATATGACTTCACCTGTTCCAGGTCCTTGTTATTGTAAATAACTTTTAAAATGATCAATTAAAATACACCAACCAATAGCATCCCAGGCACTCTGAGGAAGACAAGTGTACCCATGGACGTTTTTGGTGGCATTCTATATTGTTGTATAGATAATACTGTAAATACAGTATTATATAGGAGTTTATTCATGCTTTTATATAAAAAAAATATTTGGTGTTTTTCATATTTATCTTATCTGCTGCTGGGACCAAATTCTCCCTCGGGAGGAATTAAGTAACTATCTAATCGAATGTAATTTTAATGTACACCCATGAAAGATTAAATAAGCAAACACATTCGAACACACACTTACCCACAAAGTCCCAAATGAACACATTCCTCTGAAAGAGGCGGTTGGAGCGGAAGCCATGGAGGAAGAACTTGTGCAGCGCCTGCACCAGCCCTCCCTCCCCACAGAGCAGCACCGTCAAGTTTTCCCTCTGGAAGAAGACACGCAAATCAGTGCTTCCTCTACCTTGGAGTAGGTGTGTGATATGCAGATGGGGTCGCAAGAGATTGTTGATTAATAAGTGTGTTTATTAAGAGTGTGTTTGGTTGATGGCTGGTTTTGACGGCTGCACACCTGTTGTGCATTGAGAAATCAATGTGCACAGGTTAAACTAGCCATCACCACACACACTCCGGGCCAGTTTCCAACCTCACCACCCTGTGTCCTTGTTCTGGAGGAGCCCAGTAAAAGCCACTAGGTGAAGTGTGGCAGCCACCTAGGTGGCGTGTAACAATGGCCAGTCTTCAACACCACCACCAACCACCACCACCTGGCTCAGTACAGCCAAGACAACAACCTCGCTCTCAACGCCGACAAGACCAAGGAGCTGGTGGTGGACTTCAGGAGGAAGAGACAGGTACATGACCCTATCACCATCAATGGGTCTGCTGTGGAGAGGGTAAACAGCATCAACTTCCTGGGGGTCCACATCACCAACGACCTCACCTGGGACGAGCATAGCAACCAGGTGGTGAAAAAAGCACAACGTCGCCTATTTCACCTTAGGCGGCTGAAAAAGTCCGGCTTGGGGCCCAAGATCCTGGGGGCCTTCTTCAGAGGCACAACGGAGAGCATCTTGACGGGATGCATCACTGCCTGGTACGGGAACTGCACTGACCAAAGCCGCAAAGCGTTGCAAAGGGTAGTGCGGACAGCTGAAAGGATCAGCGGATGTGAGCTTCCCTCCATCCAGGACACCTACAAGGCTCGGTGTGTCAAGAAGGCCCTCAGAATCATTAGGGACACCAGCCACCCCAATCAGAAACTGTTTGAGCTACTGCCGTCGGGGAAGCGGTACCGAAGCCTCGGGGCCAAAACCCAGAGGATGACGAACAGTTTTTTCCCCCCCAAGCAGCCAGGCTCCTGGAAAAATCCATTACCCCCAAACCAACCCCACGCACACTACAACAACCGATTATTTGATTATCTGCATTATATTCTGTATTTTACACAGCATTTTATTTATTTATTTTTTGCACTACCACCGTGGCTGGTACCACTACCACTTGAACACATTGATGTATTGATGTTGCTACTTATTATTATTTATTATTACTTACTTTGTTATTATTCTTGTATTGATGCTGCTATGTGACTGTTGAGGATCCAAGCCTAAGAATTTTACTCTTGCGTACTTGTACGTTAAGATGTAATAAAAGCAACTCTGATTCTGATTGTGATTTGACTTATTCATTAATGTTTTGCATCCTGTGTGATTTAATGTATAGTATCGCTTAATTTATAATATTAATTAACCGATTTTCCCCTTTCTCTAAGACCAGTTTAGTTTCATTCTTTCAATTGTTATTTTCAATCTGCTTGTATATTAATTCAGCAATGTATGATTATTAACTGATCTGCCGAATGTCTGCCTTGGTGATACTAAAGCCCACACTACTATGAAAACATCAAGTGAAAAGGCTTCCAGGTAAAACTAGGTCATCATCCTTTTACAGCAGAGCAGAGTGGCCCGGCTGAGATACACGGTGACCCAGATCATAGGCAGGAAGTCCAAGACCAACCGCTACACAAGCAGCAGGAACAGACTCAATTCTTCCCTTACTACACTCTTCTTTTTATATAGCAGGGAGCAAAACCTACGTCAACATAATTTGCATTGCCACCATACATTACATAAAGATTTCCAATCGTTTTAAAGGAATCTGATTGGGTGACGGTTTTGATTCCCATTAGAGGCACCAATGGCATCAAGAATGCAATATGCACCCACGGTACTGAAAGGCACTTCGGTGTCCACAATATGTCATAACATATTGTGGCAACCCGGTTCCAGCGCAGCGCCCCAGGCGGCCCAGAGGAGCAGTGGTAGACGGAGTATACCGCCGCTCTCCCCCAGCTGGTGCCTGTGAGCGCATTAGCACTGGCCCCACTCAGCGCAATGGGAAACACCTGCGACGGAGGAGGAGGAGGAACACTAGCAGACACGGGACTCGGTGTGACTTGTTTTAAGTTTGTCTGCAAAACGTGTTAACGGACTGTGTGTGTGTGTTGTGTTACAGAGTGGAGAACACAGCCTAACACGATGAGCATTGAACTGACTAGGGAGAGACTACTTGCGGGTTGAGGAAATTTTCCCTCTTCCCTAGACAGGAGTTACCCTGGGGAATGGACGTTCGAGTACAGCTTCCCCGAACGTTAAACTGGATTTACCCCTCGGAGGGGGAGTGACACAACGCTATCGAGTGACGTCCATGCATGTACTTTTCCCCCCGTCCCCCAGAGGAGACCGGCGTTGCCGCGAACATTACGTTGAGATTTCTCCGTGGCTCACGGAGCCAGAACACTTTTTGTTTTCTGTTGGGCAGAAAATAAAATAAATACATTTTATTATTTTAATAAATAAAAGTGCCGTTACGGCCAAAACGGACCGTTGACTTGTGTTCCCTGGGGGAAGGCGGGCCACTCACGGAGCCGGGTTGTCACAATATATTATATATTACATGCTGACATTTTAAATGTATTCTTAATGGCATGGTTTGATACCTCTTGCTCTGGCTTATGGAAGTGCTTGACCAGGTTGTTGGCCGCCTCCCTTATCTCCTCCTGGACTTCAGCAGACATGATTTCTAAAACGGTTGACCAATAGGAAGATAGATGGATGGATGGAACAAAGGAGACAAAGAGGGGGCTGAGTTATAACCAATGGTATAAGTAGCTAAGCATTTCATGACAGTAAAATAACAAAAAGTGGGATGGGAACTGGGTATGGTCCCCCAATTTCTGCAGTCGACCTGTAGGCATCCTTGAGCAAGAAGCATACCTGCTTATTGTTGAAATTAATCTAAAATCATTGTAAGTCGTTTTGGATAAAAGCTGCTGCTGCTACTGCTACATGAACATAGCAAAACAGCTAGTAGTAGTTATACTAGCCAGTGTACTAAAACAATGCATGTTCTACTTTCAGGATACGTACTGTTGCGCCCTCTGAGAGATCCTAAGATGCCTTGTATAGCCTGAGGCGGAGAACCCAGTTCGGCTGGAGGTGTACCGGACCATTTCCCAGAATCCTCCTCTGCTCCCGGGGACACCAGCTGACCAATCAGAACCCTCTCCAAGCTTCCATCCCCCACGCCCTTGCCCAGCCATCGGCCACAGGGGAACCTGGAGTGAAAATAAATACTTTGATTTATCATCTACCATTAAGCATTTAGCCAGTTTGTTAAGACCCAAGGTACATTTTTGACATTGTCTATGTCTAATTGTAAAACAGACATGATTTTTGTTCAACTCACCCCCTCTTGCGGTCTAGGCGCATTACAATATTGTGAAGTTGGCTATCAATTGACATCCACTATATTCCAAACCAGTGTTTAGCAGCTCCCATAGCGGTATATTTCTTTGTCCAACCGAGGGAAGCTCATATGAACTGCCCTGGCCTGGTAGCTTTCTCTAATATTGCCCACAAATGAACAAATGCACAGGTTTCAATTCTGTATCTACTCGCTACTGAGCATGCTCATGGACTAGAGACTGTACGCAGTTAGAATTCTAAGTGAAGATTGTGGCTGCGTTTTAGGCAGTGTGATAATTCAGAATTCTGAGTGGAGAGCAACAGTTCAATAAGTTGCGAGGGTAAGTGTAGGAGAGTGTGTTTTTCAACCGATTGGAACGCAGCCTAAGCATTGTGTGTTTACACGCCACTGGGCATGCTCACTGACCTGTCCTGGTTGGTTCTGAGAGCACTGTGGTGAATTTTAGATCGAACTGTGTCGAAACATGCCTACACAGCAAGAGGGGGTGGGATGAACATATTCATGGCTGATTTACATCTCGACATAGACAATGTTAACAAGTAACCTGGGGTCTTAACAAACCGGCAAAATCATTTAAGAACATTTCTCAAGGTCAAGAGATCAAAGCCTCTGTAGTAAAAGGCCAGCGTTTTTTTTAAATATAACAGATATAAAATAAACTGTATTAATGAAACAATGATCTTTTATTTGAAATTATTTGAAAAGTTTATGAAGCGTTTTGATTGCCAAAATACAAGCAAAGTACTGTCGAATTTATAAATTACTTCAAAATGAATAGCAACCACACAGGTGAACTAAAGCATAAGATCAGTGTAAGATCAGTGTACTATGAATTTGGAGGAGTGCAGGAAGTGAGGTATAAACTTGTACTTATGCCAACAGTACAACTATGTGTGTAAATGCACCACAATCTTATTTCACACAGATCAACAAGCTAAAATCAACATTGACATTATAAAAACACCGTTTGTACCGGCAAACCGGCCTATCAGGACGCGTTATGTATAATCATTCAATGTTTTGTAATGACAGTTTAACCAGATTCTAACAAAACTGCAAATTCCCATATTAAAGAACATAAATCAAAGTATGCCTCATTTTCTAGGCCACTACCACATAACAAATTATGTTTAGGTTTACATAATAAGATTACGACATTTGTGGTTGGGCAACGATGATGGGGATGTTGAGCCGTAGGCCTACTGATTGTGTGACTGTGTGGGTACATAAAACATAAGACGTTGGGAAGCACTGTTCTACGTCACTCCCCTGGCCCAATTCTCCTCTGAATAATGGTTTCCTTTACACCTTGAATCGGTCACATATGTCACCCACACGCTCCTAATACAGCTCACAACCCAGCCTAAATACCCAGAATGTGCAGCTTGACTAGCTGAATAGCCAGTTAAACAACATTAGCAGAGGATTAGACTTACTTGTAAGTGTGTCCAGTGATCTCGTTGTAGACAACCACACACTCGATAAAACATTTGGCCAGCAGGCCAGAGTTCTCCTGGCCCAGCTGCAGTGTGCTAAGGCGACCAAGGTTCTTACACTGAGAAGAGAGTGAGGCGGTCTGCTTTAAGATTACTTTTTACTACTATTATTATTATTATTATGATATCATACCTGAAGCCTGGAGCTACACCAGCGAGACAATGATGGAGCCATTAAATCTAAATATAGCATGAACACATTTATTTTGAAAAATAAATATAAAAAATAAAGAAAGCAGAAACCAAATAATATGAATCATAAATAAATCATAAACAACCAGATCATAATAATGAATGACTATTCAAGGTTAACCAAGTGGATTTGTGATCTGATTATAACCTGCATTTTTGGGGAAAATAAAGTCTTTGTTTGAATTAATTATCTGCGTCAAATTATACCATTTGCATTGTTTACCTTGCAACCAAGAACTGCACATGAACAACTCGATGAAGTGAGTGCCACTCCGTGGGTGTACGTTGATGTTGTGTACTAACCTGGAAGAAGATCTCCTGGGTGTTTTTGGGGATCTGTCGAACACCCGAGTTCCCAAGCTCTCCGGACACACACACCCAGGGGTTGACTGTTGTCATGGCGATGCTGAGCTTCTTCATCGGGATGATTACAACACGATACGGAATACCTTGAAGAGAGAATAAAAGTGTGGAAGACTTCAACCCCAGTAGGTTGGAGTGCAGTTTAGTCTAGCACTTAATCTTTTATAACAGGTGATATTGGCCAAATATATTTAACGACAGGAAAAACTGAGCACACACGTAGCTACAATAAACTCTGTAACCTGTAAATTGATGAAAGCTTAAAAAACCCACACCATTTCAGATTGACTTTGGTAAAATATACAAATAAAAAATATTAATCTGACAAAGACAACTTTGATGACACTGTTCATTTAGAAAACAGTTTTCCTTTTATTTCCTGAAAAGTAAGGGTTTTAGACATATGTGGTTTCCGCCCCACAATGACAATATACAGTATCTCACAAAAGTGAGTACACCCCTCACATTTTTGTAAATATTTGAGTATATCTTTTCATGTGACAACACTGAAGAAATGACACTTTGCTACAATGCAAAGTAGTGAGTGTACAGCTTGTATAACAGTGTCAATTTGCTGTCCCCTCAAAATAACTCAACACACAGCCATTAATGTCTAAACCGCTGGCAACAAAAGTGAAAATAAGTGAAAATGTCCAAATTGGGCCCAAAGTGTCAATATTTTGTGTGGCCACCATCATTTTCCAGCACTGCCTTAACCCTCTTGGGCATGGAGTTCACCAGAGCTTCACAGGTTGCCACTGGAGTCCTCTTTCACTCCTCCATGACGACATCACGGAGCTGGTGGATGTTAGACACCTTGCACTTCTCCACCTTCCATTTGAGGATGCCCCACAGATGCTCAATAGGGTTTAGGTCTGGAGACATGCTTGGCCAGTCCATCACCTTTACCCTCAGCATCTTTAGCAAGGCAGTGGTCGTCTTGGAGGTGTGTTTGGGATCGTTATCATGTTGGAATACTGCCCTGCGGCCCAGTCTCCAAAGGGAGGGGATGCTTCAGTATGTCACAGTACATGTTGGCATTCATGGTTCCCTCAATGAACTGTAGCTCCCCAGTGCCGGCAGCACTCATGCAGCCCCAGACCATGACACTCCCACCACCATGCTTGACTGTAGGCAAGACACACTTGTCTTTGTACTCCTCACCTGGTTGCCGCCACACACGCTTGACACCATCTGAACCAAATATGTTTATCTTCGTCTCATCAGACCACAGGACATGGTTCCAGTAATCCATGTCCTTAGTCTGCTTGTCTTCAGCAAACTGTTTGCGGGATTTCTTGTGCATCATCTTTAGAAGAGGCTTCTTTCTGGGACGACAGCCATGCAGACCAATTTGATGCAGTGTGCGGCGTATGGTCTGAGCACTGACCACCCACCCCTTCAACCTCTGCAGCAATGCTGGCAGCACTCATACGTCTATTTCCCAAAGACAACCTCTGAATATGGCGATGAGCACGTGCACTCAACTTCTTTGGTCGACCATGGCGAGGCCTGTTCTGAGTGGAACCAGTCCTGTTAAACCGCTGTATGGTCTTAGCCACCGTGCTGCAGCTCAGTTTCAGAGTCTTGGCAATCTTCTTATAGCCCAGGCCATCTTTATGTAGAGCAACAATTCTTTTTTTCAGATCCTCAGAGAGTTCTTTGCCATGATGTGCCATGTTGAACTTCCAGTGACCAGTATGAGGGAGTGTGAGAGCGATGACACCAAATTTAACACACCTGGTCCCCATTCACACCTGAGACCTTGTAACACTAACAAAACACATGACACCGGGGAGGGAAAATGGCTAATTGGGCTCAATTTGGACATTTTCACTTAGGGGTGTACTCACTTTTGTTGCCAGCGGTTTAGACATTAATGGCTGTGTGTTGAGTTATTTTGAGGGGACAGCAAATTTACACTGTTATACAAGCTGTACACTCACTACTTTACATTGTAGGAAAGTGTCATTTCTTCAGTGTTGTCACATGAAAGGATATACTCAAATATTTACAAAAATGTGAGGGGTGTACTCACTTTTGTGAGATACTGTATATTATCCAAACTCTGAACAACATTAATAATATAAGTTGTTCTTAGTTAGTTCTTAGTTTTTGTTTATTTAAGGTTCTTTAGTTTATTTGATCCAAACCACGAAAAATATTTTATTGGTAAGCAACCTATTAAATAGGTTTCTCCATTTGGCACGACAGCTGACCATAAAGGTGAAACTCTCTATTATGTAAAAAAAGGAATGTTGCAGACACTAAAGAGGATGCTGTGCTACTGACTGATGGCAGTGAAGATGTGCGTGAAGCAGAGGTAGTCCACCGTGTTCAGAGACAGAAGGTGGAATAGGAACTGCTCTCGCTCCTCCTCACACAGCAGGAAGGCATGGGGCTTGTACAGCTGCCTGCAGGGGACAAATAGAGCCAGGTTGGGAGATGTGATAGTCATTAATATTATTAGTAGTACTTGTGGAGTATGGGTGGTTGATGGCTGGTTTAGGCTGCCTCACCTGGCTCGCAGGTTAAACCAGCCATCACCACACACATTCAAGAAGATCTCCTACATGGCAGCATGGTTCACCAGCTTCATGTAACATGCCCTTCAAAGTCTGCAATAAACCAGTTTTCAACATCCCAACCCTGGGTCCTGGTTGGGGAGGAGCTCAGAAAACCTAGGTGGAGTGTGGCAGCCATGTAGGTGGTGTTGTAACAAAGATCTTGCTACAGTAGTGGAATAATATGGTTATTAGTGTGGTTGCAAAGCAAGCCACACTATTGTTATCATGTGTCTTATTTTTCTTCCTCCCTATTTTGCGTAATTATCCACTCCTACAGTTTGAGGTATTTACACCAAACCACTACCAAAAAGTCGGGCACATTTCAATGCAGTGTGCTACTACTTTTAGAGATCAACCATTGCAGAATTATTTTTTAATTAATATTTATAATATCAATATTTAATATGGAAAGTGAATGGGGCAAAAACGCAAAAATCAACCACTCCAAACCTGAACACCTGAGAGATGTCAAATTAAATTGGCATATGTAGACCGGAAGCAAGGAGGTCTCCAAAATGGTTTGTCCCGCTATGACCACAGGGGGCGCAATAACTCGTGGTCAAACCTTAATGGCCGCGCACCTCACCCCGTTTAATAAAAATTCTGAACTTGGTATCTGGGACTTATTTGACATGCTGAATCTTTTTGCCTCAAGGACCCATGTGGTCCGTTGGGATAGATTTAGCTGTACATTAAAAGTTTTGGAAAACCTTGAAAAAATCGTGAAAACCGACCCGTAAACCCAAATGACCCAGAATTAGGTCCATATATTCCGTAATACTTACCCGACCTTATGGTATTATTTTGGTTTTGATTATTAAAAAAATGGCTGGGTTATGGCCGATTTATGCGAAAATACGATTATGCAAATGGACCACCATTATTCAACCAATCCCAAGTTCGCTTCAGAGAACCCCAGAGGTTTAACATTTGGTATGCCCATGAAGGACCTCCCCCTTAGGTAATGTGGAAGGTTTTGTTTTGATAGCTAACAAAATGACGTCACAGGGTCAATTCCAAATTACCACTGTTGCAGGTGCTCACCGAGCAATTTTTTATAATGGAAGTCAATGGGGAAAAAACACTGACTTCAACCAGTCCAAAGGCGAACAACTCAGGGTTGTCAAAGTTGCTACATATATAGAAACAGCGCATCGGCAGGTCTCCAAAAAGTAAAGTACTTCTTTGGCAACAGGGGGCGCCATAACTCACAACCAAACAAAAAATTATTCAATCAATCACAAGTCCACTTCAAAGCAGCCCAGGGACTTGAAACTCGGCGTGCTCGCTCATTAGCCTCGCTAGCATTTGCATGACAGCATGCTTGCAGAATATTGCGCACACAACGAGTTGGCTCACGCAACCACACGCATTTTCACATATTAAAACAGCTGAACATTCACAGTAGAATGGGGTAAATGCAGACCAGGAGCAGAAGGGAGTAAAAAGTATTGACTTAGACAAAATTAAATGATGGCATTTCCCCATCTCCTTTAACCCACATCTTCACTTTCCTGTTCATCCCCAAAAAAAGAAAAGAAAAAAAGATATATATATTTATTATGCAACATTTGTCTTGATTCCAATCTTGAAGCTCTATGACCAGTGATGATAGTTTCTATTTGATTCGTTTTTTTGTATATTGTCATTC
This sequence comes from Lota lota, assembly GCA_026745465.1. Taxonomy (NCBI): domain Eukaryota; kingdom Metazoa; phylum Chordata; class Actinopteri; order Gadiformes; family Lotidae; genus Lota; species Lota lota. Next base: position 332,057 of record JACYXH010000820.1, read on the forward strand.
GAACTTGACCCCTCATGGTGATATATGGTGTTTGGGATAGGGGTTCAGAGTTTAGGGTTTAGGGTTCAGTGTTCAGGGTGAGGTTGGAATGGGTCTTGCCTGAGCAGCTCCTGGTCGGAGAGCAGCTCCTTGAGATGTTTGGAGAGGAGCTTCTTCTCCAGAGCCAGGTGGATCCAGGCCCTGACCAGACCCACCTCAGACAGACCTTCACTCATCCTCTGGACAAACCTAGAGAAGCAGAGAACAGCTGGACATCAGCAGCAGAATTTGTCATGTGAAGTACATTGTATTTATAAAGCCCTTAATCACGGTTACACTCTCAAATGCACACACAGGCCCACATTGGTGCTGTAGGTACGATTTAAGAGCTATTATTTCAGTGTAATTTGTTTAAAATGGCACAGCCATCAGTCAGCTATTAGTGAATAAAATGTGCTGGGAATACTTTGAGTTGACTGCGCCTCAGTTTGAGGCAATTTAGAATTTAGACTATTGCCGGCTCAGTTCTGACCAATCACATCTCTTCTGTGATTGATTTGAATCTGTCTGGTCAGTTACAGGTGCCTGAGATTCAACACGTCTCAATGGATCCACAGACACACTGTGGATACCTAAAAATTAAAATAAAACAACAGTGAATTGCAGAGTAGGGGGTTGCTGTTGGGGTTCCTAGCAGAAAGGGTTTGATCCCCATATCTGCAGCCTACCTGTATCCATCCTTGTGCAATATGCCTAACCCCTACCTCATTAATGACATGTACTGTATCTGTGTACTCACTGTGTGTCTCAAACGCTTAGATATATTCTTGTGCTGTCTCATCAACAGCAGACCCAGAAGGGACCTGAGGAACCAGTACCTCATGTCCTGCAGCAGTGTCTCCTTCAGAGGGGCCAGCGAGTCTTCCTCAGACCTTCTAGGATCCTCCCCAGAGACCCCTAGACCAGAACCAGAACCAGAACCAGAACTAGACATTACACAACAACATATTACCCCTTTTACCTTCTAGGTCCTCCATTAAAGACTACTCTACTCAAGAACTCGAGTTATGAAATATATTGTGTCAAAGTGTCAAAAGTGAAAGTACAAAAGATATCACTGCTGACATCTTATTTGGAGTTATCTCACACATACACACCCACACCCACACACATGCATACATACACACACACAATATTCACCACACTATTACGGTGATGCACATCACTTGGTGTCAGCATCACCACTTTCCACAACTGTTCGGACCTGATGGTTCACCCAGCGAGTCTCTCTTCACCTGGACGGACTGGTAGTAGAGCAGGTGCGACCACAGCGTGGAGTGTCCCTGGGAGAGAGACCAAGAGCAAGACGGATGTTTGATTTGCCACAATACTGTAAACGGCACTCTTTTATTTCAAATTTACATTATTTTCTTTGTTAAAGAAAATGTTGTTTCTGCAGCACATTGAATTTCTCTGTATGAAATGGCTATGGGGTTATAAAAACGTTAATCTCTGCTGCAGCAGTCTAACTATGTTTTAACAGAACTTCTGGGGGGAGACGGCACAGCGCATGTGCCAGAAACCAAAAACTGAAAGGGAGGGGGGAGTTACGTCTTGTTTCCTGTTTCGTTATGGAGCTATTCTACAAAAAAACTAATCTAATTTGCACAAGTGGATGAAGCTTTCAGATGAGGATTTTTAATATAATGTATTTCTACAGTGGCCAGTCTATACAGTGTTGATTATGTAACCCTTACAGACACTTTTTCTAAGAACAATGGTGTTTAAAAGTTTAGTAGTGCTGGCCAATTGTGTTTGCCAATTACGTGCTTACAGATCCCCAGCAACATGATTGGCCAAAACAAATATGAAGAGAAAGAAAGTGAAAAGCCCCATTCACTCAGATTATGGCTAGTTAGGTATCAGACTTTAGAGGGAATATAAATAGCATTTGATTTGAATGCATTCATACAGAGCATTTCCAGTCGCTATGGCCACTCACAGCACTTCAACGCATCACACAGTTGGGTATAGGGCAGGTGTTTGATACCACTGTTGGTTCAATCCGGCCCTGAGGGCGATATGATAAAGAATTTATTGATATATATATATATATATATATATATATATATATATATATATATATATATTATTTTCAACTAACAAAATCAGGCAGTACAATTCAGTAAAAAGCCAAAAAAGGTTCGCATACCCCGTATAACATCATAGTAGGCCTCTGAAAAACACAAAACAAAAACAGGTTGTGGGAGTGTGTGTGGAGGGTGGCTGGTTTAAGCAGCCTCACCTGGCCTGAGTCAGACTGATTGGACTCTGGGGCTGGGTGAGGCTGCACACCTGTTGCACATTGAGCAATCAGTGTGCACAGGTTAAACCAGCCACCACCACACACACTCGAGGAGAGCTCTCCGGCATGGCAGCATGGAGCACCAGCTGCATGCCTCATTCCATGCAACCTTAACAATAAACCGGTTTTCAACATCACCACCCTGTGTCCATTTGTTTGGAGGAGCCCGAGGAAAGTCACCTAGGTGGAGTATGTGAGCCACCTATGTGGCGTGTAGTATTGGACATTGCTACACTCCACCTAGGTGGCTCCCACACATATCCAATTTCCCAAAATAACTTCGGTAGCGCTATATGACACATTAGGCAACAAGGCTCCTAATAATTCAGAAAAAAAATGCTAGCCACTAACTTTAAATTCAGAAAAAAGAAATTTCAAGATGTTTGAAAGAATAAATATGTATTCACTGAAGTCAACTGAAACCACATGCCTAGTGTACACACAGCAGGTAGCGGTTAAAATAAAATAATATTTGTCAGCATTATGATACCCACAGTTAAAAGTAATGACAAAAACACCAGTCAATCATTGAAGAATTGTATATTTTCAAGCATATCAAGTGTATTTTTTTGTCTGATCCCAATGTAAGTAGCATTTGGTTTATTATTGCCAGCAACCTCAAACTATGTGGCCATGGTATACCCCAGGCCACAACCAGCTAGCTGGAGTTAGCAGTCAGTTAGGTGCCGTTCACAGTAACGGATCCAACCCATCCATGAGAAAAAAGACTTGCAGGATAAAGGATGCAAGCGCCAATCCGCACGAGAGAAAGCTTTGCAGAAGCTTCACTGGAAGGTAAGGAGATCAGTCATGATAGCACCAATGTGAAATATAATTGTGTTCTGCCTGTTTATATTATATACAATATATTAAGTATAACAAATATATTAAATGTTTTTCAATCAAATATGTCACTCAAATTGTACAATATAGGCCAAACACAAAATACAATAAGTGTACGTTCTTGGGCCTGACACATGACCATGCATGCAGAGTATGGCTAGAGTTCTCAACAGCTTGATTCTTTTTTTTTTCGTTTTTCGTTTGTTTTTTTCCTTAACTATATAATTAAAAAGGATAATGAAGGTTTAGACAGAAGCGCACTGCAGTGATTTTTGATTGAAGATATTTGCTTGCAAAAACGAAATAGCTTGTTGAAAAAGGACTGAATTCTTTCAGATTAGACTTGCTCTAAAGACTGGACATATGTCTTGTTCTTAAGACTGGATAATATAATTGCACTGCCAGCACAATGATATTATCAGCTGCTTCTGGCCGGGTAGTGTATGTAGAGGGTAACCTGTCAGTGGCGCATCACAGGTAGCCAAATATTACACTGCTGAATTATCTGTGTTTGTAGACAAACTGCAATCTTGTTGTGTTGTTAATGGCACTCCTTTTGAATAAGGGACTATTCAGAACACATCAAAATACTTTGGAAAGTAATTTAAAGTGTATTTCCCTCACACTAACTGGTGTTAGGCTATTGTAACTCGGAAAGTCACTGGTAGTGGCTAACGGAAAGCAAATGCTTACCCAGCCAATTCCGCTTCTGGATGCATAATTATGTATTTTGAATTAAACAACTTGTCTGAATCTGGGTAAAACAGGCAAACCCCCATAAACAGATAACTCAGCATATCACTTTAATATACAGAAACGAAAAGTCCCAGATGTGGATATTAAAATAGCAAAATAAAAACAAAAAGTCCCAGATGTTTTTGTAGATCATTTGTAGGCTGCGCTCATACTGAATCAGAGGAAACTAGTGTGTGTATGTATGCAAGAGAGAGAGACCTGTTTGAGTTGCAGGCCATGACCCCAGGTCCTCTCCAGAAGGTCACAGAGGCCATGAATCAGGGTTCTCTCCTGCAGGCCGGAGAGGTTGGCTTCCCCCTGGCCTACCTCCAGGCTCTCCTTCCCTATCCTCTCCACAAGCATGCGCTTGGTCTTCACACACACACACACACACACACACACACACACACACACACACACACACACACACACACACACACACACACACACACACACACACACACACACACACACACACACACACACACACACACACACACACACACACACACACACACACAGTGCAGTCGCTGAGTTCGTCGCTCAGAACAGAAATGTTCAAAACCAGTAGGCAAGTGCTAAGGTAGATGCCTATGGTTGCTAGTCAACCATAACAAACAGGAATTTCTGGGCGAAGATTCAAGTACCCAAGCAGATGTTTTTATAATTTTTTTATTTAAATGAAAATAAAGAAAATATCATGATTATTCCTCTGGTCACTGTGTGCAGGTCTAGGTAAAGGGTATAGAATGTAATTGTGGAGTGTGTGTGATGGCCGGTTTAAGCAGCCTCACCAGGCCCGAGTCGGACTGATTAGACTCTTGGGCTGGGTGAGGCTACACACCTGTTGTGCATTGGTCAATCAATGCACACAGGTTGAATCAGCCATCACCACACACACTCAGGAGATTTCCTAAATGGCAGCATGTAACACATGCTCTGTGAATCATTTATCCTTAAAACTCTGCAATAAACCAGTTTAATTTTCATCACCCTATGTACTGGTTTTGGAGGAGCCAAGTAAAAGCAACCTAGGTGGAGGGTGGCAGCCACCTAGATGGCGTGTAGCAAGGGACACTGATAGAGTCATGAACTGACCTTAAGGCGACACTCGTTCAGGAGCCCGTAGACAAACTCCCTGTGGGTTTGAGTGACAGCTGAAGGGGAGGGGTCCAACAGTCTGGAATAACACAGGTTCCTCCTCCCAAATGAGCACTTCTGTAAAGCAAACAAAGACCTGTTCAGTAACTGTAATGGAGTCATACATAAGACACACTGAAAAATGTGTTCTGTGTGAGTTTACCACATGGATGTATTGCATGAGGATTACTTGGGTTTCTGGGTAACTAACTATTTTGAACAGCAGGCTTCACATTCATATCTATTATCCTATCTATCTATCTTACACATGCAGTGTGTGTGTGTGTGTGTGTGTGTGTGTGTGTGTGTGTGTGTGTGTGTGTGTGTGTGTGTGTGTGTGTGTGTTATTACGTGATTGTCGGTTCCTGAGGGTTCCCTGTTTGTGGTTCTCTTGGGTTCTGTCCATCGTGACCCTGTGACCCGACCCGACCTCCTGTTGATCCAGGACCACCAATCTGATTAATTTCCTCATTCATTCATCTGTTCGTCCATTCCCTTATTTACAAGAAGTGCCAATTATGTACCATTATTTTAATTAACATGATTACTAACCATTATTACATTATTATATATATATTAGGGCTGGGGGATAAACGCGATAAACGGCGTAAACGCCACAATTATTTTTGACGCATTAACGCAGGTACTGGCCGGGCGCGATGCACACATGCTATACATTCATTTTCAATGAGAGACGAGCTGCGCGGAGCAGTACCTTGTAGTCGGTTGGCAACTCGCAATTACAGGAGCCAATCACGTGATTCAAAAACGATAGTGCACAAGACAAATTGTGGACAAGACGCGACGTCATTATGTTCAGTCACTGAGACAATAAAAGCTTGTCCTGCATTTAACGTAATTCCTCTTTAAATCGCCCCAACTCTCAATAAAGGTAGGCTACACATAACCATAAACATATAGCCCATTTCATTGATCTCAGTTATAGGAATATCCAGCCTGCATCTCACTGGAGAGCGGGCTTCACTCTCCCGGTCTGTGGGTTTTATTTTTAGGATTGCGCATATAAGAATAGTCCTATACTTGTCATTATTCACACATCCCCATGTTAGTTGTAACTATTGAACAGTGGTGGCAAAAGTACACACATTCTTTACTCAAGTAGAAGTACAGATAATACAGATACTAAGACTTGAACTTCTTTACTTAAGTAAAAGTGGAAAAGTACAGGCTCAAGTTATAGTAAGTAAGTAAAAAGTAGCCCTGACATTTCTACCGGCTGTTTTTGTGCAAAGCTAACTGAAACTCACGTCATTTTAATATAATTTGAAGACTGTTAAAGTCAAACCATTCTAACTTCAAACAAAATAAACAATATACTGAAAATACATAATAGCAATAATAGCAACAGAACTCGAACAGAACAGAACTCGAAACATTACACTCCAAAACGAGAACACACTTCTGGTCTAATTAAGCCTTCAACTCTTGTTAGAAATTCCCTCATCTCCACAGGACTACCAACATCTTTTTAGGTTGCCACAAGACACACAACGCATACAGCTGTTTACTTGTTGGGGTGTGGCCATCAATTTTTTCAGGGTGTGGTTGTCTACTTGTTGGGGATGTGGCTGCTGACTTGTTGGAGTTTGGTAACTACTTGTTGGGGGTGGGGTCACTTACTTGTTGGGAGTGTGACTACTGAGCACGTCGGCCTGCAGAGTGGGGAAGAAACCTGGCTGGTGGAGGCCCTGGCCGATTCTCATGTCCAGCAGGTGAGGGTGGATGGCCGTATGATCTGTCTTTAACAACCGCTGCTCCACCGTCTGGGCTGGAAACAGAACCAGAACCATTAGATTACCCCACCAGGTCTAGGACATGTGATCTTTGCTTGAGAATGAAGTTTCAGTCTTTCATGCCACTGCCTTTCTTTTAACACATTTGAACCAAGTGGGTATGACCAGATCTCTTACGTGTGAAAAACATGTTTTTATAATTGGATGTGCTGTGGCTATGAGGCAAAGAGGGGCTGTTTATGCATTGAGGGATGTTAGCACGAGTTCAGAGCACAGACTGCTTTCATTACGCAGTGCAATGTCCTGTTGTGTTATCAGTCGTCATGATCAACAGCCGTTTAATCTGAGAACAAAATGGACAGATAACCATACAGAAGCCATAAGGGCAGTTTAAAACATCATGGTAATCTATGAACTCACTGTTTCAAGGCCTGAATGTCCGTTGGAGCACGCTTTGGGGCTTTATCTTTTAGCTTTAGCAAGTTTCTTAAAATGGTCCATGGTTTCTGAGATTCTCGTCCTTTATTCTCTCTTTCATTAAAAGAGAACCAAACCCCAACACCACCGGTGGATTAGATGACTCTCACTCTAGATCATGCACATGTTATTGCATGCATACCCGCCTTTTGGCTGATATGGTCTCCCATTGGTCACCTGCTGATTAAAGTGTAATGACCCTTCTCCATACACATGGGCTGGCATGCACATGGGGTATAGCTCAAATTCGAAAACAATGAAAATTAAAAAAGAAAATCTTTAGCTAGTACACTTTGTTGAGTATGAGCAATAGAATGAGAGGTGTTGGATATAAAATATGCCACACACCATGGCGTTAAACCATAAGTGTCTGTACGTCGTTGAAAAGAATGGGACTTGAGAACGGAGAACAGTTATACAAAATACTGGTTGGTAGAGACACACTTAATTTTTTTCTGGATTACTCTATGATTTTGAATCTAAATTTTAAGTTGGTTTCACTGGCACTTTAAAAGTTGATGCGACACAGCTGTTCTCCACTTATGGAAACTAAATTGAAGGGGCATTTACAGGGAAGCCAGCATCCCTGCCCAAGACTGAAATAAAACCTGAAAGCAATTTTTAAAGGCAGGGTGAGGGGGGTTGGTTTACACTTCAACACCCTCCTGGTGAGGGCGATCTATACCCTGTTCTCCTGTGACAGTTTCCCAGTCATGTCATACTCACACGTCTCTCAGCGCTGAACTGGAACGCTATTCTTAGCTGCAGCTGTTTGTACACTCATCTTGTGTGAGAGGAAACAAGGGCTGTGGAAGCCAAAAAAACTCTCTGCCCATGACTCACACAACTCAAAGAGCGCCGTGCACTTCTGATAGCGAGTATCGTGCGGATCCTTGCCATCTTCGTGGTTGTACAGTCGCTCCCGTTCTAAGCGGTGGTCAAACAGCCGCTGCAGCGGCTCGCGGTCGACCCAGCGCGAGATCAACTTCCTGTCCACGAATACTGAAAACATGGACGTCTCCAGGAAGCGGGACAGGAAGTGTAGGTGACTCGCGGGCTGGATTGACAGGAACGAATCCTGGGAGAAAGACAAGAGTGGTTCACCCTCTTATTGACTAGCACAATATTGTTTGAATCAAAGTGAAATTCTGTAATGTAGTCATATCGTAACCCTATCGTATGTTAATCCTACTGTATCACATCACCACATTGTAGCAGAATCATGTAATACAATAATAATTCTAATAGTAATTTGATAATATTGTAAGATAATCCGATCTTAATATTAAGGAGAATTTCAAGCCTATGCAGATGAAATGTGACTGTACATTTTAAGAATCTTACATTAAGATAAGGTTTATAAGTTAAAATAAGGTTGACTTATTTCGTACTTTGTCGAAGTTGCAGGTCCCCTCTGGGTTGCTCAACCAGGAGTCAAGATCATGGGCGCTGTGCATGACAAACTCCTCATATCGGCCAAACATGGCGGCTAAGCGGCCAGCGAGCACCTCCCTCAGCTGGACGTTCATCTTGGCCGACCAGAGCTCCTTCTTCTCCCCGTCTTCAAGCGGGCGTCCCTGTGTCTTCCCTCCCTTTCCTGTCTTCGCTCCCGCCTGACACCTCCGGGCTAAAGCCTGCAGCCTCTCTAGCACCGCCAGCTCCTCGCCGCCCAAGTTCCCGTTCTGCCTGTCCTCTATCAGGTCCTCCAGCACCAGGCTGCTGAACCCTTGCGGGGAGGAAGAGGCCGGTGGACGAGGGGAGGAGGCGGGCTTGGACATCACACCAAAGCGCAGGAGCACCTCCGTCAGCTCCTGGGCCAGCTGATCCTGGTCAGGGAAGGAAGGCAGGTCCTCGGGAACCTCGATGCAATGGTTGTCAATGTCAACAAAACACAGGGTGGCCTGGACGACAGACAGGCAGAGAGATAGGCAGAGTGATAGACAGACAGGCAGAGATAGACACACAGACAGACAGGCACGCAGACAGACAGACAGACAGACAGGCAGGCGGAGAGAGACAGAGAGAGAGATGGAGAGACAGGCGGACAGGCATGCAGACAGGAAGAGAGACAGAGATTGTAACAAATTTAATAAATTTCTCCAATGTACGTTGAACTGCGCAAAATGATGAATATATTTTCCAACCTTGGCCCTGTTGTTTGAATTTTGCTCCAAAACATATCTAAATGTAGACACACTGATTCATATTCTACTGTGAGTGAGTTTCATTGACCAGTGTAGCAACAGTGCAGAGATAGTCCATTCTCACATTTCACAGCAAGGCTGCGCTTTCTTTTCCCCACCACATATATCATAGAAAGAAGTAACTTTCTAACTAGCGAGCATTATTAGCTGGCAAGCTATATGCTCTTTCTCCGCTCTCTCTTGTAACTTCTCTAATTGGTTAGAATGAGTGGGCCTCACTGTGAAACATGAACATTTAATATCTCTGCACTGCTGCTAAGCTGGTCAATGAAACTCACTCACAAGAGAGTGTGTCAAGAAATGTTTGGAGCACATTTCTAATTATAATTAAAAAGACAATTCTAACAATCTTACCTAATTCAGCTTTAACCTTTAATACTGAACCTTTTACCTACAATCAAAACCTGTGGCAGGGACTCACAGTCATCTAATTCTAAAACAGGACAGCATATATTAATTATTAACAGCAATTGGGAAAAGCAAATACTTTGTGTTATTGAGAAATAACAACTAGAGTTGACACAGTCCAACAACATTCTAGACTGCGAGGAGTGCATTGTGTGTGTGTGTGTGTGTGTGTGTGTGTGTGTGTGTGTGTGTGTGTGTGTGTGTGTGTGTGTGTGTGTGTGTGTGTGTGTGTGTGTGTGTGTGTGTGTGTGTGTTTTCTCTACATCCCGGTAGTGTCTTCGTTGACTGACCGAAGTGTATATTTTATCATTTCTTATTTCGGTGCACTTCACCAGAATTCTAAGCGAAGTGGAAATTTGTTTCACCTGGGTAGTGTGTATTTCATCTCTCGGTTTTGACGAGGGTACATTGTGTATACGATGTCGGTTTCCTTAATGTTTTTTTGTTACCTTTTGACTAGAAGTAAAGTATTTTTGAGTGTCTTTGCACCTGAGTTCATATTCCCCTTTTGGGTCTTAGTGCAGCCTGGTAGACTCAGTCAACATGAACCCAGCAAAGACAGATCCAATTAATTCAGCTATAAATATCCATGGAAATCTTTTGCTCCATCATGACCAGCAAATCCGTTTCGTACTCATTGGTCACTGGTCTTTGAGCTTCAACCCTCACGCTTTCTACTGAAAGGTCCAAGATTGCCTTCCTGATCTCACTGCTTAATGGAAGAGCATTCGACTGTGCAACTACTGTATAGTAGCAGCAGACAGTAGTTTGATCCAGCCTCAATGTTTTCCTTGCCGAGAAGAAAAAGGTTTTCGGCCATCCAGTTCCAAAAACTAGCTGCTGAGAGTGATTGCAGCACCACATTCAGCAGCCCTCTCAGCCAACAACTGAGATTTAGCTCTGCAGGGGAAACTCAAGTGGACTCCTGGACTGCCGAGTTAATAGCAAACCGGAACTCAGGTAATTATCGCAATGATTATGCATAGGATGCAATCATGGTTTTTAAGGTGCAATTCACGCTCTCTGTGGGGTTGGTCTGAGGATGATAGACTGAGGTTAATTTGTGTCCTACGTACCAACTTCGGCACACCGTTTGGAAGACTGAGGAGACAAACTGTGAACCACGATCTGAAAGAATGAAATCAAGAAAGCCCCATCGGATCAACATGTCTCTCTCACCAGGACTTGCGATATGGTTTCTGCAGTGGCCTTTCTCAAGGGAAACAATTCCACCAACCTGGAGTAATAGTCTACAAAAACTAATAGGAAGACATTTTGTTTGAAACTCTTGGGAAATGGACCCATCTCAAGCATTTTCCAGGGGCATTAGACCAGACCTTGTTCCTGCCATTGTGTGCTTTCCAAGATGACAAGAGAAGGGGGTCTTGGTAGAAATATTACAGAAGTTGCATCCTGACATTAGCTGATATGTGGAGTTGGTATAGTATTGGGAGTGCTTACAACATGGTAGATCAGATCCTCCATTATGCTGCATGAGGTATTGGAGTTGGTGACTTTGCCGTTTTCGACAACCTTTTGATACAGGGCCTGGCATTGAGTCTTTCTGCTGCACCTTCCACAAGGCCTCAATTGAGATCGGAAGGTCTTTTGTTAATCCAGAGGAGCCAGACATAATGGTAGTACACGCCGGTATGTAGGGATGATCTGTTGTTGGAGCTCCGATTAGGGCATCCGGCACTGTGTTGGACTTTCCTTTTCTGTATTCCACAGTGAATGTGAATTCCTGAAGCCTGAGTGCCCTCCTGATGAGCCGATTGTTGGGTTTGGTGGTTTTAAACACCCACAGGAAAGAGGCATGATCTGTTACCACAGTGAAAAGGCGACCTTTCAGATAAATCTTCCCCTTCTCCCATGCCCATACCACAGCCAAGCATTCCAACTTGGAGGCAGCATAATTCCTGTCAGCTGGGTTCAGTGTATGGCTGGCAAACGTGAGGACTTCCTCAGTTCCAAGGTTTGATTTCTGGACCAGTATGGCCCCAAGTCCTATCTCAGTAGCATTGGTGTAGACCACTAAAAGAGCATTGAAATTAGGGTGATCTAGGACAGGTGGGTTTACCAGATGTTCTTTAAGTGTATCAAAAGCAGCTTGGCATGCCTGTGACCATTGGAACCTTGCACCTTTTTTTCATTAAGACCTTGAGTGGCTCAGCAATCTGCGAGAAGTTCAGGTTGGTGGGGACTGAGAAGTTGCACACAGTCTCAGCCTTGTCCGGATCAACATGAACTCCAGCTGCAGACACAATATGGCCAGAACATGTCTGGCCATATTGTCTTGAACAGCTTACTTTAATTCAAATTCACAGAGAGGCCAGCACTTTTAAGCTTGTCAAGGACAGCTTGGACATCACAAAAATGCTGTTCCCAGCACTCAGAGAAAATTATGATGTAATATAGGTATACAAAACCAGTTACACCTTTTAATTATCAAATGCTCTTTCCATGAGCTTTTAGAACGTTGTAGGGGCATTCTTCAGTCCAAACGGCATGACTTTAAATTGGAACAGACCCAGGGGGCAGATGAAGGCTGTGATTTCTTGTACCTCAGGGTCCATTTCCAACTGCCAGTACCCACCATTTAAATCCAGGGAAGATGAGACAGCAACACCTGGGAGACTTTCCATTACCTCCTGGATTGTGGGAGTGGGGTAGGCATCTGTAACAGCGTTTTGATTCACTTTATTGAAATCTACACAGAACCCCGGTTTGCCAACTTCCTTCTTTCTTTCCAAAGTAGTCAATGTAGGGAACATTGCAGTTGTCAATGGAGCTTCCACTGCAAAGAAGACAACACAGTTGCTGTTCTCCCCCTCCCTCAGCATTGAAGAAAAATATATTTATTTTATATAAATATATTATATATATCACAAAACGTGATATATAATATGATATAATATATCATATTTTCCAGGAACCAGTACACTCCTCATGCAGCATCAATATGCATACCTGAAATCCAATCCCGGCAGAGCAGGAAATGCAAGGGTTTTACAATCCAGCACCATCACAGCCACCAGCCAGTCTTTATCGTGTAATGTTAGCTACAATTCAACCCAACCAACTTGCTTCATGGGTTCCCCATAGGCCAGACTGAGTGGATCCCCAGTCCATGGGGTAAGTTTATCCTTCGGAGCCTTGACACTAGTCCACACATGTTCACTGTGCAGCATATTTAATGAGCCTGTATCCAAAACAGCTTTGCCTCTCCAGTTCCTTACAGTTAACAGCACTTTCAACTGTCATGGTAGGGCGGTGCCACCACTCTCACCAGGGTTGCTGAACTTCCCATGACTCTGCACAAAGGAGTGGGAGGTAATGTCTGACGCTGACTGTGCTGTATGGTTTAAGGTGAAGGGCGTTCATGTTCGTTGACAGATTGTGAGGACTGTGGATGGTGTTGCTGAGGGTGGGAGTGATAATAGGGCTTGTACTTTCTTAACTGTTTGAAATTCAGACATAAATATTGAGCAACACTGCCTTTACATTTCCAGCAGTAAGCAGGATTGACATAAGGAGTGTACTAACAGGCAAAATCACGAATGCTCTCCCAGTCACCTTGTACTCTTGTCCCCAATCTCTGCACCTGTTCATCCTGTCTTCAGACATGAAGAATATCCATAATGGAACTTTCTCTGAAATTCTTACCAAGCCTGTATGTTTAAACTAGCAACATCCCACCAGTCTCTCGCCATTCCATGTAGGACATTCCTCAAGGTTGCCATCAACTCCTCCTCAGTCAGGGCATTTATAGCCATGTAATTCTTACATTTCTCCAGATATATCAGGGGATCTGATTCATCCTCTATCTTCCCCAATGATGGAAACTTCAGCTTAGCAGGACATTTTCCAGTCAACCGTCCCCTGCCCTCAGGCAGAACAGGAGAATCCAGAGAGGACTTTAACACACCTGCATTTATATCAGACCTTAAAGTAGGCTGGAGGCACTGCCTCTGGGCCTCCCTCAGCTGATCACTAGTTTGAGCAGCTTGGATAGGGACAGTGCAGAGTGTAAGTGCATATACTGTATGTTGAGGGTTTGTATCATCGTCCCCATTTACTGGAACATGAAATCCTAATTTTGACACTTTCTTAGCAAGGGGTCGACTGAGTACCCCGCTGGGGTCATAAATTCTTGGATATCTTTTAATATCTCTGTTGATGATGTGCTTATCGCCAGTTCAGGTTTACTGCAAATTGATTCCTCAGAAAAACCAAATGCTTGTCCATGGTTTGATGTAACTGTTGAAAGCGGTGCTCATAAGCTTTAGTGACATCCTTTATTAGGTGTCAAGCACCTATTGTTATTGCTGATTCTTTTATTATTATTCCGCCACATTTGCCAGTTTGCCATGTTACCCTGGCTCACTTTTTACCAACATTTCCACATTTGTCCACAGCAGTCCTAAACAGCCTAACCTAAAAAGAGGAACTGATAGGCCCAAGTCTTTAGCGCCACCAATGGGTCAAAGTTGCAACATTTCAAAAGGCCAAATCTCTGGCCCAATTTGCCCTATAAGACGCAAATATGATGTCAAACGATGCATCTTCTCAAGCATTCAAACTTTGCCATTCTAAGCATGAAGGTCACAACACAAATTTTCTTGCAATTCTGCGTTTTCTTCAAAAACAGTTTTTCACATCTCCTCCCAACCCAAATGCCCAATTCAAACCAGTCCAATGCTAAAAGATTCCCAATCTCCCAAAGAATAAACAGTATCAAAACTGTTTTGAAACTCCAAACCGTATGGCCCCCAGGGACTCAAACATAACGTGCACCACTTTGACAGGAAATAGGCATATCTCCTAAACAGTAAATCCTATTCACACCAAATCCAGGTACCATATCTAGAGCCCACCACAGTGTGGACAGCCAGAATATTAGCCACATTGTCCTCATGGGGGTGCTATGATATCACCTTTCACTAAAATGTCCACAATTCCTAGCCAGAATGTCCAATTTGAGCGGAACCAACTTTGGGACAGTTGAGGGTCAAGGCTCTAATTGGTCAAGTGAGATGATGGCGATTGTCCTAACAATATGGCCGCCATAGGCCAAAATGTGTCCAATGAGCTTCAAGAAGCCAAAAGCCGGGGTTAACTTTAGACAATCATCATCAAACTTCATGTACCAAAAGGCAGTCTGGTCTGAGAAATTTCATGAAACAAATCACCATAAGGGTTGACTACTTCCAGCATTAGGGGCGCTTTGGCTTAATACGGGACAATATATCACACTGGGATGAAGTTAGCAGAAGGGTCTATGGCTCTAAAACTCCCAAGCGACCTCCAAAGTTGCCTCAATGAATTCACAATATCTTTAATTTTCCACCTTCAGGCACATCTGCATGCTTGACACCGGTTATTGCTGCTTGCAGCTATATTTAGGGTGTCGAGCACGAAGTGCAAGACAACCTCTTGTTATTGCTGATATTATTAGGGTGTCGAGGACGAAGTCCAAGACAACCTCTTGTTATTGCTGATATTTTTATTATTATTATTATTATATAGCGTAAAATCGACTTACACAGCCTAAACCGCTTGATAACTTCTTATAAAAACTTAATAGAGCTGTAGAGGAGGACTACAGAAGATCTGTGTGAAAAAACTGCACTGATTGGCCCAAAGGTGGCGCTATTGCAATCGTCCAAAATTGGCAAATCATATCTCCAGACTACTTTGACCTACAGTCATAAAACTTTGACCATATATACATCTCCTCATGCTGAACAAATATGCCTGAAGAACCTATGACTTCCGCCATGATGGATTTTCCGCCATTTTGAATTTTGTGAAAAACATGAAAAAATGTAAAAGCCCTAGGTTTTTTGACATACACAGAAATCCTTGGGCACACATAATCTATGGACCAATATCTTTAATCCATCCTCAGTAAAAGTCTGTGCAATAAAGCATAAGGCCCCCAAGAGCTATTAACTTTGAAAGAAGGTGTGGCTTAACAACGCCGAACACAAAAATGCTTATATCGACATCAAGGTGGAGTCCTATGATCTTGGCTCCAATACAAACGTTGTTAAAGATTAAATTCTGAACAACATGGTACCCATGTTTTTCCAATTAGGGCGTGGCATAAAAAAGGGCGTGGCTTGTGACTAAAATGACCACAGTTCCTAGAGGAAGTGTTGGATTTCAGCAGGATCAACTGTCACACAATCAGGATTATAAACCTCAAATGCCTAAATAAGATATAAGTTGATTGACAAAACAACATGGCCGCCAGACGAAAAAAACTGAAACTTTGATTTGAATGCTTTTTTCGACATCAAGGAAGACTCCTATGATCTTAAGTAAAATTGATGAATTGTTGGCCATGAAATTGTGAACAAAATGTTGTTTCCACTTTTTCACTTTTGGTAAAACAACATGGCCGCCAGAGGCTAAAAACGGTCAGAATGGACGTAAATGCGTTTTTCGACATCGGGATGGATTCCTATGATCTTGTTTCCAATGCAGAAGTTGTTGGGCATGGAATTTTGAACAAGATTACATTTTCTGATATTAATTTTTGTAAAACAAAATGGCCGCCAGAGACAAACAACCGTCAGAATGGGCTTAAAATGCCTTTTCAAAAATCTATATGGACTCCGATCATCTTGAGTATAATAGAAAAGTTGTTCAGCATGCAATTCCGAACAAGATAGATATCTCACTTTTCAAATTATACCCAAAAACATGGCTGCCAGAGGCTCAAAACGGTGAGAATGCCTTGATTCCAATCCCATTGAACCACTCAAACTATCATTATCTTCCTACTGTATGACAATATATAATACTTTACTCTCACTTTTCTAAACAGTGTTTGATCCAAGTAAACCTAAGGTGTCTTTATCTTCATACTGTATGACAATATATAAAACTTTTCTCTCACTTTTCTAAACAGTGTTTGATCAAAGTAAACCTAAAGTGTGTGTGTGTCTGAAGCTATCTTTTCTTTAAAAACAGTTAAAAATACAATCATAACTGCCATAGCTTGTACAACTAAAGTGTGTGTGTGTCTGAAGCTGTCATTACATTAAAAACAATCCATTAACTATCATTATCTTCATACTGTATGACAATATATAAAACTTTTCTCTCACTTTTCTAAACAGTGTTTGATCAAAGTAAACCTAAAGTGTGTGTGTGTCTGAAGCTGTCATTACATTAAAAACAATCCATTTACTATCATTATCTTCATACTGTATGCCAATATATAATACTTCCTTGAGTCAAACCTAAAACAATACTTGTGTGTGTGTGTGTGTGTGTGTGTGTGTGTGTGTCTCAAGCTGTCATTACATTAAAAACAATCCATTTACTATCATTATCTTCATACTGTATGACAATATATAATACTTTTCTCTCACTTTTCTAAACAGTGTTTGATCAAAGTAAAGCTTATTCCTTGATTTAAACCAAAAACAATACAGTACAATGTCAGCAGTAAGCAATGACCTAACTGTTTGCAATGTTGATGCAATGCACTTGCCACTTTTGTGTGTGTGTGTGTCTAAATGCTATGCCGGTTATGATTCTATTTTAAAGCGTTAAACGAGCGTAACTGCTGAACCCTGACTTTGATACACTTTCACAAAACATCGAAGGCCAATCACCGCAATTGAGCTGAGGCCATTCCAACCTCATCAACTGTATAAAATCTTTAAAAGTCTTACTGGTCTGCCTCGTCCGCATAAACCTCGACACCCGTTAATCGCTGCTTGCAGCTTTAATTAGGGTGTCGAGGACGAAGTCCAAGACAACCTCTTGTTATTGCTGGTTTTATTAGGGTGTCGAGGACGAAGTCCAAGACAACCTCTTGTTATTGCTGGTTTTATTATTATTAGGGTGTCGAGGACGAAGTCCAAGACAACCTCTTGTTATTGCTGGTTTTATTAGGGTGTCGAGGACGAAGTCCAAGACAACCTCTTGTTATTGCTGGTTTTATTATTATTAATATACAGTGTTTGACTTACACAGCCAAAACTGCTTGGTTAATTCTGAAAAAAACTTGCTAAACCTGAATAGGAGGACAACAGAAGATCTGTGTGAAAAAATTGCACTGATTGGCCCAAAGGTGGCGCTATAGCAATCGCATGAAAATGCAAACTTTGAACAAGCATATCTCCTGACCCTATTGACCTACAGTCATAAAACTTTGACCATATATACATCTCCTCATGCTGAACAAATATGCCTGAAGAACCTATGACTTCCGCCATGATGGATTTTCCGCCATTTTGAATTTTGTGAAAAACATGAAAAAATGTAAAAGCCCTAGGTTTTTTGACATACACAGAAATCCTTGGGCACACATAATCTATGGACCAATATCTTTAATCCATCCTCAGTAAAAGTCTGTGCAATAAAACATAAGGCCCCCAGGAGCCATTAACTTTGAAAGAAGGTGTGGCTTAACAACGCCAAACACAAAAATGCTTATATCGACATCAAGGTGGAGTCCTATGATCTTGGCTCCAATAAAAACGTTGTTCAAGATTAAATTCTGAACAACATGGTACCCATGTTTTTTCAATTGGGGCGTGGCATAAAAAAGGGCGTGGCTTGTGACTAAAATGACCACAGTTCCTAGAGGAAGTGTTGGATTTGAGCGGGATCAACTGTCACACAATCAGAATTATAAACCTCAAATGCTTAAATAAGATATAAGTTGATTGACAAAACAACATGGCCGCCAGACGGAAAAAACAGAAAAAAATATTAAATTGCTTTTTCCCACATCAAGGAACACTCCTATGATCTTAAGTGAAATTGATGAATTGTAGGCCATGAAATTCTGAACAAGATGACGTTTTCACCTTTTCAATTTTCCTGAAACAACATGGCCGCCAGAAGCAAAAAACCGTCAGAATGGCCTTAAAATGCGTTTTCACAAATCTATATGGACTCTAATCATCTTGACTATAATAGAAAAGTTGTTCAGCATGAAATTCCCAACAAGATCGATTTATCACTTTTTCAAATATGCCCAAAAACATGGCTGCCAGAGGCTCAAAGCGGTTAGAATGCCGTGATTCCAATCCCATTGAACCACTCTAACTATCATTATCGTCATACTGTATGACAATATATAAAACTTTTGTCTCACTTTTCTAAACAGTGTTTTATCAAAGTAAACCTCAAGTGTGTGTGTGTCTGAAGCTATCATTTATTTAAAAACAGTTAAAAATTCAATCAAAACTGCCATAGCTTGTAAAACTAAAGTGTGTGTGTTGGTCTGAAGCTGTCATTACATTAAAAAAAATCCATTTACTATCATTATCTTCATACTGTATGACAATATATAATACTTTTGTCTTACTTTTCTAAACAGTCTAAAGTGTGTGTGTGTCTGAAGCTGTCATTACATTAAAAACAATCCATTACAGTGTTTGATCAAAGTAAACCTAAAGTGTGTGTGTGTCTGAAGCTGTCATTACATTTAAAACAATCCATTTACTATCATTATCTTCATACTGTATGACAATATATAATACTTTTCTCTCACTTTTCTAAACAGTGTTTGATCAAAGTAACCCTAAAGTGTGTGTGTGTCTGAAGCTGTCATTACATTAAAAACAATCCATTTACTATCATTATCTTCATACTGTATGACAATATATAAAACTTTACTCTCACTTTTCTAAACAGTGTTTGATCAAAGTAAACCTAAGGTGTCTTTATCTTCATACTGTATGACAATATATAAAACTTTTCTCTCACTTTTCTAAACACTGTTTGATCAAAGTAAACCTAAAGTGTGTGTGTGTCTGAAGATGTCATTACATTAAAAACAATCCATTTACTATCATTATCTTCATACTGTATTACAATATATAATACTTTTCTCTCACTTTTCTAAACAGTCTAAAGTGTGTGTGTGTGTCTGAAGCTGTCATTACATTAAAAACAATCCATTACAGTGTTTGATCAAAGTAAACCTAAAGTGTGTGTGTGTGTCTGAAGCTGTCATTACATTAAAAACAATCCATTTATTATCATTATCTTCATACTGTATGACAATATATAATACTTTCTCTCACTTTTCTAAACAGTGTTTGATCAAAGTAAAGCTTATTCCTTGATTTAAACCAAAAACAATACAGTACAATGTCAGCAGTAAGCACTGACCTAACTGTTTGCAATGTTGATGCAATGCACTTGCCACTTTTGTGTGTGTGTGTGTCTAAATGCTATGCCGGTTATGATTCTATTTTAAAGCGTTAAAGAAGCGTAACTGCTCAACCCTGACTTTGATACACTTTCACAAAACATTGAAGGCCAATCACCGCAATTGAGCTGAGGCCATTCCAACCTCATCAACTGTATAAAATCTTTAAAAGTCTTACTGGTCTGCCTCGTCCGCATAAACCTCGACACCCGCTAAATGCTGCTTGCAGCTTTAATTAGGGTGTCGAGGACGAAGTCCAAGACAACCTCTTGTTATTGCTGGTTTTATTATTATTATTATTATTATTATTATTATTAATATATATAGTGTTTGACTTATACAGCCTAAACCGCTTGGTTAATTCTAAAAAAAACTTGCTAAACCTGTAAAGGACGATAACAGAAGATCTGTGTGAAAGAATTGCACTGATTGGCCCAAAGGTGGCGCTATAGCAATCGCATGAAAATCCAAACTTTGAACAAGCATATCTCCTGACCCCATTGACCTACAGTCATAAAACTTTGACCATATATGCATCTCCTCATGCTGAACAAATATGCCTCAAGAACCTATGACTTCCGCCATGATGGATTTTCCGCCATTTTGATTTTTGTGAGAAACATGAAAAAATTGATAAGCCCTAGGTTTTTTGAGATACACAGAAATCCTTGAGCACACATACTCTTTCGACCAATATCTTTAATATGACCTCAGTAAAAGTCTGTGCAATAAAGCATAAGGCCCCCAGGAGCCATTAACTTTGAAAGAAGGTGTGGCTTAACAACGCCAAACACAAAAATGCTTAAATCGACATCAAGGTGGAGTCCTATGATCTTCACCCCAATACAAACATTGTTCATCATTAAATTCTAAACAAGATGGTACCCATGTTTTTTTGAATTGGGGCGTGGCATCAAAAGGGCGTGGTTTTTGACTAAAATTACCACAGTTCCTAGAAGAATTGTTGGATTTTAGCGGGACCAACTGTCACACAATCAGGGATCAAAGGCCTAAATGCTTAAATAAGATTTGAGTTGATTGACAAAACAACATGGCCGCCAGACTTAGACAAATCTTTTTTTTTTAACACATTTTATGAAGACTTGCTACAGCTGTAGAGGAGGACTACAGAATATCTGTGTGAAAGAATTGCACTGATTGGCCCAAAGGTGGCGCTATAGCAATCGTCTGAAAATGCAAACTTTGAACGAGCATATCTCCTGACCCCTTTGACCTACAGTCATTAAACTTTGCTCAAATATGCATCTTCACACGCTGAACAAATGTGCCTCAACAACCTATGACTTCCGCCATGATGGATTTTTCGCCATTTTGAATTTTGTCAAAAACATTAAAATCAGTAGGGCTCCTACGTTTTTTAAGATAAACGGAAATCCTTTGGCACACATAATCTATGGACCAATGTCTTTAATATGCTCTCACGAAACGTCTGTGCAATAAAGCATAAGGCCCCCAGGAGCCATTAACTTTGAAAGAAGGTGTGGCTTAACCACGCCGAACACTAAAATGCTTATATCGACATCAACATTGTGTCCTATGATCTTGTGTCCAATACAAATGTTGTTGGCCATGGAATTCTGAACAAGAGTTCATTTTCAGATTTTAATTTTGGTAAAAGAAAATGGCCGCCAGAAGCTAAAACCCGGCAGAATGGGCTTAAAATGCGTTTTCACAAATCTATATGGACTCTAATCATCTTGACTACAATAGAAAAGTTGTTCAGCATGAAATTCCCAACAAGATCGATTTATCACTTTTCCAATTATGCCCAAAAACATGGCTGCCAGAGGCTCAAACCGGTTAGAATGCCGTGATTCCAATCCCATTTAACCACTCTAACTATCATTATCTTCATACTGTATAACAATATATAAAACTTTTGTCTAACTTTTCTAAACAGTGTTTTATCAAAGTAAACCTCAAGTGTGTGTGTGTCTGAAGCTGTCATTACATTAACAACAATCCATTACAGTGTTTGATCAAAGTAAACCTAAAGTGTGTGTGTGTGTGTCTGAAGCTGTCATTACATTAAAAACAACCCATTTACTATCATTACCTTCATACTGTATGACAATATATAATACTTTTCTCTCACTTTTCTAAACAGTGTTTGATCAAAGTAAACCTAAAGTGTGTGTGTGTGTCTGAAGCTATCATTTCTTTAAAAACAGTTTACAATAAAATCATAACTGGCATAGCTAGTGTGTGTGTGTGTGTCTGAAGCTGTCATTATATTAAAAACAACCCATTAACTATCATTATCTTCATACTGTATGACAATATATAATACTTTTCTCTCACTTTTCTAAACAGTTTTTGATCAAAGTAAACCTAAAGTGTGTGTGTGTGTCTGAAGCTATCATTTCTTTAAAAACAGTTTACAATAAAATCATAACTGGCATAGCTACTGTGTGTGTGTGTGTGTGTGTGTGTGTGTGTGTGTGTGTGTGTGTGTGTGTGTGTGTGTGTGTCTGCAGCTGTCATTACATTAAAAACAACCCATTAACTATCATTATCTTCATACTGTATGACAATAAATAAAACTTTACTCTCGCTTTTCTAAACAGTGTTTTATCAAAGTAAACCTAAAGTGTGTGTGTGTCTGAAGCAGTCATTACATTAAAAACAATCCATTACAGTGTTTGGTCAAAGTAAACCTCAAGTGTGTGTGTGTGTGTGAAGCTGTCATTACATTAAAAACAACCCATTACCTATCATTATCTTCATATGTATGACAATATATAATACTTTTCTCTCACTTTTCTAAACAGTGTTTGATCAAAGTAAAGCTTCTTCCTTGATTTAAACCAAAAACAATACAGTACAATGTCAGCAGTAAGCACTGACCTAGCTGTTTGCAATGTTGATGCAATGCACTTGCCACTTTTGTGTGTGTGTGTGTCTAAATGCTATGCCGGTTATGATTCTATTTTAAAGCGTTAAAGAAGCGTAACCGCTGAACCCTGACTTTGATACACTTTCACAAAACATGGAAGGCCAATCACCGCAATTGAGCTGAGGCCATTCCAACCTCATCAACTGTATAAAATCTTTAAAAGTCTTACTGGTCTGCCTCGTCTGCACAAACCTCGACACCCGCTAAATGCTGCTTGCAGCTTTAATTATTATTATTATTATTATTATTATTATTAATATATATAGTGTTTGACTTATACAGCCTAAACCGCTTGGTTAATTCTGAAAAAAACTTGCTAAACCTGTAAAGGACGACAACAGAAGATCTGTGTGAAAGAATTGCACTGATTGGCCCAAAGGTGGCGCTATAGCAATCGCATGAAAATCCAAACTTTGAACAAGCATATCTCCTGACCCCATTAACCTACAGTCATAAAACCTTGACCATATATGCATCTCCTCATGCTGAACAAATATGCCTCAAAAACCTATGACTTCCGCCATGATGGATATTCCGCCATTTTGAATTTTGTGAGAAACATGAAGAAATGTAAAAACCCTAGCTTTTTTGAGATACTCAGAAATCCTTGGCAACACATAATCTTTGGACCAATATCTTTAATGATTCCTCAGTAAAAGTCTGTGCAATTAAGCATAAGGCCCCCAGGAGCTATTAACTTTGAAAGAAGGTGTGGCTTAACAACGCCAAACACAAAAACGCTTATATCGACTTCAAGGTGGACTCCTATGATCTTGACCCCAATACAAACATTGTTCATCATTAAATTCTAAACAAGATGGTACCCATGTTTTTTCAATTGGGGCGTGGCATCAAAAGGGCGTGGTTTTTGACTAAAATGACCACAGTTCCTAGAAGAATTGTTGGATTTGAGCGGGACCAACTGTCACACAATCAGGGATCAATGCCCTAAATGCTTACGTAAGATTTAAGTTGATTGACAAAACAACATGGCCGCCAGACTACGACAAAAAAATTTTTTTAACACGTTTTATGAATACTTGCTAGAGCTGTAGAGGAGGACTACAGAATATCTGTGTGAAAGAATTGCACTGATTGGCCCAAAGGTGGCGCTATAGCAATCGTCTGAAAACTCAAACTTTGAACGAGCATATCTCCTGACCCCTTTGACCTACAGTCATGATACTTTGCTCAAATATGCATCTTCACACGCTGAACAAATGTGCCTCAACAACCTATGACTTCCGCCATGATGGATTTTTCGCCATTTTGAATTTTGTCAAAAACATTAAAATCAGTAGGGCTCCTACGTTTTTTAAGATAAACGGAAATCCTTTGGCACACATAATCTTTGGACCAATGTCTTTAATATGCTCTCACGAAACGTCTGTGCAATAAAGCATAAGGCCCCCAGGAGCCATTAACTTTGAAAGAAGGTGTGGCTTAACCACGCCGAACACTAAAATGCTTATATCGACATCAACATGGTGTCCTATGATCTTGTGTCCAATACAAATGTTGTTGGCCATGGAATTCTGAACAAGAGCTAAGTTTCATATTTTAATTTTGGTAAAACAAAATGGCTGCCAGAGACAGAAAACCGTCCGAATGGGCTTAAAATGCGTTTTCAAAAATCTATATGGACTCCTATCATCTTGAGTACAATAGAAAAGTTGTTGGGCATGGAATTCTGAACAAGAGTACATTTTCAGATTTTAGTTTTGGTAAAACAAAATGGCCGCCAGAAACTAAAAACCATCAGAATGGGCTTAAAATGTGTTTTCACAAATCTATATGGACTCTAATCATCTTGACTATAATAGAAAGGTTGTTCAGCATGAAATTCCGAACAAGATAGATTTCTCACTTTTCCAATTATGCCCAAAAACATGGCTGCCAGAGGCTCAAACCGGTTAGAATGCCGTGATTCCAATCCCATTGAACCACTCTAAGTATCATTATCTTCGTACTGTATGACAATATATAAAACTTTACTCTCACTTTTCTAAACAGTGATTTATCAAAGTAAACCTAAGGTGTCTTTATCTTCACACTGTATGACAATATATAAAACTTTTCTCTCACTTTTCTAAACAGTGTTTGATCAAAGTAAACCTAAAGTGTGTGTGTGTCTGAAGCTATCTTTTCTTTAAAAACAGTTAAAAATACAATCATAACTGCCATAGCTTGTACAACTAAAGTGTGTGTGTGTCTGAAGCTGTCATTACATTAAAAACAATCCATTTACTATCATTATCTTCATACTGTATGACAATATATATAACTTTTCTCTCACTTTTCTAAACAGTGTTTGATCAAAGTAAACCTAAAGTGTGTGTGTGTCTGAAGCTGTCATTACATTAAAAACAACCCATTAACTATCATTATCTTCATACTGTATGACAATATATAATACTTTTCTCTCAATTTTCTAAACAGTTTTTGATCAAAGTAAACCTAAAGTGTGTGTGTGTGTGTCTGAAGCTATCATTTCTTTGAAAACAGTTTACAATAAAATCATAACTGGCATAGCTAGTGTGTGTGTGTGTGTGTGTGTGTGTGTCTGAAGCTGTCATTACATTAAAAACAACCCATTAACTATCATTATCTTCATACTGTATGACAATATATAAAACTTTACTCTCACTTTTCTAAACAGTGTTTTATCAAAGTAAACCTAAAGTGTGTGTGTGTCTGAAGCAGTCATTACATTAAAAACAATCCATTACAGTGTTTGGTCAAAGTAAACCTAAAGTGTGTGTGTGTGTGTGTGTCTGTGTGAAGCTGTCATTACATTAAAAACAATCCATTTACTATCATTATCTTCATACTGTATGACAATATATAATACTTTTCTCTCACTTTTCTAAACACTGTTTGATCAAAGTAAACCTAAGGTGTCTTCATCTTCATACTGTATGACAATATATAAAACTTTTCTCTCACTTTTCTAAACAGTGTTTGATCAAAGTAAACCTAAAGTGTGTGTGTGTCTGAAGCTGTCATTACATTAAAAACAACCCATTTACTATCATTATCTTCATACTGTATGACAATATATAATACTTCCTTGATTCAAACCTAAAACAATACGTGTGTGTGTGTGTGTGTGTCTGAAGCTGTCATTACATTAAAAACAATCCATTTACTATCATTATCTTCATACTGTATGACAATATATAATACTTTTCTCTCACTTTTCTAAACTGTGTTTGATCAAAGTAAAGCTTATTCCTTGATTTAAACCAAAAACAATACAGTACAATGTCACCAGTAAGCACTGACCTAACTGTTTGCAATGTTGATGCAATGCACTTGCCACTTTCGTGTGTGTGTGTGTCTAAATGCTATGCCTGTTATGATTCTATTTTAAAGCGTTAAAGAAGCGTAACTGCTGAACCCTGACTTTGATACACTTTCACAAAACATTGAAGGCCAATCACCGCAATTGAGCTGAGGCCATTCCAACCTCATCAACTGTATAAAATCTTTAAAAGTCTTACTGGTCTGCCTCGTCTGCATAAACCTCGACACCCGCTAAATGCTGCTTGCAGCTTTAATTATTATTATTATTAATATATACTGTGTTTGACTTATACAGCCTAAACCGCTTGGTTAAGTCTGAAATAAACTTGCTAAACCTGTAAAGGACGACAACAGAAGATCTGTGTGAAAGAATTGCACTGATTGGCCCAAAGGTGGCGCTATAGCAATCGCATGAAAATCCAAACTTTGAACAAGCATATATCCTGACCCCATTAACCTACAGTCATAAAACTTTGACCATATATGCATCTCCTCATGCTGAACAAATATGCCTCAAGAACCTATGACTTCCGCCATGATGGATTTTCCGCCTTTTGATTTTTGTGAGAAACATGAAAAAATCTAAAAGCCCTAGCTTTTTTGAGATACTCAGAAATCCTTGGCAACACATAATCTTTGGACCAATATCTTTAATGATTCCTCAGTAAAAGTCTGTGCAATTAAGCATAAGGCCCCCAGGAGCTATTAACTTTGAAAGAAGGTGTGGCTTAACAACGCCAAACACAAAAACGCTTATATCGACTTCAAGGTGGACTCCTATGATCTTGACCCCAATACAAACATTGTTCATCATTAAATTCTAAACAAGATGGTACCCATGTTTTCCCAATTGGGGCGTGGCATCAAAAGGGCGTGGTTTTTCACTAAAATGACCACAGTTCCTAGAAGAATTGTTGGATTTGAGCGGGACCAACTGTCACACAATCAGGGATCAAAGCCCTAAATGCTTAAGTAAGATTTAAGTTGATTGACAAAACAACATGGCCGCCAGACTTAGACAAAAATTTTTTTTTAACACGTTTTATGAAGACTTGCTACAGCTGTAGAGGAGGACTACAGAATATCTGTGTGAAATAATTGCACTGATTGGCCCAAAGGTGGCGCTATAGCAATCGTCTGAAAATGCAAACTTTGAACGAGCATATCTCCTGACCCCTTTTGCCTACAGTCATAAAACTTTGCTCAAATATGCATCTTCACATGCTGAACAAATGTGCCTCAACAACCTATGACTTCCGCCATGATGGATTTTTCGCCATTTTGAATTTTGTCAAAAACATTAAAATCAGTAGGGCTCCTACGTTTTTTAAGATAAACGGAAATCCTTTGGCACACATAATCTTTGGACCAATGTCTTTACTATGCTCTCACGAAACGTCTGTTCAATAACGCATAAGGCCCCCAGGAGCCATTAACTTTGAAAGAAGGTGTGGCTTAACCACGCCGAACACTAAAATGCTTCTATCGACATCAACATGGTGTCCTATGATCTTGTGTCCAATACAAATGTTGTTGGGCATGGAATTCTGAACAAGAGTACATTTTCATATTTTAATTTTGCTAAAACAAAATGGCCGCCAGAGACAGAAAACTGTCCGAATGGCCTTAAAATGCGTTTTCAAAAATCTATATGGACTCCTATCATCTTGTGTACAATAGAAAAGTTGTTGGGCATGGGATTCTGAACAAGAGTACATTTTCAGAATTTAATTTTGGTAAAACAAAATGGCCGCCAGAAACTAAAAACCGTCAGAATGGGCTTAGAATGCGTTTTCACAAATCTATATGGACTCTAATCATCTTGACTACAATAGAAAAGTTGTTCAGCATGAAATTCACAACAAGATCGATTTATCACTTTTCCAATTATGCCCAAAAACATGGCTGCCAGAGGCTCAAACCGGTTAGAATGCCGTGATTCCAATCCCATTTAACCACTCTAACTATCACTATCTTCATACTGTATAACAATATATAAAACTTTTGTCTCACTTTCCTAAACAGTGTTTGATCAAAGTAAACCTAAGGTGTCTTTATCTTCATACTGTATGACAATATATAAAACTTTTCTCTAACTTTTCTAAACACTGTTTGGTCAAGGTAAACCTAAAGTGTGTGTGTGTCTGAAGCTGTCATTACATTAAAAACAATCCATTTACTATCATTATCTTCATACTGCATGACAATATATAATACTTTTCTCTCACTTTTCTAAACAGTCTAAAGTGTGTGTGTGTCTGAAGCTGTCATTACATTAAAAACAATCCATTACAGTGTTTGATCAAAGTAAACCTAAAGTGTGTGTGTGTGTGTCTGAAGCTGTCATTACATTAAAAACAATCCATTTACTATCATTACCTTCATACTGTATGACAATATATAATACTTTTGTCTCACTTTTCTAAACAGTGTTTGATCAAAGTAAACCTAAAGTGTGTGTGTGTCTGAAGCTGTCATTACATTAAAAACAATCCATTACATTGTTTGGTCAAAGTAAACCTAAAGTGTGTGTGTGTGTGTGTGTGTGTGAAGCTGTCATTACATTAAAAACAATCCATTTACTATCATTATCTTCATACTGTATGACAATATATAATTCTTCCTTGATTCAAACCTAAAACAATACTTGTGTGTGTGTGTGTGTGTGTCTGAAGCTGTCATTACATTCAAAACAATCCATTACAGTGTTTGATCAAAGCAAACCTAAAGTGTGTGTGTGTGTCTGAAGCTGTCATTACATTAAAAACAATCCATTTACTATCATTATCTTCATACTGTATGACAATATATAATACTTTTCTCTCACTTTTCTAAACAGTGTTTGATCAAAGTAAAGCTTATTCCTTGATTTAAACCAAAAATAATACAGTACAATGTCAGCAGTAAGCACTGACCTAACTGTTTGCAATGTTGATGCAATGCACTTGCCACTTTTGTGTGTGTGTGTGTGTGTGTCGAAATGCTATGCCGGTTATGATTCTATTTTAAAGCGTTAAAGAAGCGTAACTGCTGAACCCTGACTTTGTTACACTTTCACAAAACATTGAAGGCCAATCACCGCAATTGAGCTGAGGCCATTCCAACCTCATCAACTGTATAAAATCTTTAAAAGTCTTACTGGTCTGCCTCGTCCGCCCAAACCTCGACACCCGTTAATCGCTGCTTGCAGCTTTAATTATTATTATTAATATACAGTGTTTGACTTACACAGCCAAAACCGCTTGGTTAATTCTGAAAAAAACTTGCTAAACCTGTATAGGAGGACAACAGAAGATCTGTGTGAAAAAATTGCACTGATTGGCCCAAAGGTGGCGCTATAGCAATCGCATGAAAATGCAAACTTTGAACAAGCATATCTCCAGACTCCTTTGACCTACAGTCATGAAACTTTGACCATAGATGCATCTTCTAATGCTGAACAAATATGCCTCAAGAACCTATGACTTCCGCCATGATGGATTTTCCGCCATTTTGAATTTTGTGAAAAACATGAAAAAATGTAAAAGCCCTAGGTTTTTTGAGATACACAGAAATCCTTGGGCACACATAATCTTTGGACCAATATCTTTAATCTATCCTCTTTAAAAGTCTGTGCAATAAAGCATAAGGCCCCCAGGAGCCATTAACTTTGAAAGAAGGTGTGGCTTAACAACGCCAAACACAAAAATGCTTATATCGACATCAAGGTGCAGTCCTATGATCTTGACCCCAATACAAACATTGTTCATCATTAAATTCTAAACAAGATGGTACCCATGTTTTTTCAATTGGGGCGTGGCATCAAGAGGGCGTGGTTTTTGACTAAAATGACCACAGTTCCTAGAAGAATTGTTGGATTTGAGCGGGACCAACTGTCACACAATCAGGGATCAAAGCCCTAAATGCTTAAGTAAGATTTAAGTTGATTGACAAAACAACATGGCCGCCAGACTTAGACAAAAAAATTTTTTTTACACGTTTTATGAATACTTGCTACAGCTGTAGAGGAGGACTACAGAATATCTGTGTGAAAGAATTGCACTGATTGGCCCAAAGGTGGCGCTATAGCAATCGTCTGAAAATGCAAACTTTGAACAAGCATATCTCCTGACCCCTTTGACCTAAAGTCATGAAACTTTGCTCAAATATGCACCTTCACATGCTGAACAAATGTGCCTCAAGAACCTATGACTTCCGCCATGATGGATTTTTCGCCATTTTGAATTTTGTCAAAAACATTAAAATCAGTAGGGCTCCTACGTTTTTTAAGATAAACAGAAATCCTTTGGCACACATAATCTAAGGACCAATGTCTTTAATATGCTCTCACGAAATGTCTGTTCAATAAAGCATAAGGCCCCCAGGAGCCATTAACTTTGAAAGAAGGTGTGGCTTAACCACGCCGAACACTAAAATGCTTATATCGACATCAACATTGTGTCCTATGATCTTGTGTCCAATACAAATGTTGTTGGTCATGGAATTCTGAACAAGAATTAATTTTCAGATTTTAATTTTGCTAAAACAAAATGGCCGCCAGAGACAGAAAACCGTCCGAATGGCCTTAAAATGCGTTTTCAAAAATCTATATGGACTCCTATCATCTTCAGTACAATAGAAAAGTTGTTGGGCATGGAATTCTGAACAAGAGTACATTTTCACAATTTCATTTTGGTAAAACAAAATGGCCGCCAGAAACTAAAAACCGTCAGAATGGGCTTAAAATGCGTTTTCACAAATCTATATGGACTCTAATCATCTTGACTACAATAGAAAAGTTGTTCAGCATGACATTCCCAACAAGATCGATTTATCACTTTTCCAATTATGCCCAAAAACATGGCTGCCAGAGGCTCAAACCGGTTAGAATGCCGTGATTCCAATCCCATTTAACCACTCTAACTATCACTATCTTCACACTGTATAACAATATATAAAACTTTTGTCTCACTTTTCTAAACAGTGTTTGATCAAAGTAAACCTAAGGTGTCTTTATCTTCGTACTGTATGACAATATATAAAACTTTTCTCTCACTTTTCTAAACACTGTTTGATCAAAGTAAACCTAAAGTGTGTGTGTCTGAAGCTGTCGTTACATTAAAAACAATCCATTTACTATCATTATCTTCATGCTGTAAGACAATATATAATACCTTTCTCTCACTTTTCTAAACAGTGTTTCATCAAAGTAAAGCTTCTTCCTTGATTTAAACCAAAAAGAATACAGTACAATGTAAAGTCCATAAGCACTGACCTAACTGTTTGACATGTTGATGCAATGCACTTGCCACTCTCGTGTGTGTGTGTCTAAATGCTATGCCGGTTATGATTCTATTTTAAAGCGTTAAAGAAGCGTAACCGCTCAACCCTGACTTTGATACACTTTCACAAAACATTGAAGGCCAATCACCGCAATTGAGCTGAGGCCATTCCAACCTCATCAACTGTATTAAATCTTTAAAAGTCTCACTGGTCTGCCTCGTCTGCACAAACCTCGACACCCGTTAATCGCTGCTTGCAGCTTTAATTAGGGTGTCGAGGACGAAGTCCAAGACAACCTCTTGTTATTGCTGATATTATTATTATTATAAACAGCGTTTGACTTACACAGCCTAAACCGCTTGATAAGTTTTGATAAAACTTGGTACAGCTGTAGAGGAGGAGAACAGAAGATCTGTGTGAAAAAATTGCACAGATTGGCCCAAAGGTGGCGCTATAGCAATCGCATGAAAATGCAAACTTTGAACAAGCATATCTCCTGACCCCATTGACCTACAGTCATAAAACTTTGACCATATATGCATCTCCTCATGCTGAACAAATATGCCTCAAGAACCTATGACTCCCGCCATGATAGATTTTCCGCCATTTTGAATCTTGTGAGAAACATGAAAAAATGTAAAAGCCCTAGCTTTTTTGAGATACACAGAAATCCTTGGCCACACATGATCTTTGGACCAATATCTTTAATCATTCCTTTGTAAAAGTCTGTGCAATTAAGCATAAGGCCCCCAGGAGCTATTCACTTTGAAAGAAGGTGTGGCTTAACAACGTCAAACACAAAAACGCTTATATCGACATCAAGGTGGACTCCTATGATCTTGACCCCAATACAAACATTGTTCATCATTAAATTCTAAACAAGATGGTACCCATGTTTTTCCAATTGGGGCGTGGCATCAAAAGGGCATGGTTTTTGACTAAAATGACCACAGTTCCTAGAAGAATTGTTGGATTTGAGCGGGACCTACTGTTACACAATCAGGGATCAAAGCCCTAAATGCTTAAGTAAGATTTAAGTTGATTGACAAAACAACATGGCCGCCCGACTTAGACAAAAAAAAAAATTAACACGTTTTATGAAGACTTGCTACAGCTGTAGAGGAGGACTACAGAATATCTGTGTGAAAGAATTGCACTGATTGGCCCAAAGGTGGCGCTATAGCAATCGTCTGAAAATGCAAACTTTGAACAAGCATATCCCCTGACCCCTTTGACCTACAGTCATGAAACTTTGGTCATATATGCATCTTCACATGCTGAACAAATGTGCCTCAAGAACCTATGACTTCCGCCATGATGGATTTTTCGCCATTTTGCATTTTGTGAAAAACATTAAAATCAGTACGGGTCCTACGTTTTTTGAGATACACAGAAATCCTTTGGCACACATAAGCTTTGGACCAATGTCTTTAATAAGCTCTCACGAAAAGTCTGTGCAATAAAACATAAGGCCCCCAGGAGCCATTAACTTTGAAAGAAGGTGTGGCTTAACCACATCCAACACAATAATGCTTATATCGACATCAAGATGGTGTCCTATGATCTTGGGTCCAATACAAAAGTTGTTGGGCATGGAATTCTGAACAAGAGTACATTTTCAGATTTTAATTGTGGTAAAACAAAATGGCCGCCAGAGACAGAAAACCGTCCGAATGGGCTTACAATGCGTTTTCAAAAATCTATATGGACTCCTATCATCTTGAGTACAATACAAAAGTTGTTGGGCATGGAATTCTGAA